>OZ001259.1:15378536-15786276 GCA_963924015.1 Macrophya annulata
ATATATCGAGAGCTAAGAACCAAAAGGGTTTAGCCAGAGCTTTCGTTTCTTTACTTTTGACGATTGTGCTGCCATAATATAGTGTACCTGCATATTCAAGATATGCAGATTCTATATAGGATAAAAATTTAGTAGCATACTGTGAGACTGGAGTAATCCGCAGTAATTTTCAGACGAATGCTACCAGAAGGGTTTAAGTAATAATAAAAATAAAAACTGATGTTACGCCCTTCTGGTTTTACGGAGTTGGTTTCATTCTCTATAATCAAAAAGAGCGAACTGCCAGAAGGGCGTATTATCATTTTTTATTTTCACAGACTGAGGCCCGTTTGGTAACATGTTTTTTTTTTTTAAATTCCCGCTTTAGCAAGAGGAAAGTTATTGTAATCACCCCGAAAATGAAAAGTTGAGTTTTCACCAGATCTCCACGTTTCAAGGTCAAGAGAATCACCTTCGATCATTTTCAGATGGACGTCTGTATGTGTGTATGTATGGATGGACGGATGTGTGTGATCACTTTTTTTGTCCGACGATATCTCGAAAACGAATGATCTGATTTTGATGAATTTCGTATCCAGCGACGCGGATTTTCTAAACTTAGAACTGATTAGATTCTGGGTTTGATCGGTCCAGTAGTTTCCGAGGGATTCAAAGAACAAAATTTTGAAAAAAATAATTTAATCAACGATATCTCGAGAAAGGATCGACGGAGTTGATTAAAAATTGATATCTCAAGGTTTTTTGGATCATAGATAACGAATACAAGGTCAGATTTTTTTCACTCTTATCATTTGAAAATTGCCTACCAATAATTATTTTAGGAAATTTCTATATCTGTTTTTTTTTTTAACTTGAAAAATTTGGGCGGGAAGTTTTAGGTCTGGCCCATCGTGGTCAGCCAATTTACCTGCTTGTTTTTTTTTTTTTTTTTTCTGGAGTTCCATAACTTCATTGAAGAAGCCAAACTTCAGAAAGGCGTAACCACATTTACGGTAAGTTAGAAGATTCGAATGAAAAATTAATGGTATTCGGTGATCTGTTTTCATTTTTGATTGATATCATTGTAAACCGATTTTTTGATTAATAAAAATTCTATAAGTATTCAGCGAAGAATTAAAAATTTCGATACTCTTGCGGTCAACCTGACATCTTATTCGTTTATTTCACCCATAGGGAAGTGTTACTTAGTGTCCCCACCCGATTTTGTGAAATAAAAAATAAAGTCAAGAGTAGAGGGTGGTTTTACAGTTTCACATAAAAGCACCCCACCGATCTCAACGAAACCAATGCAAAAGTGTTTGCAACGGGGAGCAATTAGTTGCCACGTTGGTTTCATTCAAGCCAAAGGAATGCCTTGATGGGGAACTGTATAAGACTGTAACTCTCTGGCATATCCAACTTTGGAGGGTTTATTTCATTACTTAAAATCGTTCATTGCACGCAGTGACTAACACAAGTCTGTTAGATTCTAAATCTCTACGAAATAGCAAAAAATGCAAATACTCGTATCAGGATAGAATATGTTCTTTGTTAATCATCAAACGTTACAAAAAGTGTCAAGAAATGAAATAAATCTACTGATTTGATGAATGTGATCGCTTTAACCCTTTGGTTCTATAAATGCTAACGATAGATGAATGCAAATAGCAAATACGAAACTCCGATGTAGAGTGTCTATTTTAAATTTTGTAGTTCCCTGTCGAATCGTATAATCTCTCAAAATAGCATAATACCGGTACACCGCACTGTCATAAAATTTTATAAGTTTTGTGGTGACGTTGCTTTGAAGGTTTGTGATTCAATTATGGGCTGACTTGGTGCTTGATTAAATTTCCTTCAACGAATAGACTGAATATTCAATCTTCAAGATCGATTGGTAACTGTATTTTCTAGGCAATACTTTTGAATTTATGAAAATTATTGAAAGTCTAGAATTTTAGTAATTTATATTCTATCTCGGAAAGTTGTGTGATTTGGTATTTGACATGTACGCTCTTATATTAGCAAGCTTAGCTTTCCGCGGAGTACTTTTTTCTGCCTCTTATTCCTTGGTGTGTATGTACCTACATATATACTATCAAGATTATGTACGAAGTATGCATGTATGCTATTCCACCTTTATCAGGGTTACTTTAAACCTTTGAGTAGGTACCTCAGCCTTCTCGGTACGAATTCAAGTACTCATATACTTGAAGGAGTCGAATGGAATCTTGCTCCAAGGGCACAAGATGTTACGACATTAATGTCTGATATTTCGACGTTTAGTATCTTCGGTCTAGAAGTACCACTCGCGAACGACTGGGTTAGATGACGGTTTATGCTCATACCGTAACGTTAGCTATTGCAATTTTACGATCTCTTATGCCTACGCCTAACGTTCTGTTTTGAATTAGCTACGCCCTTGGTTAAAGTGGTCTGCACTACGTACGCTGATCGTGAATTCGAAATTTATGAATTTCATGATTTCTGGAGTCCGGAATGACGTTTGCTGCGTCCCATTTTCAAAGTCCAAGAGATCAGGCCATTATTATATTACCTGCAATGATATACGACTACCTGAACCACAAGGCCTTCACTACGATTTTATCTTAACTCAATTTCAAGCTTACGATATGGTCAACGTCTGAGAATGTTATATGTCAGCCGATGGAAAATCAGGGAGGGTAGTTTCGATCTTTACGACTGTTTAAAGCGTCAAGTTTTATGGCGAATTACATTGAGTTTCCGTATCGCTTTGGTCAGATGCTGTAATCCATTTCTACTACCAGTTCTTTTCATTCTTGTGTTACTCGTGTGTAGGTATATTGCAACTGCAATGAATGAAACATGAGGTTTCTACCCGGCATAGATATTATACTGCACAATAAAGAATAAAGTATTTTAAAATAATATCAGGGTTATTTTTGTTCATTGTGTACTCTTATTGACCCAACGTTTGTATCACTTGTAGTGAATTCGCAAAGGTGTGACTGTAAATTGAAATGTTAACTCCTCCACCCTTGATATATTTTTCCATATATTCGGCAGCGTTGTTAGCTTTTCTAATTTCCCTTGTGGTAATGATGCAAAAAGCTCTATTAAGTCGGAATGAAAATATCAGCTGAATAAATTCTCTCCATATACGGCTTGTCGTTTTCTCTATACAGATCACACTCAAACATGAACTTGCGTGGTCTGACCCGCGAATTTTTTTCAATAAGAATCGGTAATCAGAGCTTCTATAAGCTACCGATGCGATATAATTACGGTTAAAAATTCCCTGAATGTAAGGGATAGATGGAAATTAAAGAAAATATATCAGCTTTAAAATTCAGCGAAATAAATATTATTCAAATTTTGTCGAAGCGTAATGCAGATGTGTCCTGTAATGGTTATATACCCAACATCAAACGTATAACGTGTTAGTTGGTTATTATTCTGAACCAATTAACGCTTATTGGATTTTGTATAAAAATTGTCGACGTATTTTTTTCAAAGCTTTTCGATCACAGTATTGATTGTTTTTAAATTGGCGATTTTATGTAATTATAACACGCACTGTTTTTCGCACGGTCTTTATTAGATTATCTGTAAACGAAGATGTGTCGCGCATATTGCATATTTATCAACTTCTATCACGATAAGCAAAATATCCTAATGTTTTGTGGTTATAATTTTCATTTCTTTCTCAAATTACACATTTCTTGTCATAATGTGTTATTCCACTGTTATAAAAATTCTTAAAAAAAAAGAAAAAAAATGATTATTTTGAATTATGGAAAAGACCATCGCTATTTCAAACAGACGTAATTTTACGTCCAATTTCATTGATGCCGATTTCGTTCTGATTTTATCATTAGTCATTGTGACTAACGCTTCTCATTGTTATAGTTATCCGTGGCCGAAGATCGAACACCATCACTTTTAGCGCGTCAGGATATCTGTAACTATTACTTTCGAGCTGTTGAATTGATTCATACGTTACACACCTACAGATAAACCTTTTAGTTACCCCTTGTAAAGCTAACGTGATTCTTTCCGACGGATTGAAATTTCACTCTCGGGCTATGGTATGGCCGGGCTACATACAATTTTATTTTTATTTTTTATTTTTTGTATTTCGTACAGGATTTACGATGATAATTTTTTACCGTTAAGAGCCTTTCAGCGTAACAGGCACATTCAATTTTTGTTTCCGTATTTTTAACAACATCAACGTACCTAAAATTTATTTTTGTTTCGAAAAATCAAGATTTTTGTTATTTATTTTTTGTTATTTTTATTTCGTTTTGTTTTGAGCTCATTCACTCAATTCGGAACTGGACAGGCTGTAATCTTCTAACGTCAAGGTAATTCCATTAGTTGATATTAATTGGAAAATATTAAACGTGCGGCATAACCGCGTGTTGAAACAGACTCGTTAAACTTAATCTGAACGAACGTTAACCATAGTGTAATAAATAATAGCTTCATTCGGTAACTCATGATATTTGATACAAATTACGAAACAAGTCAAGTCAACCCGATGTGAAATTATGATATCAAGTTAATTCCCGCTCCTTGATTCTCGCTAAAAAGTAATTAACATTCGAGCTCAAAACTGACTTGACATTATATGTCAGAGCCCGTGTACCGGATGGCAAAAATTCATTTGCCTCGAGACGTCTGCAGCTGGAAACTCGTCTAACTTTGGTAGGTATAAAACTTTAACGAAATCTCTAAAAGTCAGAAGTGAAATTTAAAATTATGCCTACATCTCTACACTACTATATACATAGAATCGTTGCCTTGTCTATTTCACCATTGATCGTTTATATAAAACTCGATTGTCTTCCAAGTAGGTATCCGTCCATATACCAAAGTTCTGAGCCAAGAACGTGACTCGAGACAGTTTGAATTTTAGATGGGATTTCGCGTACGAGAATAAGATTTGTTATGTACCGGCTTATGCAAAGATGATTGTCAAATAAGAAGGTTATATCACACCTAGCAACGCCTTGGGTTTATTGTCATGGTTTGCTGTTTTCTTGGCATCAAGGCTATCCATCCATCGTCTAAGGATCTGAAGCTAATGGCTCGTGTATCGTGACGTGCGACGGCTTGAGCTGAGCAATTTGTTAATGGCGATAATTTAGCAAAGCGGTTTAAATTTATATACCTTATACTGTTACATACATACCTACATAGGTACATACATACATAGGTACGTGTATACATATACTAGGATATTATCTGGCTGCATTAATTACGTTAAGGAAAACCTCTTATCTGATCCAAAATCATAAGAAACTTGAACCGAATCATGACATTAATTACTTCCGGTATACGCAAGGAAATACGGTTCTCCATCATCGCTTGCACATATCGCACATGAGGTTCCATTCAATGAATTATTATCACAGATAATCCATTTTCCAGTATATTTAATAAGCTAAGACTCGGGTACCGTAAAACACGGATGTTAAATGTCTATTCATATAGTATTTTAGAAACAAAATGCGATGTCACACAAATTTTTATTTTATCTTTTATTTTCAATTATAAATATGGCTTTAAGGCTCTTTTTTATTTTAAACTTTATTTTTCACGCTGAGTAGAGTTCTAGTTTTGGAACTGTTGGTTTAAAATCTAGGAAACTTTATCCGGGTTATCATATGACGTGTCGCCCTGGCTGGGACCGAACTTCGCACCTCAACTTTCAACAAGTTTTTGATATTTTTAACTGGTTCAAAAGGATAGTCATTATTATATATTGGATTCAGCATTTAGTCGTATATGATTATAAACTTTGTGACATTTCATTCTCTATAATGAAGATAATTGAAATTTATGTTATATATTTTCTAATCAAGATAATTTAAAAACGTGTCTTTCAACAACGGATAGGTACACAGTCTATATTAGTCAGATTTTTTTTTTTTTTAACGATTTACATAAAATATTGTAAAAATTCATTATTAATGACTATTCCAAATGAGAGCTTATGCTACTTTTAGTAACACGCACTTACAGAGAATTTGTACGTCAGTTGCTCTGAAATTCGCCCAACAATTATCACGCTAGATGTAGTATACATCATGATGATGATATGGAATTTAAAACAGCCACACCTCCCACACTTCCTTCCATAATTCTGTACAATAATATTAGAACAAAGTGAGAGAAAATATCGAAGAAATAATAGCAACGTTTAATGAGACGATTATAAAACTTCTTTGAAATCTCGTATTTTTCTCCCTTTATAATAACCGATTTTGCTCAAATTGAATGATAAATCGATGCTGGATCTTTCGTCAATATTCGAAATCTTGGATATTATGAGAAAAGGAGCTTTGAAGCGTATGTTATTTGTTGAAAAAAACCTTGCGTTTTACTTTAAAAAAAAGTGTTTTACCTTAACAATAGTTGCTGGTTTAATATATAAAGTAGATTTCGAAACTGACAAAGCCGCCTATATACACATGCACCGAAACTCGGTACAAGGCTAATAAATTCAAATTGTAATCAACTACAAAGTTCGAAGGCCCAGGTGTCCCATACATCGGTGCGTGAAGTCCCAACGGCAGTATGTGGCTAGGTACATACGTACGTACGTTGTACATATATGCATATTACTTAATATATGTATCACATAAGCATATGTGCATGTGTTCTTCTTGTTCGTGTATGGTATTCATACATGCGCATAAAATACACTCGTACATAGATATACATGGCCACAAGCACGACATATACACAGTTAAGCACATCGATGCGACGAATGTTTCGAGAAGCTTTATCCAATAAGGGACTTGTGCCTGAGGGAGTCATTTCGTGGCTACTATAACTTAACACCGCTATTATATCAGCCAGGATAAGCCGAATATACACGGTGCTCTTGAGATCGGAGCTTCGTAGCTTAAAACCATTACCCATTTTCCACTCTCCTTCCACGATCCTTATAAAATAATGTATAACAGGTGAGGTAAACGATACAGAGTTGAAAATTTTATCAAGGTTATCGCATGATTCATAATTATCAATATCATCGTTACCATCGTCATTTACGACATGCTGCTGTTAGGGTGAAAAGAAATTGTTGAGTTAAACAGTGAATAAATTTACTACATCTAGTACAAGAACTTTATACACATGTCTTATATTATATTCACATAAGTATACTTGTTTATGCGAAAAATCTTTGTTTAATTCCAAAAGCAAACGTCGCTGCAAAGTATGGTTTATGGCATTGCTGGGATCTGAATAAAGTAGGAAACGTAGCGGAAAGTGTATACCTATGCAATATCGTACCAAGTATAATATGTACTGCGAGTCGTGTAGGGACGTGAACTTATACCTAGGCCACAAGACCAGCCGCTAAGAATTTCGTAAACCGATGTTTCAGGATTTAATTTAATTGGCACGAAGGAAAATGTAAAGGAGGAAAATAACACAAGCGAGTAGAAAGAAGCCGGAAATATTTAACTTCGGATATTGTAAATGTATTCTATATCAACGTGAATACGTATGTGTTTGGCATAGAGTTTTTATCGTTTGAACTTCGAGCCAAGATTACCAAACTAATACGTCGGGTTTATACCATGCGTCTTGTCTAGCTTCTAAGCTTCATAAGACGTTGCATAAAGCGACGCCCGAAGTGCAGAAAACGGAGGCCAAAAGGCCGAGAAAACTCCTATGCCAAGAAACCACGGACTTACGCAATAAGCCGGACGAGGCAATGTTAGTGAGACGTTCTCCTAACGCGAATGCTGATGTAGGTACGCCATTTTTCCTGCTTCCTGGCGACAGGCAAATTACGTTTCATAGTACATGTGTATATATGTATAAAAATAGGTCTGAATATTTTGTTACTGTCTGGTCTGACTATCATTTCCGTTATATCGATAACCGTGATTTCATCGATCCAACCTTCGGAGGGAATTCGATATAAAGTGAAATTTTGATGCAATTAATTTCAAATTTATCGAGAAGTTTCATTGACTTGAAAAAGTTATGATACACAATAGAAAAGGCTGATTGTGATCCTAACTGAAATTTTTCTTGCTTACCTGGTGACAGTCAATTACGTTTAACAATATACATGCATACGGTGCTAATTGGATTGAATTGGTCCCTGTGCTTGCGATTGGAGTGGCTAACGCTGAAAAGCTGACCCAATAACGCGATATCTGCAGATCGCAGCGTGTGGCATGTTTTTTGTACATTCAAGTTACAGGTTACGGGTTTAGAGGTTGTTCCGCTAATTGAACGAAATTGCATCACAGAATGGTCATGATTGGAGACTAGCTTGGGGACGATGAAACTGTCTCGATTACCCTACAGACCAAACGGTGGTGTGCGCGTGTGATCTTCAAAAAATAAAATAAAATAAAATTAAATTAAATAAAATAACAACACAGAAATAAAAAAAGGAAAAATCTGAAAAAAAATAAAAAAATGAAAAGAGCAATAAATTATGTGATTTTCGTGCGATTTAACGTTTGGCCAAGTATGTCACTGTGAGTGTGTGTAAGTCCGTGTATGAGAACGTGGTGGTGTAATATTTCAGGAATCTAGGAAAGGTCCGAAATGTATAAAATATAAAATAAATAAATAAAATAGAATCCGGGAAAGGTGATAAATCGTACTAGTCGGCAATTTGCTGAATGGAGCCCGCCGCTTGGTAATTTATCGTATATGTATCCCAGTTATAATGCTAGTGATAAATAATTTTCAGCGTTAGTAATGCACTGTAGCTCGCGATGTCGTCGATACCTGTCTGATTGGGTAAAATCATAGTATGCTGATTTTAAATTCCCACGAAGTTTGACGGACGTCCGAATAACTCAACGGGTCTGATCAAACCGACCGATTGCAGCCTCGAATATCCACGTAATTACCCACACATCTGTTCACGTTTTGCACAAACCTGTCAACCTGCAAGGCACCTGACACCATCCATACCAACATTACACCTGTACACCGTTAGCTACGAAAGTAATTGGAATTGATTTTCAGAGCCCTTTTGCGGTACTGTCAACCTGAGTGGGCATCGAAGCTGACGCGTATTACAAACGGTTGGCTGCGGCACCGTACCGAGTCACCACGCACGGTTGGTACCTATACCTAACCAAAGCCATGGGGTTTGGTAAGGGCACGCGGGGGCCGCTTGCCTCGCCTCGCCTTACCCTTGCCATAATGTAAATCTATGTCCACGGAGCGGATAATTGGTCGGCGTTGCGTGAAATGAAGGAACCAACGAAAGGCTTAGGTACCTGAAATTGTTGACGTGCCTGTTTTGTGGCGTAAGCCCCGGCTTACGGTTGTCTTACCCGATTCTACTGTTTGCGAGAGAAATCTTCTCTCTCTTATTCTTCCTTTGCACCCTTCTGGCTCTGGCAACTTTCCGCGAAACCAACTGCCTACTACCACCAGTACCGGTAACAGCACCAGCACCAGCATCAGCACGACCGTCACCGTAGCAGTAACATCTGCAGACCCGAGGGTAGAAAGGTTAGGCCAGGCGTCAAGAATTAAACGAGAAAAATGGAGTGCTGATTGTGTGAGAGAGGCTGGGATTATCAGGGATTCGGGTCTCCGAGTTTTCGAGGGTGTACGGGGGTGGAATTGGGGGAATGAAAGGGAGAAGAGCTCTGATCTCTGCCCACTGACCAGTCACCGTCACTCTCTGAGCTTGCGATGGGAGTGGGGCGACGTGTGTGCCGAATTCATTTTCGGGTAAGGCGCTTTGCGTTGCTTATCTGACGAGGCCACTTGTGGTCTCCGCCTAATAGGCCTCTTTTCTCGGCTTCCGCACCTTTCCCCTCCTCACACTCTTCCCAGCTTTGCCCAGCGCGGTTCCCTGAACACAGCTACTGAAAAATATAGGCTGCTGTATATCACCCAAGGAAGTTATTGCCGGGCGAAAAATACACTTGCGGGCAATAAATATGTCGCCGATTTTTCTACCTTTCTATACTACAGAATGTCGTCTCCTTAGGCGATCACTTAACTGATTGATTACCTACTGCTCGTCAATCTGGTTAGTAATTATTCTTAATGGGAAATTTTTCCCAGGATCAAATTTAGTACTTGAATTTATTAATGAAAGAGTTGTTCATTTCATAAAGGTGTGAAAGACATGTGGACTACTGTACACTGGCGTGTCTACTGTTCTCTATGAATTTTTAACGTTTCAAATAATCTCATAAGTTTATACATGTGTATATGTTTAATTATAACCAGGAGTAGCGAAAGCTGGGAAATGAATTTTCAGCGAGTAGCATGAGTAGGGTGAGCGTAAAACAATTTCAAGTAAAATTTCACAATGTTACAAAAGTTGTTTTGTTAGGTATATACGTTGGTATATTTACGTGTGTAAAATCGTGTGGCCAAGATCCGGGAGGGAACGGATGTCACTCAGTAAACTCTAATCCAAGAGAGTATAATTTAGGGTATAAATTATAATTAAAAGCAGCGTTCAATCAACTTGTACAAGAATCTGTCACAGACTGCTTTGGATCAAAATTATCTCCATAATATTCTGGCATTTCGCATTTCATCCTTCGGTTTCGTTATGCGTTCACTTATTTGTTCTGGTTCGATTCATCTCGTTACTTCTCGTCTGACGACTACCGTCGCTCGATTTCCTTCAACTACCAGACCATATCTACGTAGGTATATGACTTACCTTCATGTATCGGTGATATTATGTACATACTCGTGAACAAGGAGGCCACTTGTGGCTCACCTGAGAAACCGCTGGAGCTATTGACTTACGTCACTTTGGAGCATTAATCGGCACACCGTATCTCATTGTTCGTAATATACGTGGGGATGCATCAAGTCTGCTTGTGCATTTCGTTTTTGACTTCAAATATTGAATCACAGTTGATGGAAAAATGTTTGGAATGGATTTTTAAGGAAAATAAATAATGATGAAATGATTAACTTGACTCTGGTAGTGGGTGCAGCTGATCTGATCACGAGAGACTTTTGATATTGTTGATTTCCATTACTCAGAGTGCTGATCCGGATAATTGTTTCGCTGACAACAAAGGAATCCCGTTGCCTACCTACCTTCTGGCTTCAATCGCGACTCGTCGCTTTCAACATCTGCCTCTGATCCACCTTAAGACTTAGGCGTAATTGAAGTAAGGTATTCGGGTGGCAGAGTCCAGATTTCTACCGACTTGATGTAGAAAGGGCAGAAAAGTTTGGGGCCCGACGTTAAGCTACGAGCAAACCCCTAAACATTAAACCTTAAACCTTAAACCTTTCCCCACAAATCTTTGGCCCTTCCCTCGTTAGCAGAGGACAAAAGAAATGTTCTCTTTTTATTATTATTTTTTTCGTTCTTTCGTTTTTTCCGGTTTTTTTTTTCCTTTTTTTTTTTTTAACTTTAACGTCCCAAGTTCCTGGAAGTTTATTCTAGCATCGAGGGGTACGCCGGGTGAGATTCGGCTCGGGTTTGCCTGGCAGCAAGAGAAGAGAGATTGAACGCTGTAGAGGAGACCCGAGAATGCGGGAAGGCGGGGGATGGAGGTCCAGTTTTCACGGGGCTAAAGACGCGTACAAGGACTCGGAAAGTAGATCTTAATTCGTTTACATCATAAAGGCGGGACACAGCTTCGTGCGAACCTTTCGGGCGGAAGCGAGACGACAAATGCGGAAGAATAGCGGGACAAAGACGAGCTGAGGAGTGAGAAAGTGGTGGTGGTGGTGGTGATGGTGGCGGCAGCGGCGGTGGCGGTAGAAGAGCAGAGACTGGGGGTGACGGAAAGTTGACGGAAGAGTGGGAGGAGTCGTGACGGGTATACTGCGAGGGGGGTACCGGGACTAAAATTTCATAATTATTTCGAATGCAATTAGAGGCAATTACTTAAAATTAGCTTAGATCCGCGTTTAAATACTGACGGTGCTTCTCGTCCGTATAATATATGACGTGGGTCTCTAGATACACAGTCTCTCCGCCTTAACTTTAGGTAGCATTGTCGGAGAGGTGCCGCCATGGGAGGGTTGGTAGATGTGTATATATATATATATATATATATATATATATATATATATATATATATATATATATATATATATATATATATATATATATATATATATATATATATATATATATATATATATATATATATATATATATAGATATATATATGTAGAGGTAAGCGCATGAATATGAATGAACCAAATTTTTATTCATGACGGGATTAATGAAATAACTTTGAGCTAATCTTGATCTTTCATTCTACACGCGTGAATATGAATTTTAGGAAAACACCCAGAACCAAACAGCCCGGGTAGGTATTTC
This sequence comes from Macrophya annulata, assembly GCA_963924015.1. Taxonomy (NCBI): domain Eukaryota; kingdom Metazoa; phylum Arthropoda; class Insecta; order Hymenoptera; family Tenthredinidae; genus Macrophya; species Macrophya annulata. Next base: position 15,390,817 of record OZ001259.1, read on the forward strand.
GTTCAGAAGAGAAATAAAAACGAAAAATAATAACAAATTAAAATCATAAAATTACCATCGATGGTATCATCATCCCCCTCGTCATAGTTAATAATTTAAAAGATAATCCTTACAATAATTTAACGTCAGCCGACAAGAACAATGTTTCATTGTTGTTATTATTATTATTATTATTATTATTATTATTATTATTATTATTAGGATTATTATTTGCTATATACGAGAGAAGCTTACGTGAGGATTGTTAATAGCAGATGCCTGATAGATCGTCAAATTTGGGCGATAAGACAAAAAATATAAATAATAAAAAACTAGAGAAAAAAAAAGAAAAAAACACGTCAATATATCCAGAAGTTTGAAAACGAAAAAGTTATCGCGAAGAAGATGTAGGATGGGCAGCGTGCCAACACAGTACCAAACCCCTCATCGATCGCACCCTCCCATCTTTGTCCCACCGATTTTCTATCCTTTTTCAACTCACGTCTACCCCACTTTCCGCCCTTATACTCCAGAGCGTGGTAGGCGGGCAACGTGCCAGCACACACTGATGTAATTAACACCCGGTCTGACTCTGACTCCGACTCTGACTCTGACTATGACTCTTACTCCGGACTCTCTACTGCTGCAGGCGGCCACGGTACGCAACTAGCGATCGCGAAGGACTGGGGGATTTCCCGTTCTACTATATATTTTCCCTCCCTTCATGAAGGGGCAGCTACTATCCACCCTTGCCTACCTTCATTCTGAGGGCAACCGTTCAATCGGGTGGAGACGCTAACACCGCTGCGCTCTGCGAATGCAAATTGCATTTCACGCTCGCTTAAGGGGGCAGGTACATGACCCTTGAACGTGTCCGAAAATCAGCCTCTCGATCTCGAATTATTATTATTACTATTATTATTATTATTATCATTATTATTATTATTACTATTATTATTATTATCATCATTATTATTATTATTCTTATTATTATTATCATCATTATTATTATTATTATTCTTATTATTATTATTATTATTAATATTATAATTATCACACTGTTTATCCACTATTGATGGTCTCTATTGGTGATCTTGAACCGTACGAAAAATGGTCATGATCGACGTATTAGTCTGTTTATAATTTTTGAATTTTATAATATTTTTTCAAACCTTTTGATAGGAAATTATTAAAATAATGTTAGGGAATAAGAGTAAACGTTTGCGTCAATGTTGGTTATCGGGGGTGAGAAGTAGGTAGAATTGAATAAATAAATAAATAAATATATAAATAAAATAAAAAAAGATTGACGTTTCATTCCGTGGAGTTGAAATTTTTTAAACCGTTTCTATCCACACGGAGAGAAAAGGTTTTTTACTGAATAATTAGCAAAAAGAACAGAGAGATTTCCGAGCAATTCATCCATTCTCCTTCCGCCCATTTCCTCTCGACACTCGCTCTTAGAATTAATTATCTCTTCCGCCGGCCGACGTGGTCCAGGGATTTCGTTTCGTTGATTGCGAGAGGGGGAGGACTCTCCGTCGACCTCGGTAGGCGTCGAACTCGTAAAATGAACCCGGAAAATAATTTACCAGATTCTAACCTCGTACATTTTTCTCTCGTATCAAACTACACATCCTATATATATATATAAATATATATACGTATACATATATGCAAATCTGTCCCTCTATCTCGAAATATATATACTTACATAGAACGTTGGAATATGTCCATCTTGCTAAAAGAAGATTTCGTACGTCCTTCGTTCCAATAACTTTCTTGGACTTGCGTGAACCGGGCTTATCCTTCTAAACTGTGATCCTTTCCGGTCCTCTCTGGTCCATCCTGATCCTTCGTGGTCCTCTTGGCGATCCCTTGTGATAACGACAGTTACGTCATACCGTCGTTATAACTTCAAATCAATCCGGTTGAAATCTTCGCTACCTTTTTTCGTTTCGTTTCGTTTTTCCTTTCTCTTTTATTCTTTTTAATCATTATATACTTTTTTACTTTTTGTTCAATTTTGTTTCGTTTCAATGATTATCCACCAAAACTGTAGGTCATGTCCTTAAATTTTCTCCCACCATTTACTCATCCCTTTTCATTTTGTCCGATTTACCTACTCACCCCTCGGCTAACAGCGACACCAACTTGCTTTGGATGGTGGTGGGCGAAAAGCTCGTGATGTCCACAGGACTCCTGGAGGAGTCGTGCCCGGCCAACAGTCGCCATGGACTATTGTCCGTGGGACAGAAAAGGGGGGAACTATTAGGCGTCTAGTTTAGTGGTTACAGCCCCCTGCGGTCCTCTATCTCGCGCTTTCCTTTAATCCTTGCCAAGTTGCACGTGGCATCCTGGGAACAATAGCGTCGTGCCGGTCGGCCTGACGCAACGCTAGGAATGTCGAAATGTTGTACCTCGGTGCCGAGGTTGACTTTACCTTATACTACGGTCAATTCTACGTCTGCAACCGACCAAGATATGAGCACTTTACATGGGTGCACCTTTAGTATGATGACAGAAATTTTTGAGGGTAAATTATTCACCAGGATTTACAATACGGTGGCTTTTTTTGTTTTATAATTATTAATACATTCCCTCCTTATTACTTTTCGTTTTAATTCCAATTAACGAAACACCATTAGGTTCCAGTCTGCAGATATTCAAATATTAACTGGTCGTCCATCCTTCGCAAAAATTTCATATATTTCTGTACAATTTATCAAAGTTCATCGTACATTCTACAATTTCATTAATTCAACACTGGAACAGTGTCGGATTGAAATTTTACGGGTTTTGTGGGCGGTATAAGAAAAACAATAATCAGCCATTTTTGCTGTTATCTTAATGTTCAATAAAATTGTCTGTGTCTTCGATATCACAATATGACAACTAAATGTTGAATTATTCCACGGAACTAGGAGCTTTCTTTAAAACTAGTGATTTCAAATTATAAGTGGCTTACTTCAACCCTTATGCTGTAATGCGTGAAATGGTAAAACCTTTCTTTTCGTTTTGTTAGCTCATGACATAAACCAGGTACACAAATACAAGCGACTATAAGCGATAATGACTATGGCAATATTTCTACAACGAACTCTATATGATGTAGGTACAATAACGTCTAGGATTTTTTGTAGGTACTTAATAAATCGTCGTAGAAATTCATCGCGTGTTGAGATAACAATCCTTGGAAATAGTGTATTTTTGTAATTGACGTATTTCTCCTTGTATCAAAGACACATTGAGTTGAATAGCGAGGTGATTACGCATTTGACATTCGTTGCTACACCTGGTGACTTTAGGTATAAGAACCGGAAGTATTTCCCTGGAGACCTGGTGTAAAAACGTCGAGTTTTTGGGGCGCGTTACGAGCGGTGGTAATTTTTAAGAGTACTTTTGTGACGTCAGCCACAACTACGAGGCGATGGCCCGTGTGATGTCAACGCGTTATACGAAACGCCAAAGAATTGAGAGAAGAGGAGAGTGAGTAAAATGGGAGTGGGAATATAGATGGGGGAAACATTGGCAAACCTCGGAAAAATTCTGAAGCCTTAAGAAAACACACAGAAAAAAAAAGAAATAAAAAGAAAAAATAGAAAAAAACGGAACGAGGAAAAGAAAACGGAAAAAATAAACGAAAGTGGAAAAGAAAAAGGACTGTAAAGAACCACATACCTATATATTATACATATATATATTTATATATAGCTCGGTGACAAAAAGCTCCAGTTGGAGAATCGCCATGGAGATTAATCGCCCAGTAATGCGTCAGAAGTTATTCCACGATATATCACCGTTATTATCCTTCGATCCTTCGGTAAATTTTTACGTTATGACACGCCCCACTCCCACCAACCCTTCGACACCCGCTCCAACTCCCACCGATACCACCACCGCACGAAAGGGGTGCAAAGAGCTGTATACGAACGAGGCAAATGGAACGATGGTGAACGGCTGCGATGGGGGTGACTGAGGGTGGATGAGGGGGGTTGGGGTATTGTGTACAAAGTGCCAGGTCCAACCCCTACTCCAACGGTGCTACGAAACTCGGCGTACCATTAGCCTGCTTTTCAAACTCGTCTCTGCCTAAGCCCACCCACGCTGGATTCTCATCCCTTATTCCTCCTCAACACCCCTTGAGCTGGCCCGTGACCCGCTCCTGGCAACCTGAACGTTTTATTATAATTTATAAGTCTCCCCTTCTCGATATCAATTTGGATTAAGCCTCCAGGGTTGGCAGCTTTTAATTATTAATTTGTAATTAAGTAATGTTTTTGACGGCGCTTTTCATCCACAAACGATATTTGTTTCGGCGTAATAGTCTGGGTAGGTAGGCAGATAGGTACATACATGGGTACGTGTGAGTGCGTGAAATATGATGGCGGTGTCCAAGAGGGGTTTGAAGGGGATAAGGAAAGGATAGAGATAAGGCGATTTATCCCGGGTACAATGGATATCGCTTACAATGCCTTAATACCGCGTCGGGTGGTTCCCGTGAGTGAGACGGGCTTTAAAAAATGTCATAAACGTAAAAGGGTTTATGGGACGTCTTGGCGTGGTCAGTAGATACGTATGAGCTAGTATACATATATAGATGTATGTGCCTTTCTGCCTCATACCTGAGAACTGGATACCGCTATACATGTAGCGACATATAAAGCCATCATTTTTATCAACTTGTAACACTATTATGTATTGCTTTCGTCGAGAGTCAGAGGGCTTTTTCATACGGGGTGAAAATGGTCCTGAGATATATTTCGCTTTCCGTCGTTTTGAATTCGAGAACCCTGGGAGCCTTTTGTTTAATCGTTGATGGTAGCTGTAGGTGGGTACGCAAAGTCGATGAGTTAACGGCTAACGGTTTTTCGAGGAAGATTGTAGATAATAACTGGTAATTAAACAACATTTGTCACCAACGAAAGCGCGCGTGACGAGAATTTCCACCATCGGTATTTAAATTACATATTTCGATTCAGTCAGATGGCAGATTTTAATTTTCCATTTAGTAAAATATAAATCGCAAGGTAAATTATCGCTTCGGATTTCTGCGATAAAAGTTCGGAGAGTTATCGAGGATAAGAAGAAAAAGAAGAAGCAAAAAATTCGCAATGAGAGTAGAAAAAAAAAAATCTTGCAGACTAATTGGACGTAATATCGTGTCGTCCGTTAGACAGGAATAATCTAATTAATCGACAAAATAAAACTAAAGAACAAATTAAAACATTCGCCTTTATAATTCGGATTATTCAGGTAGGTACGATATTACGTCAGAATTTTAGTGCTTATGGAGCCCATTATCAGAGCGCTTTTGTGTGAAACATGTTGTTATACCGTTCGCGCTATACTGTTGCTGCTGCTGCTGCTGCTCTTGCTGCAAAGAGCAATGAAAAAAACTTCGGCATAAAAAGTTGAATGGTCAGCTCGGATGAGATCTGCCAGAAAACCCATATTAACGTTCCACAAACACCTACCCAGCTTACCTAATTTCTGACAAACTTTTTGCCTCATTAATCTCGATAAAATCCTACAGGGATCGTGTGTAACAACCGTGTCACAACCTCCGTAGCAGCTCAACCTCATTACCCGGGCCTTTCGTTATTGTTTTAACTATTTATCAACCCTCATATTCTGACGTTTACAAATTCCACGTGATATATAGTACTGAAAGAACAAGAAGGAGAATAAATGGAGAGGAAGAAGTATTAATCTGGGAGTAAAAGTTGGCTAGATGTAGGTGCAGAAATTTAAGCGAGTTTATGGCAAAATAGAAGGTGGAAGGTATGTATGTGCGTTGAAATATGCAAATGCACTTAGCGACGTGGGGGTCAAAAGTTAAACTCACGTCCACTGATGCTACCAATATCGCTGGTTACAAATCCGGAATTATTCATAAACAGGTAGGCTGAACGAGTCACATGCAGATTACGATATTGCCTTTGGCCAACTAGCATACATCGGACATGGAAAATCGTAGCGCGTACGGCATTAAGAGGCATTACTCGTGTTCGCTAATTATTACAAGGGAGTATTCGCCCGGTTTGTGATCGGGTTCGATTTGCGATAAACCCGAACGTTTGGTTAAAACCACGATTTGTTTCGCAGTTATCATACTAATTGTAAATAATTCCTTTAGCAATGTGCAATACTGCATTTGGCCCTCTAATCCGTAAGTATCAACGACATAACACCACCTCTGTATAGGTTAACTGATATTACAAAATTCATTTCCTCAGTTACGAATATAAATGTCTGCCGAAAACAAAGTGGGTATTATGACGACTGAGGAGAAAGATGATCATGGTGACTTGAGAATAGGGATACAGACGATTGCCCTGTCTCAGACACGATTTGTAATTGTAATCAAGCCAATATCCGCTCATAGTATGTCAGTCCGCTCGCTCACGATTCACAAAGTCATTTCCGCAGTTGGGTCTGGGGCTGTGCTTCGCAAAGAACGGAGTATCTCTTGAAACTCAGTTCTGGGGCCGAACGAGTGCCTGACGAAGAGCAAAATAAACATGATTTCCAACGTTGAACACGATTTGTAATTATAATTAAATCAATATCGAGTTTCCAGGCTGTTATTGGTGCCGATGGTACGTACACGCCTCGAAAGAGAATTTCACTTTGACGATATTCCGGAACAAAAAATGTAAGTGCAAATGAATGTATTGGAAATTCAACGAGTGTATACTTACACACAGTTTCGCATTGTGTTGGAACAACCGCGACGGTACGTCAACCTGTACGTGGAGCACGAGACAAGGTGAGAATTTTGGGTTCACATAGAATCGGCGACACGTCTGCTAGACGCGGTTAGCTGCTATTTGAAAAAGCTGCTACAATTCGGAGCCACATACGTGACTGATGTAAGGGTAAAAAAAGAAGTGGATATAAAAATGAAGTAAAGATATATAAGGTAAAAAAAAAATACCGTCGAAAACACCTAGAGCAGCTAAATCAAGACCTTGTATTCAAAGGGGTAGGTACGAATGAATCGCTGCGTATATCGACCACCGGTGGGCCAGGTAATTTATAACAGGTTGACGACCTGGCCAGACCAACGCGATCAGACCATCAATCGAAAAAGCCTGAACGCACCTGGCTTACATGAGTGAATCAAGCAGGTAGAGTCATCATGAAACGAAATTCTTGATTCCTGTTTATTGATCAGTTCCATAGTTGATATCACCCTTTGATCCCTGTACTTTCCCGACACCGTATTCTAACAGGGGGAAAGAATCTTGTTTTTTGTTTCACGTTGAAAGCGAGTGAAGGAATCTTAATTATTAATTCCTGTACAACGCCTGGCTTTTTGATCGAATGATCACTTTGGCGAGATGTATTTCTGCGTTGAATTGCAACAGTATAGGTAGGCGAGATGGCGCGACGGAGGGAGATTCATGGAAAAGTGCCAGGGGGTAAAAGAAGTACTGTGAGAATGAAGTAAAGGCTGGTTTATATGGGCCGTTGGAATCGTTGGGTCGTTTGCAAATCTTTAAAAGACGAGTTGGAGGGTTGGCGTTGCGATACATTTGCCATATTCGCTCCATGGCGTCTGTTGTTCGGATGCACGATGCAGAAATCTCAATTTCTTGGCTCGGGGCGGTAGAATCTCCAATATTCTTTATGGCACAGCGGGTGTATAACTCTATATACCTATATTGGCACGACGACTAACAACGTTTCCGTCGAGATAACACTATTAGAGCAATTATCTCCTTTGAAAAGGAAAACCCAGTCTAGCTATCCTTTCATGGGAATGGCCCCTTTGAGTAGCGCGGATATAATGCAGTCCGGAGATTTCTAGGCTCTGCTGAAGCTACGGTTATGACAAAAAAAAAAAACAGAAAAAAAACCAGAAACAAAAAAAGGAATAACAGGTAACTTTGGAGAGGATTTGCGCGTTGGCAAGGTAATGGAAATAATAAAAAGGATAAAAGTGGTAGGAGATAAAAAACGGAGATCAAGAAAGGAGAGAAGACACGTTGAAAAGTGGAGAGGAAAGGAAATGAAAGTATTACCAGCAGGAAGCAATTAGGAAAACGTATAGTCGCTACCCTGGGATTAATTCCGAAAAAGCCGCCTCACGGAGGGGTAAAATGAGGAGGATAAAAAAGAAAGAAAGAAAAACAGAAAATAGTAAAAGGTCCGAAGTGGTGCGGTAAAGTAAAAGTACAAAACGACGATCAAATCTATTAAAGAACGCTGTTCTTGTGTTTGTTCAATGACTTACCACATACTAGATTTTCCACTTGAATCTATCATCAAATAACGTAAATATTTATACCTTTCATACAGCAGGGACAATAAATAGGATATCTATGTCTTGAGCAAACAAATTGCGAGCAATGATGAACGAGAAAATGAGTGCCGATCAATATAAGTATATTGCCCTACAACACTTTGCGGTGGAATGTATGAGTGGATATAGATAATATATTTCAATCAATATCAGATTTACGATAAACGATTGTAAAATTTGATTGAGACGTAATAGCTGGAGTAACGATTGATCGGGATATTATTAATACGTGACTAATGTTCATTCAGGATTATAATACATAGTAATATTAGAATTCTTTGTGAAATGGAAGCAATATTTCAGCAAGTATGGTAAACCGATGTCGATGTGTGCTCAGAATACTAAACTAAGTAAATGTAGTATAGATGTGTACTTCTGTTATGTAATAAAGTTGCTTTACGAGTCTCGTAAGGATAAATTATTTCTATAGCTTCGCTTATTGTGTGACAGATTGCCAGAACGTTCGTCGCTTTGCCAAGCTTATGCCAAAGTGGTCTAGAAACTTTCAGGACTTGGAGAAGTCAACTTTTGTGATTTTGCAAATCGTTGAAAGAGTTATTTCCTTCTGACATGAAACGGTTATCTAACAATCGGTTGATACGTCTAGGGGTCAGGCTGTGAAATGTTACTTTCTTTAACTTTTTATATATTATATCGTTCTGACCAAAATATTTTAGTCGCTAGCAAAGCGTCTATCCCTACCTATACCCAATACGGCTGATATAGCCACGCTTATTAATTTTGATAAATTTGCGCCGGTGAATTCGGGTGAAAAAAATCAAGGAAGGTGGAATTTCCGGCTATGGATTGACCTAATTCGTACTCAATAGACGATGTGCGAAGGGTAGAAGATGAAAAAGGAATACTGAAAAAAGTTATAGAAGCAATGAAACCAGCTTAACGCCCCGCGCAGTCACAAAGGTTAACCGTCTAAATTCACGAAAAGAAGAAAAAAACGAAAAAATAAAAAAGTTGCATGCAACTTTCAACCCTTGCTTCCCCACGAGCTTTTCTTTTGCTCAACTATTTTTGCTCGAGTAGTGCCTTGCGTTCACTCCTCTCGAGAAATAATTAATTCCCGAATGAAAGACGGCGTAAAATGAAATCCTACTCTTTTTACACCCCGTGCCCACGTTCTCTGCCCGAGACTGGTGCTGCTACTGCACATTATAAGACCACAAATTACTTTTCATATATTTTTATGACTATTTTCACCCTATTTTTTTTTGTTTGTTTTTTTTTTTCTTATTTTTTTCTTTTTTTCGTCTTCCCCACGCTGTTCTTTCAACATTCTCGTTCCTCTTTCTCGCACCTGTTTCCTCCGTCTGAAACAAGTTACCCAAGACGGTTTTCCCGTTTCTCGAAGAGATTAACGCGACCAAGGGATTTTTCTAATTACCTCCCTGATTGCTAATAGCTTAATTTTACCTTGTTCTTTGGAATAACGTATAGCTACAGCTACTGCGGACTGTATCGTTCTCGTGCTTTTTATCAACGTAATTTCAACACGTAACTACCAATGGCATGTAATCTTCTGCCTTTTTTTTTTATTTTACTAACACTACGGAACAAAATCTCGTAAATTTGTTTCGACTCAGACTTGTTCCAATATACCTTATACGTAGTATAGCAATTTACCTTTCATAATTGGATGCGGAGAGAAGTTCGGTACATCCGAGTTTGTCGTAAATACAAACACAGTTACGTGTCATTAACGTATCGGGGGTCCCGCGATTCATTGGTTAGGCAAGAACTTAAAACTAGCTGGTCGCGGCTGTATAGTCGAGCGAACGATGTCCGACCTAACGAACCGCTCTACTACTTAACAGTGTTACAAACTTTTGCGAAGTTTCTCTTCGCTCGAAACTCAAACTGAACATTGTTTTTGCCAGGTTTTTAGCAGGCGGGGCCAAATATACGGTCAGTTAAACAGACCCGAGGTTCTTCGACTTGGAAACTTTTAAAATTCATTTTTGTCGATCTGAATGTGAATCGACAAAAACGTTTCTGCCGAATCAAATGCAATAATAACGCTTTACTGACTTTGTATTGAATCGTGCCCGACGCTATTGAATTGTGATTCAAATTAACCAGCTCTGCTAAACTTAAAAAATTTTCTTCATCGATCACATTGGCAAACATTTTTTTGTTTTCTCTTTTATCTTTACGGATATAGAAAGTTGCGGTGGATTATACGGATGTCGAGATGGAAAAGGAAGCGATGACAAATTGTAAATCAAAATCGTATTAGGATATAATTATGCCATTGAATATAGGATTAAAAGTTTTAAGTTTTAAGCTTTTTAGATTGACGTGCGTCTATCTTTACTAAAGCTAATCTAATGACCCGATCGATTTCGATTTTTCTTACCCTATTACAACATTTTCAGCTCATGGTTTCCCGATGACTTGCCGAAATTTTCTGTCAAAGTAATTTAACTTAAACTTGAATTATAAGACGCGTAGGTACATACATGTATATGTATACCATGTGTGTGTGTATATATATATATTTGTTTTCCGTAACTTTGACTAACTTTTCAAGGTAAAATAATATCTCTGATAAATTTTCTACCCAAAGTAATATATGTCGCGTATCAATATGTATTGTACATACATACCTGTGTGTTATATAACGTGGCTCGAAAATGGAATATTGTTAACAGCCGATGAACACGCTATACTATAAAGGTTCTACTATACTGTTTAATTAAATATCTGTTTACAGCACAAGATAACCGTTAGTCTCTGTACACCTACCAACTCTTTGGTTATTGAAGAAAATTGTTCACTTCAATGGTTTCAAGGCTGTTTGACTACAGGAATTTCTTTATCATGACTAAAATTGCTTTTTGTAAACAACAAGTGAAATAATTTAAGATATTATTTAACGATTGAGATATTATTTGAAATTTTCATATTACTTTGATATTATTTTGTATAGAATTTACAGATTTCAATTACCTATTATATAGGTACGTATAAACGGTTTTTCGAAATTTTATTACTTGAATTTCGGACTGATACGAATTGTCGATAAAATATTTATTCGAAATTCCGATTCATTCGAAGAACCAGTATTTCAGTCGTAAAATATAAATTATATACATATATATCTATTTTTATTTTTTTTTCTATTTGTTTATTGGCCAGATGTCCCAGCGTATATAAAAACTCCAAATGATCCGGGACGCACGATCCATAACAAAAATAAATCGAAAATTTAAATGGCAGGGAATGGAAATACACTTTAATATTATGTGGGTGGCTGGTGCAGCAGGCAGAAATAGTAAAAAAAAAATGGTAAAAAAGAGAAAGAGATCAAAAAAAAAAACAAAAAAATAAAAATAAAATAAAATGAATGGTTAACCACAAGAGCAAAACTCGAGGGAATTTATCGGAAAGTTATTAATGTACACGCTACCTCGTATGTATGTAGAAAACGAAAACTTTTTTTTTTTTATTACATTCGTTGTGTGTACAGGGTGTCCCAAAATTGTTTCGAGTACTGTACAATTATTTCATAAAGTAATTATTACAATACAGGTTACAATTATTGATGTATATCTGAAATATTATTATTATTATTAATATTATTATTATTATTATTATTATTATTATTATTAATTATTTCTTTATTAAATTGCTTAAATGTAAACCTCAGCTTTTCAATACTTTGAATACGATATGTACCAACGGATAATTATTTTATAATACTTCTTTGAGTACTTTTATACGTGATCTCATCATCTAGATAATTGTACTTGTTCTTCTTTATTTGATATTAATTATCTAGATAAATCCGAAAGCGAAAGTACCGATCAAACCTTGACATTTATATCAATTTTTGATAAATTCCATGCCTATATAATAGTTCAGTCGGCCCTTTCTGATTATGCACTTTCAATAAAGATTTCGAGAACCAATATATTGTCAATAATTTAGACAATTTTTGATTCCTTACACAGCTGTGTTCAATTTATATTCATATATGATCGTAAAATGAATACAGCTATATGGTATATGAGCAAGCCTTAAGATACTAGTTAATTAATGTGGCATAGGATTTTAACGTTAGAGTATGATTACGAATTAGTTCTTTCTTTCTTCTTATTCTTCTTCTTCTTCTTTTGGTTTTTTTTTTCGTTTTTCTTTTCGTTTAACATTAACACTCTTTATCTAACAAATGCGTGGTCTTATAGGCCAAAGCGATCTCGGTCCCATTATATCTATTATAAATAATTAACAAAATTAATTGAATAAATTTCTTAACGGAGATTAACATTATTATTATTAATATTATTGTTATAATTATTTATCTTATGTATTATTATCCATAAAATACTGTTTTCAAAGTACTTTGTTATTTTATTCTACCCGCTATAAAGATGGCGGTTGACAACGGCTTCAAGAAACAATGGACAATTGAAAATCGTATATAAGACAAAAGAGTATCGCGTAGTATACGTATAGTAGAAAAGCTGTCCTAAAAATAGCAGGAGATTATAGGTACGATGCTTGTCAATTTTTCATCATGGATTTTACGTGTCCCAGAATCCCAAAGGAGGTCGCTATCTATTGTTATACTTCGAGAAGTTATATACATAAAGACTTGAAATAATAAAATAAGTTAGAAAAAAATAAATATAACGACGAGTGATAAAATATATTATAGAATAGATAATACTTGAAATTAATTCAATACTTTGGATGTAGGTATATAGATATATCTATAGATACGTAATATATAAAAATGTTCAACGGTGTAATTAATTAAACAATACATTGCCTCAAGCTGTCTACGATATGGTTGGTCTCAAGCGATCTTAACTTGGATTTCAAACAAAAGCTAAATTAGGGTATACGTACCTATAGGTGTAATTATATATAAACTTTCGTAAAGCGTCGTTAGACACAAACCTACAACAGCAAATCCATCAACAGCACATTATAGTATTTTTAACATAAACCTAAATAGGCTGACAAAAATTTTTTTTCTTTTTTTTTTTTCACAAGGTTTTATGTCATATCCCAATATTAAAATAAATATTAATTAACTCATGTGGTAAAGGTACATTATATAGGTATGTATTTTTCAAACTGTTTCTATTTGGTCATTGCTAGCGAGGAGTGTATAATATATAATAATAATATGTTGTTAAGTTTAGTCAGTTTAGGAATAGGTATGCTATAGTTTAAACACTAATTTTTGAATTAGAGGCTAAATAGTTTATTATTTTGTTTTTTCATTTTTTTTTTTTGTTTTCATAATTTTTTTTTTTTTTGTTTTTTTTTTCTTGTTTCTTTTTGAAGGTGTAAATTTAATAGTTATATCCATACAATCTCTCCCGTTATTATACATATAATTGTACGAGTGCATTCACAATTATGGTCCTGCAATCACCGAATATATAATTTACAAGTGGCTATTAATATTTTCAAGCGCGTTAAATCTACCGTGAGGACCAGGTGAAACCATATGGTCGTAGCGCGCAGGCGCCGAAAAATACGAATTTTATGGGGATAACCAACTAGCTGAAAATCTCCCTGGAGCTGTTGTTGATTGCTTACATTGTTGCACTCGACATAACCTAGGGATTTTTTAGAGTGACGAGTTGGCTTACCCCATAAAATTCCTATTATTCGGCGCCTGCGCGCCACGACCATATGGTTTCACCTGGTTCTCACGGTATATCTTGATACTGCTGGTCATAGACATCATCGTTTTTCCACCGTTTGCAACTTTTGTTTCTTATTGATTTTTTTTTCAAATTGTTAAATTTTTTATTTATTTTTTGCCAATTATTCAAATTCTACTTTCGGATGATGCCAGCTGTAATGATTTTTTTTTTTTTACACATAGGCATATATTTCGGGTTTTAACTAAAGGAAAGAGAGTTTGATAGAGAGAGAGAAAGAGAGAAAGAGGTGTGAGTAAAAATAAAATGAAAAATACCGTGATAATAATAATTTGCAATTCTTTTAGCAGCTCCTACTGTAACTGTAAGTGTAAATGGCTAAAACATGAAAGCAAATGAATTGGAAAAATGCGATAATGTCCAGTGGAGGTGCTCGTTTTAATCCCCAAAGTATAAATACGATTATTTATTTCATGACCTGCGGGGTAAATATTTAGAGTTATTTGAGAAAATCGTATTTCAAAGTAAGCCATTCCTATTGCGTTGGTCAACGATCGTGAGAGCCATTATTTTGCGAAAGTTTTATGACACTGTGTTCGATGGAATTGAAAATTCAAAGGAGTAGCAGATCGCCACTAAACCAGAAGCCGGGAGACTGTAAATGCACTCTGTGTACTATACATTATACATATATCTACATTTGGTTCCATTATTGCTTGCACACTGCATACGTAATTATTATATTTGCCATTTTTAACCCTATCCCCCGCCACGCCCTTCCATGCGTCCTTTTTTGTACCTTTACTGATGAAGGTCGCCGTTTTCACCGACACTGAGTTATCGATTTTTTTAAACTTCGTCCGCAGAATATATATACATATATGTGTACGTAGCTCCTTGAATTACCCGAACCTTATTTGTCCCACATCTTGAACGGGGTCTTTTCTCACTATCTGCATACTTATTTTGCACACTATCTCAAAACTTAACATCTTCGTTCTTCGCTAAAGATCACTTTCATCCGTTCAAAGCTATTTCGTAAACATTCAATCTTGTACTTGTTGTTTTTTTTTTTTTTTTTTGTTCATTTTGTTTTCTTTTTTTGTTCCAAGTATGATGCAAGCACACCCTCCCACCTCATTCTCCTAGACTATCTCCTAGCCTCCGAGACCGACACCTTCTTAACCCATCCCCAGGCACAACTTCTTCTACCTTTACCCACCTTAGCCCACCTCCACCTACCCTACCTCGTCTCTACTTTATTTTTAGATTTTTTTGCTCCGTTTCGTTTCCTAACGTATTTTTTGCTATCCTACCTTTCTTTCACCCTCTTTTTAACCGCGAGCTTTCTCTGTGCTTCGGTGAACTGAACCGTACAGTAAGTACAGTATCTGCTAAAAAGTTTCCCAGCTTGAGATCAATTTATCGATAATATGACAAAATAAATAAATAAATAAATAAACAAATGAAATAAAATTAAAAAAAAAAAAGAATGGTTTCATTTATTTTTTGTTTTCTTTTTTCCACAAAACCCGGCGGTCCATTGTTCGCCTGATGAACCACGAAACAACGGAGTTGAAATATTTCATGTAAATTCTGTTGAAATGCGAGACGTTTTTTTCTTCCTGTTATTTTTTATGGATTTTTTTTGTTTTTTAATATTTACTCTTTTTAATTTTTTTTTCACTTCTTGCTAAGGGGTGAAAAGTTTATTGGGATTTTATCTCATTTTTTTTTTTTTGTTGTATTTTTTCTATTTCTTTGAATTTATTTCTATTCTTGCGTCTTACGGTACTGAAATACATTTTTAAATTTCAACATTCTCACGCACAACCGCAATGAATATCAGGTTACTGTACAATTTGGTTAGCCTACGTTTTAAACAATACGGTCGGCCTCTACCGCACCCCTATTGTATCGTCAAAGGGTTACATTATTTTGTTTCAATGACTTTCAAATATAATTTCAATTGCACTGGGTGAAATGATCGCTCAACTGAGTTGATAAAGCTCACCGCAATATAACAAACATATATATCTATGTATACCTATATACGTATATAAATGTATATATATACATATAAAAAAATAAATGAATAATAAAACCTGAAATTACATAAAAGAAAATCAAAAAATAAATAAAAAATTCGAAAAATCTCACTGAATCGGAATTAACAAAAGCCAGTGAATTACCAGATTGAATAACTTCCGTTTAAAAAATTGTTTAATAAATATTATGAGCTTTTGAGTTAAGTCAAGAATTCATGGTATAGTAATATCGCGTTTGACTATGTTGCCTTAGCTTGTCGTGGCTCCCTTTCAACGTAAAGTAATCACACGTACTTACAAGCTTCTCTATATGCCTGTCTTGAAATTGGAAATTCAATCAAACACTCCCCTACGGGGAAGAAGATGTTAGATGTAGCATTGAACAGGGTGGAAACTCAGTAACAGCTAATTGCAATATTCGTCTTCAGACGTCGTAACATTCGCTGGAACAACGAGGCCTCTGTAAATTAAGAGAACTCACCGTCAACGGGTAGTATAACCGAAAGCGAAAGTTACGCCATTCGAACAAGAAGTTCATCCAAGTTTAAACTAGATCCCGTTGCACTTTGACCCGACGTCACGTCTATTTCTTCCTCAGAACTCTAGCACTATACTTCCCGGTCTCTTTCAGAATACAAATTCGCGTCACTACTATTCTACCCCTATTTGCCGATTCCTCTCTTTTCCTCTCTTTCCGTCTCTATTTTTCTCTCTTTTTCACACACACACACACACATACACACGTACACACAAGTATATTTATATACGTACGCTTGCACTCTCTCACCTTCAACTTCTCCATATGTACCTCTCTTTTACAATTTAATATTACCATGTAGTACTAACAATAATTTCTAAGAGTGTCTGTCCGGGGATGCTTGTAGAAGAAAAGATGTCTTAATTACGGGGACTAGCAGTCATCTTGTGTCGAAGAGTGAAGAAGCGCTGCAACCCTTTCTGAAAAATCTCCAGTTGCACCAGCACCACACTGTAATTCACAAAAAAAGAAGACAGATGTTATCGAAAGGGGTACCAAGGACGTATTTCTAGAAACTGTAAAATTTGTTTATTAAAGTAGGTATAAATGAAACTGAATTGAATAAAAATATGTGAATGTGTAGTACGTATAATACATGGATATGTGGACATGTGGATGTATTCGTAATGTATGTATGTACATACATGGGTACATAAATATATTATATAGGTATGTATGTAGGTACTATATAGAATGGATCCTCGCACGTATACGACTTAGGAATTTCATGGTGGTTGGAAAATTGTTCGTGCACCTTTTACTGTATTACCGGATACATAAACACCATGCAAATACCCTCTAGAGAAGCGCATGCAATTTTGAGGACAATTTACTATCCTGCAGTGGTAAAATTTGTCTTGTAATAAAAATAAAAGCTAACGATTCTACGTAGCAGTTGGCGTGACCTGTGTCTCGATGGGAAGATAACCGCTTTCATTTTTAAGGTTGTATCGTTCCGTGTCCATTGGCTGTCACGAACTTTAAACTAACGCGAGTCACGACCGTAACTCGCTATTACAGGGTTATCGTGTCATCTCTTTTTACGACTTTAAATCCCTGTTCGTTAATTTGAAGTAGGTAGATTCTACCAAAAGTAGAAGGTTACAAGAGTGATGATATAATAGATTTGAAATTGTCAACTATGTCTTATCGTTAATTATCGGACATGAAAAGAGGTAAAGAGAATGTCGAGACGGGCAATTTTTCATCGTCACGACACAAGGGATTTACAGTCCGGTTAAATTACGATAAAATATTTTTCCCCACCAGTTTTTTTTTGTATTTTTTTTTTTTTTTGTTTTAACTAACTGAAGTACCAAAAATAAATACGTACTCTTTCATTTGAATATTTAAAACTCGTCAGGCTGTTTTTAGGCAAAGAAAAGTAAGTACCGCAATGCTGATTTCCCTGGGGATGATACATCTATAAATCTATACCCAAAGGACCGCGGTTATTTAGCCGCTGGCAGTGTCGCTCGTGCGTTGTATTTTTGATTCGATGCAGTTCCAGAATCTCTTTTATTTTTTATAAACGCCAGTCGCTTCACTGTCTCGACATTAATGCCCTGGGGATATTTGTTTAAGTGTTGACACCTCACTGTATTCCCAACGATTTTTTGGTCCAAGGATTTTTTATTTACTCGTTATTTACCATGAGCACACGGTGTGATTCTGCTTCCTTTATAATTTAAGTAATGGGTCGAGGTTCTTGTGAGCCTGGAGCAAATAGGAAGATCTGCGATGATGCGCTCCTTGCTGGGAGGCAAAGACTGAACTTGGTTTCAAATTTAATATACGCGCACGTTCACGATCGTGTAAAAAAATTCCTCTTGCGTTACAGTTCTTACCATATTCTGGGAGCCAAGTTTACTTTTCTACGAATGAGATTTATCACTCAGGAAATAACGAAGCTATACAAGTAGAGAGTTTTTTTACAACCAAGATTTACATTTCAAATTATTACGAGCAGTGGCCGCGTGCTTTGCACACGAAGGGAGCAACGTAGGGTTGAGTTCTTAGATTTTAAGAAAATAAACTTGTCAGACTAGACTCTACGTTCAAACTTCCCCTCTTCGAGCTTCATAGATAAAACAATCCCTATTTTACGCGCACCTTGTATACTGTTATCAATTCTCCATAAATCCCTGCCTTGCCGCACCATATTTTCTCCATGTAAATGGAAATACTGTAAATGGGTATTCTGAAGTCAGGATTTTGTAGGATCGATCATAAAAAAATTACCTACCGAAGTATTTTAGTAAAAAAGAATTCTAAAAATCTCTTTCAACTGCTACAACAATCTGAACCGTACCTTCCATTATGTTATTGTTAGTAAAAAAAATATTTATATATTTTTGATCCCATTAGATTGCTCACTGACACGCTTTTGCAGGCTGGTTCACTATTTTCAATTTCTTATTCCGTAGTCAGCATCGCCGTTTACCAGGTAGCAGCTTTTGCCGCAAGCCTGGATGTAGATTTTGTAATATGACTGTAGGCGTTCTATGATGCAGTATTCAAGCAGAACATGGTCAATACTGAACCGTACATACCGTGATGTCTCTAAAATTGCTTTACTTCACAATTCATGCAACGCATGATCAATTCCTTCGAAATCGTTCTTAGAATCTTCTACGATATGATGATATATATATAACTGAACTTTTCACTTCATTCAATACCTAGCATTGTTTTAATTATGTTTATATTGTAGCTTACAATTGCCATAGAACTTGTGCCCAGCAATCATAAACATGTTCGGTTAGAATGAGGGTATACGAAGAATATTTGATATAAGCGCCCTAGCGAAGAAACCCCTTGTTAAGGAAGTACTCGTCACTGGTATTTTCCTTTTACCCCGTCCGCCTGCCTTGCTGTTGGTTGTAAAATCAAGTATATTGCTACGAGTATATTTCCCTGTAGTATTAAAGGGGTCCTGACTATCACAAGGCACCCTCTGTTACATTATTACCTTTTTTCCTATCTTGCAGTCAATTTCCGTAACGGTGTACTGAGCTTAATGACATTTTGACGTTTCCTTGGTTATCTTCTTTCTTCCTTATTTCCGCCCGGTACTCTACGCGCTTCGTTCTATACGGCAGGTACTTGATATCAAGTCGCTTCCTGGACATGAATTATTTTTGTAATTTCACTTCAACGAAGAACTAGGACGAAAGAGAACCCCTTCGTCTTTGCCCCAGTGTTTCCCATCTTTCGTATTGTTTGCCATGCTTCAGAAGTTTTTCACTTTGAACAGTGTCACGAACACTATGATAAAAATACTTGGATGAAAAATTATTCATAGGTCAGGTGGATAGAGGGACTTTGATATATTTACCAAAATATCGAATTCACTTTTTGTACGCATATTTTCAGTAAAAAAAGGTATCGAAATACGAGAGAAAATATAATTTTAAAAGAAGATAAATATAAATATATAATAGACGTATCCCAGACATTTTCAAGATTACGCGTACACAGTTCGCTTACTTCTCGTTTCTCATTTAGATAGAAGTTTCCACTCGGCTCAGAACTTCAAAAGATATCAGATTAATTTTATTCAAGTGCTGAGGTTAAGACGAGTTTCAAGATCCCACTGGGGGTCGAGAGTAACATCAAATCCAGGGAGTATATTTTTGTTCTGTATTTTTTGTATTTCCTTCTTTCCTGAATAAAAGTTTCGGGAAAATCGTCAATCCGGTAATCGATGCGATTCATTTAGAAGAAATGAAAACCCTCCGTGTAATTATTATCACTTTCGACTAACCAAGAGTAGCCTAAAATGCACCTAACTCTAAGAGGTGGTATACCTAATTTCTAGATACTCGAGAACACCGCCTCAAGAACACTAAAACTTAAGCTTATCCACTAACGATTATAAATAGTGGCTACTTGGCGGTATTCTATGTATACGCAAGCGCTTTTTCAAACGAGCTTTACCGTAACAGATGAAGACCGATGGATTTAAGACTGCCAGATGGTATCGACCCAAAACGTATACCACACAGCGCTTTAAACTTCTTCTTCCTCTCACTATTTCAGATAGCTCGGCTTAAACTCTGAGAGTCAAAGTTTCACCTGCACCTGCGCGTACCTCGGAATCCCTTAGAGTAACCTACGTGTATTTTCACCGAAATATATTGAAATTCGGGTACTTTTGTTTAGATTGGTCTGATACCCCTATGTTTGCACACCAGCTTGCAGTACTTTCATTCCTGAAGGGTGAATAAACGCGTTAGACAACAGTGAAAACGTATGCAAACCGTAAAACCGACGAAACTCGCTCCACCGTTTCGATACGTACCATTGTTTCCCTATGTATATTGTATAAGGTATATTTATATAAACAACCAGCAAGTGGGCTAGCGGAGGCCGTGAAAGCACCGGTGCGAGAACAAGAAAAAACAACAAAGCTTTTCGTCTCGAATCGAGAAAAAAAGGCTTGCGTATTGTGGAAATTCAATGCAAATACAACGACGGGGGCTCGGAGAATAGTTCAGAAGGTAAACGGGACACGGCACCCGCAGAGGTAAATGCTGCACATACATATGTATACATATACAAGAGTACATAACATATATGTATATAGGTATACATAAGAGTTCGTGGGTTGGGCATCCTGTGCTACTGCTGCTGCTACTGCTGCTGGTTGCAGAAGTGGAAGTAGTAGCAGGGGTGAAGTCTGTCGGCTGTCGGTGAAAGAAGGTGAGAAAAGGGGTGCATTGCAGGAGAGCCAACAATCGCAAGAGAAATTCACCGAGTGCGAACGTCAGTTTTCGTATGTGTACCTCGTATATATAGACAATCTACAAGAATTGCAACGCTATGCTACTACCACCACAGAAACACTGCTGGCACATTCATTCGGAGAGAAACTGTAAGATTAAATGAACACGATGTGGCACATGAGGTGATGGTATGGGAGGACAAGGCTACCAATCTCAAGCTACAAGCCTTTGAGCTTCGACGTATAACGGGTAGCCTTACTCTCTAAAGTACCTTGGTTCCTAGGCATATCTCGACATGTTATATCTTCGTATTAGTTTGAATAAAGGATCGATGTCGGTATCCGGAAGGAGTCATCGGCCAAACGTGATGCTGACAGGCACTGCTCCCAACTGAATGCCCACAACTTCGTAGCGTATGGAATTCTTGATGGTTCGGACTCGAGTTTGTTTGGCATAGTACTCTAGTCCTTTTGAGTAGAAACTAGGTAGCTGCTATGCGTGCTTGTCTTCGATACATAGCAATTTCGCTATCCACGAGGACTTCGAAGTGACAACAAAGTTATAATTGCAATGTGAAACGCAGAGGCGATATATCTGTATATGGATTCCGGAATTGAGGCTGAATAAATAACCCAGATACGTATAACTATAGTTGTATATACGTACGGTATCTAGGTGGAGTGGTGCAAGGTGTACTTTCCAGTATGGTTGTGTATTTTACCGAGTTCAGAGGACACCAGACAGCAATGTTGGCGGAACCAATCCGCAAAATTAGATCAGCGTTACCCGAAATAAACCTTTCTCCCTGCGGTCGACGTTCTAAATTGAAAATAGGACGGTTGATCTACGGGCGCCTCACGTGCACCTGCAGAGTATGGCGTCTGGCACGATGCTATCCATACCCTAGGGGTCAGCCTGGTTGTGGTCGAGCTTAAAACCGGGGCTACAGAACTAAAAGTAACCACGATGCAGGGCACATGGTATATATATCAAGGGAATCGGGAAACGGAAATTGCAGTCTTTTTTTTCGTTCCCGTTTTTCTTTTTTTCTTTTTGTTAATACTGAGACTAAACGCTGACGTCATCGTCTAGCCTTCAGCACAGTCAGTAATTATACGTACGCTAGCAGCCAGAGAAGTTTGGAATGCCAAGCTGCGGATTTGAGTCAGACGAGACCAAGCTAAATTCACACCATCCTTTCCTTTCCCTTCGTTCTCTCACTCTCCTCACGGTTTCACCCCCATGTCCGAGGCGGAAGCCGTTCGCGGTATTTTCGCGCTTCTGAATAATGAATTCGTTGGCCGATCTCGGGCTAGCTAACCTTACATAAGAACAAGCGTTTCTACGTATACCTATAGAGTGTAATGAAGGTCTCTCAATCAAGTAGTTGATTTAACTAGCCAGGACTAGAATATCAGATAGAGGAAATGAGAGCGAACCCTATCGCCAATCAACATTGCACACATCCGGTTAGGTGATTCGTGTCAAACGCCCAATGCGAATCCCAATCGATTGAATAATTTGTGTAAGGAACACGGAAGCTTGTTGTGCGGTTGTAACTACCATTGATCGGCCCTTAGACGGGAAACCATTTCTATTGCATGGCTTTTGACCATCGCTTGCGGAACCCACGTACTCATTTCGATGTGACGCGTTTGTAGCGAGTTACACTTGGAAATGCAATCTGGGAAATGACACGGCGAGAGAGCCTGGGATAGCCAATGTCCTTAGCACCGTGAGGGTTGATTTAAAAATCAATCGAGTCTTCGATTCCGCGTGTGTCGAGAGCCACGGAAAACGATACCGAATGAAATACAAGAAGAAGAAAACACGGGGGTCGTGATACAGACAGAGGAGGAGATAGAGTAAGGACAAAAAGGTGGGGAAAGAATGGCACTTTCTTGGTAAATCAATGTATCTTTTCCGATTCAACTCCGCATAAATACAGATTGGTACAAGCCACAGACTTGTGGACTGAACACAGACGGCGCGCACTGCGGTACGGGTGTAACTCCATCCTTCCTTCTCTCGAAGCTCCTTCTGATCCTTTTGCTCTCCCTCTTGCCCAGAACCCTTCAGTTCTTAGTCCTACCACTGCTACAGATAGGATTCTTAGCAGTTCCTTTTCTGTATCCACTTCTCTTCTTCTACTCCTTGAGACTTGGGCACAGCGCCGTTCTCTAAGGCAAGGAAACACGGCCATCCAACAAAATGCATTATTCAGTGCTGTTCGTCTTCGTTCGCCTCCGTACCACTTCTACTTGGACTTGCTTAACGACGAGGGTAGAAATTGCAGTCCAAAGAACAGAGTGAATCCACCAGAAAGTGAGGGAAAAGTGAAACGGTATATTACGGTAACGTATATATCATGGTCAGTTCCTTTATTTTTTATTTTCTTCAGAAACGCGCGGGGTTTAGACCCGTTAGTTTTATTATCTGGCAAACTTCGCCAGGGTTTACTTATGACAAGTCTTTGTAGCAAAAAGACGAATGAAAAATGTGGGAACGTTATCAAACCGTCCAAGATTTGGTCCTGTTTGTTTAGGAAAGAGGTCGTACATATGTGCTTCTTTGGGTGGTGGACTTCCCAGGGGATAATCTTTTTTAAGGCCTCTTGCAATGTGTGTTATGCTACGGTCGGAAAGATTTCTGAGAGAAGCTGTTCACGCTCGACCGACAAACTCACGGTGGCATAAGTAAACATCTACGGGCTGGTGTAATTGGGTTCTACTTCGATATAAAAATACGAAGGACAGTAAAAAATAAAAAATAGAAAAAAAAAAAAAATGTTTCTTTCTTTCAGAAATATATAACCAGTGGGATATTTAATCTCAAACCAAGAGGGGATATAATATACGCATAGAGCGAGTACTTAAAAGGGTTCCAGTTACGTTTTACATAAGTATACGCACACGGTAATCATTTCTGATGTTAATGTCTGACAACATCGGAAATGTTTAAACGAACGGAGGGATATTTAACCCGCAAAGTTAAGCTCTTAATAACAAAATCCTTTAATGTCATTCATTAAAGATTAAGAGTAGAGCCGGGTATATTGAATTGTAAGTTTAACTCGATCCCATCCTGGTACCTGGTCCCTGTACTTTACTCTGCCTACCTCTGGCTGCCTCCTGGTGGTCCCCGGCAGATGGAAATTCACTTGCGCATTCCAACTGCGACTCAATCGAGAGTCGAATACGAACCACACCACCACTCCGCGATCCCACAGCTGCCCATCCCCTGGTTCTATCCCCACCAATACCAACAGAATCACCAACCACCACCTCTCGCTACCTCATAGAACCTCCATCCGCAAATCTCCAATCTTCCCCACCAACCCTCAACTGGAACTCTATGAGAGAACTCCATCCCATATATCCCTGGTGCATACTGATTCTCTCGACCTGGAGAGAGCTCCATGGTTCGGTGCCTGTCCGCGTGCGCGTCTGCCCTCTTATGACTTATTGGGAATCGGCTGTTTGACTGCATCAATTCCGTTCAGGGTTTTAGATTAAATGATAATGGGTTCTGTGGAGGAGTTTGGCTCGTGTGCCCACTCAAATCTGAGAGGCAAACAGATATCTATCTATCTATCTATTTGATATTATATCCCGGGCCGTAGTTTGCATAAGTAATGTAGCTAACGTAGGTTGGGTATACATATACTACATCCACAAGCCACATGAGAGTTAACTCAAGACCAAAAGCCTTCATGGGATTGTCATCCTCTTGCTGTACCTCGGTTTGGTTCTGTGAAATGCACTCGACCTAAATGCGATTGTGTTCAGTTCACGATCTGCAGTCTTTCCCTAACAGTGATGTTACGAAGCAAGGGGTAAATCCTATCTCACGAATAGCTCATGGAAGTAGATATCCACAATGTACCACTTCGATTCGGCAAGCACGTTTCCTTTATTCCGTCTCCTAAAATATCATTATTGTGAAGGCGCCTTAGGTTTTTTCCTTGGTTCGAAGCGTTCCCCATTATCAAAGTGCGAGTGGATAACCGTATTGTTCAATCGTTTAAAAGGCACTAGGCAATTGAATTAATTTCGGTAACAAGAAGGCTGTGAACCGCTAACGATAATTGCCGGAGCCTTCATGGATGTATGTTATATACATGACTATGTATACCGGGTGATTACTTTTAAGTTGGGTCGCAAGCATGATATTACGGGCAAAACTCTTCAGGTAATAGTTATTCATTAATACATTTTCAACAAGTTTGGTTCGAAACTTTTTTCCCAAATATTTATCTTGACCCACGAAGTTTCGCATTAACAAGCCTATGTAGTACATACCTACATAGTTTTATTGACGCGAGCGCACCCAGGTATTCATTGCTTTTTCATATCATGAATTTCCATTATCGGAACTACGGCATTGGAGGAACAGAACAAAGTGAAAACTGATTTTTTCATCTGTTTGATTCTAACTGCCATTCCGATTTTGCCGCAAAAAATTGAATTTTCCTACTACAAGCTACTCAATGTACACAGACAATTTTCCAATTTGTTCTCAGAAAAATGCAGACTTTCTCGACGTGGAAAGTAACGATTCAAGAATATACAAGATCCATAGAATTCTTGGAGGGTGGGATTTTTTCACAAAAATTGTGGATACCCTATCGTTGATCCGACCGCGATCACCCGGTAGATTCTTACATATACATAGTTATATAGGGACAGAAGCTTGGGAGATTCAAATTAAGAGAATGGGTACGGATGGCCTGCAGATGTTATCAGAGATTATCAGACCCTCGAATTTCGAGAGATCGGGAGCCTGTCTGGGGTCCAGCAGAGGGACGAGGGGGGATACAATTGAATGATGCACGACATAGATTAGGCGAGTGGTTCCCCAGTAACCGAGTTAGGGTTCCATCTTCCCGTAGGTCGACAACCAACGATGTTGAAAAGCAATTAAAATTCCGTGCCTGGTTGTACAAATTTTGTCTTAACGACGGTCGACTCTGGAGACCATATTGTGTATGCATGCCTATTATAGGTACCGGTAGAAGGTGTACCGTAAGGTTTACCAGACACGACGTAACGTTAACGTAAAATAACCTAAGCTGGTAGTACATTTTATTCTAACTTTTACCACTTTTTCCTCGAAACTTTCGGATCGGGCTAAGTGCGCCGGGAACGGTCCTGAGGGACGATGCGGAGGGGCTCAAATAGATAACAATAAAAGGCAATAGAATATCGTGCACGTACAGGCAATACATATTGCATGGGCTAAGACTTCCCCTTTCCCTCGCTTTCGCCGACCCTCCAACTCGCAGATTCCCGTGAAACCTCGCGTGCGGTCGTGTATGTACATACATAGGTATATATGTATTTATACAATAGATATATACCAGACATATACCCTTACAGATATAAGTATACCTACAACAAGGTGTCGGGGTGCTTGGAAAGATGGAAAAATATTAAGACGGAGCACTGAGTCACAATTCAGAATGTAAAAGCCGGGTGTAATCCTATTATAACGAGGCATTTTTCAAATATTATTTGCCTTTGGCTCAGTATGCATGTAATACATTCTCGTGATGGTGATGTTTTGTCATTTCATTATAAATGATTTCGTAAGAATATTTTTGAATTAATTTCTTTTTTTTTTACGATTGTGCTTAAAGTATGATCAATGTGTGCGAAAGACACTATTCAATACTATGAAATACTCGCTATAAGATTTTGGTAGATTTTTTTTCTTGCGACGAGTGTTTTTCGTGATCAAACCTGACAGTTGACGTAGATGTATGGGCAGGTACATACATGATGTTAATGTAAACGGAACACAGACAGGACGTCGTCCGTCGAGGATCCTCCTCGAGTCATGTCAAGATCTATAGCATTGTATAGAGATAACATATCGTAATTGAATATTTTGTGAAGAAAGTCTTCATGAAACGCTACGTCGTGATAAACGAAGGGCGGAACAAAGCTCTTGCAAAGCACAATGTATATAAAAAATAATCATAAAAATGAGAATAATAATTTTTTCAAAGTAAAAAACCGTTGAAAAGATTTTGGTCTCATACTTTCGTAGTAGGCTGCGCATGGGTTAATTTTTAAATAAATTTAAAACTGGGTTAAAGTCGTTACACTTGCACTGTCTTCTCGAAGCACCGGATCCGTATGAGCCGCTATTGTGTTAATTGAATTTGTATGACACAAATTACATAGGTACGTCTAGCATAGCACGTTCTCGCATGTAAATACAATTGGCTTTGTGTTGTAGTAAAGTGCACCCTGGAATTTGTCGAGAATTTCAAGATGTTTGGATACTGCACGTTCTATGAATTTTAAATCATTCAAATTTCTACTATAAAGACTCCCTGAAGTGGTACTTTTGAAACGGTAAGTGTGAAAGAAACTTAAATAACATTTTTATCCAGCATCAATTTTATCACCTGGAGCATTTTTTATTTTTATTTTTTATTTTTATTATTATTATTATTATTATTATTTTTTTTTCACCTTATTTCCTACGGTCGAAAACGTGTATATAATAATACGCCCTCTCTGAGGTGCTACTTTTCAAAGCCTACCCCATCGGTTTGGTGGAGTGAAAATATCCATTGATATTTTGTTCGTCAAGTCTCCTCTGCTTTTGTACATACTATTCGTAATTGTTTACCCGTTCCCGATTCCTCTCTGTACCTAACAGAACGACAGAGTCGTGGAAATTCAATCAAATTTGAATCACTCACTGCGCACCAGTCTCGCTTGAATAGTCTCCGTTGGAAGCAAGGAGGAACGTTTGTTAGAAATTTTTTTTAAAGAAAGATTGGTAAAAATTTTTTGCTAGTCTGATCGTCGCGAGATTTGATAGCTCTCGCCTATAGTATCATGAAAAATTCTAATATTTGGTAAAAATATATCTATATGTAGGATATACATAGTTACATATACAGGTACAGATGTATATTTGAAATGATTTGGTAGATGGTGTCTACATCCAGTACAGATGAGTGTAGAGGTAGAGGTAGTTCGCAAAAATAGTCCTGGATATACGGACGCAAGAGAAAAGTGCTAAAAAGTGGCTGATATGTTAAGAGATGTAGGGTTGCATGAAAGAAATAGATGTACTTTGGTGGAAAAAGATACTCTACGTTATTGGCCATACGTATCTACGTATGTATGTATGTACATACATACGTAACGCAACGTTTTGCTTCGAGCTATATACCGCGGGGTATGCTTTTGGCTAAAAACGAAAAATCTCACGCATTCAAATAGGAATGGATGGAAGGGAGTCCTGACATGAAAGTAGTTATTGGAAAGGGCGAATTTTCAGGCAGAAAATTCTGAAAGAAATTCTCCAGACGTGACCCGCGGAGGAGGATAGGATTCTTTCCCTTTCCCTATGCGATATACTCTTTTGCGTGGTGGGGAAAAAAGTCTGAGGTGAAAACGAAGAATAAAAAAAGGAAATGGAAAAAGAAAAAAAGAAAAGAGAATAGCGTAGAAAGCGAAGAAGAAAGAAAGAGAAAGAAAATAACAAGTTTGACGAATCGCGTACAAATTGTATCCGGGCGGACAATTACGTTTTCCAAGTTACGTCGAGCGAGCGAGTCCGTTGGTCGATTGGCATCGCTGGGGCATATCGAGATCGGAATATCATCGGAGGGTAAAAAATATAAAGCAGAAAAGAACGGCTGCAGGCAAAAAAGCCTCGGGGTTCGGATAAGCGAGGGTGCCTTTTCATAAAGTTTGAAAGAATAAATTGAAAGTCACTAACTATCTTCACTTTGATTTTGAATCACACCAAAATGTAAATAGAATTTGAAAATCTCGATAAAATTTATCAGTATTTCAAGTAAAAATCTATAAACTATACATCCATACCATCATAGCCAAATATCTACAGATTTTCATCTTTTCGTTGTCATTCCATGTCGCATAAAAACCTTAATTGAGGTCTGAAATCACATAAATATGTTCAATGGATCTGTATATCATGGTGAATATCCACCGACTACTAAACCGAGTGAAACTAGCTGCAGGAAAAAATTCTAATCAAGAAATCAAGTGTACAGAATATATGTATACAGTGGTTGTATATTTTTACGACTTAAATACCGCTATAAATGACGTTTTAAATTTTCACTTCAATGGCGTGCAGTACAGGTTTTTTTTCTATGGGTAAAAAATGGAAAGAAAAAAAAAGAAGAAGTGAAAAAATTAACCGTGTGTCTCTCTATTAGATTTTTTCTATTAAAAAAAAAAAAAAATTGTTTTCAACCGGACATTTCATGTCTTTCGCAAGCTTGGGAAACAGCGTTTTGTTGAAAATCAAAATGGTATGTGTGTGTTTATACATATACCTTACAGAAAATACCCATCGCGAGATGCTCAAATCGTACCTTGAGCCGAATTCAGGCAAAGAACCTGAATGGATTATCCAAAAAAATTGTAATTTTTTTTAGGTCTATCCAAATCGTGGCAAAAACACAACAGGATTAGGGAGATAAAGGTTTGAGACGGGGTGAATAGTTGAAGGGTTTGTAACACGTGGCAGTCGATAAGTGAAGCTGTAAATTTGCATAATTTAATTGAGGTTATTTGAAGTACTGTAAAATTCAACTATACAACATATTGACACTCATATCTTCGAATTTTTTTCGAAAAAATATCTCCCTAAGTTCGGATAAAAAAGCAATGTTTCTGTAAGCTACAGGTCTTGCATTCAATTTTTGACAGAAATACAATTTTGACTAAATTCAGACGGCGAACATTTGAAATTTTTGTCGAATGTAAATACGAAAATGTAGAGAAATATGTTGAATATACAAAACAACCGTCATCTCACGAATTTCTACTCAGATTAATTGCAGATTTTTTGAATCACTTTTCGACCTAATGTTATTAAATTTTTTTAATTATATTATTTTTCAACGAACCCCTTACTCGGCTTAGATCGATTTCATCAATATTGGATTTGATAAGATTCATATCTCTGGAACCAGAGGTCCAGGCATCTTAGTAAAGATCTTGAAAATTTTGTTTCTTTTGGTTTAGTATTTTGTGTAAAAAATTCATCCAAATCGGTTATGGCGACATTTGAGAAAATCGAAATTCTCAACGTTTGTCGAGCGAAATTAAGTCGAAAAGTGATTAAAAAATTCTGCAATTAATCTGAGTAGAAATTCGTGAGATAACGGTTGTTTTTTGTATGCAACATTTTTCTCTGCGTTTTCGTATTTACATTTGCCAAAAATTTCAAATATTCGCCGTCTGAATTTAGTAAAAATTGTATCATTATCAAAAATTGAATGCAAGACCTGTAGCTTACAGAAACATTGTTTTTTTATCCGAATTATCACATATGTTTTTTCGAAAAAAATTCGAAGACATGAGTGTCAATGGTTGATTGAGTTGAGCTGGAATGACCCATATACATATCCACTCTACAAATAGTCACTCTATTCCTGTCGCTAGTACTTAAATTTATTTATTCTAATTTATTCAATTTCCATGAATTTATCTTTGCTCGGTGTTATAAATGTAAATTATTGTTTTACAATGGATGAACAAATGTTTCCCCGCTAGCTATCCAGCTTTTTTTTTTTTAATCCCAATAATTCTCTCGACAAGTATACGGTCAATAAAATTCTATATCAAACGTACCCCCGTTGGAAACAGAATGGGGTCATTATAACCGACGCCCTGGTCATTATGACAAAATTGAAATATATATTGAAGATTAAAAATGAAAAACGTTTTTTTACCGATTAAGTAAGTACAAATTTATAATAATTTAGAAATAAAATGAAATAGTGGTATTCTGGTAATATTTTATTGCAATAATTCTTCCGTCGACAAGTATAAGGTATATGAAAAAATCATGACAACAGAGCCAGAGCAGGCGCCAGCCATAAGCCGAGGACTAATGATTGGGACCAGATTAAGACTATTCCTCCGTTAATAATAGAGGATTTGCAAATAACCGAAGCGACACGTATACACGTGGGAATTGAACGTTGGAGTAATTGGTTCGAGTCGCGATTGTCTCTCCGGCAACAAATTCAATCGAGAAATGAAAGTGCTCTCGAGTAAAGTTCGATCGGATCAGAGACAATCGTTGACAAATAATACCGTATTCGTAGTCTATAAAATCGTGGAACATTTTTTTCCGAATGTCAGAAGAGGGAAGGGCGACGCCATTAACTAAAGTGCCTCGTACTACCCCCTTTGCTCAGAGGTCGGGAGTTCTCGACGTGTGGTTTACTAAACACAGCGTATTCATCAGGCTCCCTAACAAATCGGGTTCCCTACGTACAAATGTACCATATCCCCTTCCCTTCCCTCCCCTTCCCTCCCCTTCCCTTTCATTCCTTTCCATCTCCATGTGGTAGCCCTGAACCTGCACGCTTCCTCTTCCTCTTCTTATTTCTTTACGAAACCGACTCGTCCAAGGAGTTGGCGTAGTCGCGTGGCGTTGAGAACGAGCTTTACAGAGAAGCACTCGAAATCAATACAGGTCCGCGCGAGACTGCGAGAGAGTGGATACACTTTGGGCTCTCCCTGGTGAGGGTGGCCGCCAGCGTGAGTTGGGAAGGAGGGGGGTAGATCAAAATGGTAAGGGAGGTAGGGAGGGTTCGTACGGGTGGTGAAGGAGGTGAGCCACCCCTAGCTCCTGAATTATGTATGGGGACAGTCAAAGTCGCAGTAGCAGTCGCGATCCTGTAGGAATCAGAATCGACGCGAAACGGACGCCGCGAAGAAAGGAGATGAAAGAAGTGGAGTAAGGAAGGAAGGAAGGAAGGAAGGAAGCAGGGTAGGAGCTTTTGATGGTAAGGAAAGGGGATGCGGCACGATGCCAGTCGGCCGTGTTGTTTATTCCCAGAGAAATTGAACCTTAATGGGGATGGAATTGAATGGAGTAGGAGAATGCAACCATGCATATGGAAGAAACGTGGTTGATGGTGCTGGAGATTTAATATAAGTGTATCGAATAGTGCCATAACAGATGTAAACATATACCTATATCTTATACTCTCGAGAGCAACGAGGTATAACGATAAACGGTAAGGTAGTACTTAAACGGAAGTATCTTAAAAGATAATATAAAATGATAAAACATTTTGGTGCTGGACTGTAATCGAAGGGTTATGATATGCGTAGCTGTACTGGGTAAGAGTTCGAAGTTTCGTTACATATTCAAACGATTAATATGCTTCCATGTAGAGCAATAGGTACCTATCTATGTATATATACAAGAAAGAGAGTTACCGATGAATTCAGCGGGATTAAATTCATAAAATTTATGAGCCGAAGAACAAGGTTCCAAGTTAAGCAAAGCCCGAGCATATGCTGAACGTAAAGTTAGTAATATTTTATACCTCTCATCTGAAATTTAAATGATGCCGGTGTATATTGAGTTTGCGTCCTGGCGAACAGATGTCTATGCTCGCAAGGGTTCGCGGTTATAGGGCAAGGAGGGAGGGAGGGAGGAAATGGGCTAAAGTAGAAGGAAGGAAGTTCACGTTTTCTTAGAGTTCGACCGAGAGACATGGAGGATATGGAAACTGGGGATTCCCTTGATGGGATAACGGACCCGAGTAACATAGGGGCATGCACAGGAGACGACGCTACTTGAAGTGGAAGGAGAATGGAAACGGGGGGACAGCTAGTTACTTATGCCGGACGTGTTCTCGGGTAATGGCGCCAAATTATAACCCTTAGATGAGGGTATCTATCCCCCAATATGTCTTGCCCGAACCCCTATCCCGCACAGATAAGACCTTCCGAGTGTATTTATTGGAAATAGACTTTGGGCTTCGCGGGTCTAAGTAGCTTTTCAAAATCATTGTCGTCTATCATGCTTTCGGAATTGAGATAGATAATAATAAAAATCTTGATTCAATTGGAAACAAAATTTGCAATACCTGACCGTATAGCAGTCGATAACCAAAGAGGAATGGAAAAGCTCACCGATTCCCGAACGGGCTTTAACAAATTTTGCATCACGATTGCACAAGGGGAGTTTGTGTGCCGCAGCATGATATCGCCACATCGAGAAGTTGGCTACAAAGGCTACTGTAACGAAGTGAAATTGATTGGATTTCTCAAACTAATTTTTGTTTCATTTTTTGAAAACAAGTTAATTTTTTTCATATACAGTTATACCTATAACTTTTTGCATGCTTTACAGTTCACCGTCACCACGATAAAACCACTTTCCGTTCAATTTCGTATAACGTACGTTCGTCTATAATCTTTTACTTTGAATAATTTTGATCGCAACTTTTCCAAGTTTCTAAAAAGTAATTTTATTTCATACTAATTCTGTCCAGGCAATATATGACTCGCTACTACAACAACTACTATTACTACTTAGCAAACTCCATTCGTTCCTTGATCACTTTGAGCTCGTTAAGCCCTGTAGTTAGTAGCCTGAAGTAACGGCGGTGGAATAGTGGTCAGATCGGATTTTGTTGTAGGTTGATTTGGACAATGTGGACTCGGATCAAACCAAGCGTAAAGTGTATAGAATATAGACAGTATTTGATGGTGTAGCCATCTCGCATTATGGATTGGTTGAAAATTAATGATGCTTTTCCATACCACATATATGTATGCCTTGTATCAATAATGAATGTGCGGATTTGGCTTTCCCCTATTATGGATTCTATTACTAATATCGTTGCGGTACTGATGAATATATTATTATCATAATAGTTATTACTATCATTATTATATAGTGCGGCGAGGATTATTCGCCCTCGGGAGAAAATTATTTGCTATTCCCTATACATCTATAGGTATATATGTATACCTATATATTTATATCTATATATTACCTCGTCGAGTAGATATCAAAACGAGCGTTTATAATAGCATTGAATTT
This sequence comes from Macrophya annulata, assembly GCA_963924015.1. Lineage (NCBI taxonomy): Eukaryota > Metazoa > Arthropoda > Insecta > Hymenoptera > Tenthredinidae > Macrophya > Macrophya annulata. The sequence goes on from OZ001259.1 coordinate 15,424,917, forward strand.
ATAGAGCCTGTTTTCACGTCGTCTGTTCATCCTCGTAGTAGTATCGAACAAACGAAATGGTTCAGCAAACCCAGGGGTTTTGCAAAGTGTCCTAAAACACCTATAGAGTAGGTGTACATCTGCGGTGACAAAGACCGTTTATATTCGTTGAATCATTCTGAAATTCGAGGACTATAAAAGTGGAGTTTATATCTACTGCAATCCGAACAAGACTTGAGTGTCGAAGGTTCTGTGAGACAAGAGAAAAACAAAAGAAATAAACACATAAAAAAAAGAATAAAAAGAAATGAAAAAAAGAGGATAAAATAAAAAGGCTTGAAACTCTCGATATTGCGCGTGGATATTTCGTTTCTCTAAACTTTCAGCACTCTCGAATACCCCGTACGTTTACCCGTCAAAAGAAAAAGCAGTGGGGTTGAACGATTGCAAATTCCATTGGCAGAAGTGCGCGCGGGAAGAGGAAATGTCGGGATATTTGTACGCGAACCTTTATATACGTGCCATTTATACATGTACTTGTACATATACATATACATATACATAGCTGCAGTGTTCGTATATTATAACAACCACTGTCCTCATGATGCTAGTGTTCAGACTTATTAAATCGGGTATTCATTGTCAGGGTATTCGTAAATTGGCAAATAACCTGACGCAATAAATCATCCAGTAAAGTTCAAATTTCATTCACATTTTCGTTCTATAGTATATGTGTGTGTCAAGAATCGCACCTGCGTATCGTGCCGAAGTTTAGCGTGACCGAACTGCAAAAGAGAGCTAAAAAAGCTGGAAGGGTAGAAAAAAACAAAAAAAAAACATCATTAGTTTGACCAACTTCGTTAACGACCGCTGGACAACTTCCGGCATTGTTTAGTTGTTTAGTTAATTGTTGTTCTTATTGTTAGACATTTTTGTAGACGTGTAGCAACTGTGAAGTAACTCGACGTAGTGAATCTCGACTCTACATCTACCCTAGGCACACCTACCTGAAGTTAATATTTATTGTAAATAAGGATTTTATGAAAATTTCATACAGTATATTAGCCAATGCGGATCAAGCGAGCGAGTCAAATCAATGGAGCGTGTAGTTGTTCCGAGGCTGCCATTTCGGATCAACGCCTTCGGTACGCTTAGGGTGAGGGGGATGCGTGGCGTCTAGTCTCGTCGTGTCGGGACGTTGAGGCGTCGAATCGTTAAGGCTGAATCGCTAAATGATGAATATCTTGTATTTTATCGCTGAGATTTTTGACACACAGAGAGAAAAAATTTTCATCACCAAATGTTATGCTGTTTTGAAAAACTACGAATTTTATTCTTTTGTACGCGTGATTACGAGTGACATTATACATCTATCGTTTCTAAAGATAGTAGGTATCTCACGAAACTTTAGTTACCCTATTCGTATTCGGTCCCTTTCCTTGGTGTTTCATATCTTGGAGATGAAATAATAGTCATCAACTCAGAATTATGTTACTCTTTGGAAACTTCGCAGGGAAAATTTATATAGGTATATAGGTATGTATATGTATATGCGTGCTCGTGTTTTGACTATAAAGTTATTTAGTTTACATATATCTATATTAATTTTCAAATACGGATTTACGGATTTTTTATTCATGAACCCTATTCTTTCTTCAGCCTTTGTCAACCATACGATTGCCTGAAAGTGGCGAGATAATAAAATTTGAATTGATTATTAAGTATAAACCTTTTGGATCGAAATTCTTGATTATATTTGATGTGCATGTGTGATAGCGTTCACTTTTCTTCTAGCACTACAGGGTGTGAACAGTTACTGACATATCGTATTGTTGATTTACAAATCGCGGTCTCCCATATTTTGTATTAAATGTATAAAATACGAGATACACGATAAGAATAAATGTGTCGTGTAAAACCACAGTATTCAAAAAAAAAAAAAAGACAAACACACACATACAAATGGGGTGGATTATACAATTTGGTTTTTCTATGGGATACTTTAATGGTTTATAAATGCCAGAGAAAATTTATGAAAATATTTACGCTTTGAACATTTTTTCATATATAATCCGATTGCTAAAAGATTAAGCAAATGCGCCAAAAGTGCGTCTAGGTATTTACAGAGATTAAACTAAGAAATAAAAATAAAAAATTACAATGCAACCATTGTAGGTATACATTTACTCGTTGAATATTTTTTCATTTTTTCAATTCATATCAGGCTATACGTATATAACTGATATATAAACCGCAAGTGAATAGAATTGAGGATAATTCTCTGAAAACTGCTAAGTTTGAAAATGTGATGAGAAATTGTTAGGGTATAATACATTTTGCTCGGTAGCGGCTTAGGGGTTTTTTTTTTTTTTTCTTTTTTTTTTCGGGGATCAACGAGGGGTGGCGAAGTAGAGAGCTGCGGAAAGGGGGCAGCCACGGGTCAGCCAGAGGGTCAGAAAAGATAGCCGTCGACCGCCAATATAAAGTTTTATTACAAGGCTCCACCAACCCCCTTGCTCGTTGTCCGACACGAGGTGCTAGCGTCAAAATGCGTACATAGTACCTACACGGTCGAACGTTGATTTTGAATGACTTTTTTCCTACCATTGATAAGTTTCAAATGGTAATAGGATTTCGAAGAAGCTATATAAAAAAGAAAGTGAAAAATAAAAAACATCGTTAATGAACAGACATTAGTCCAGATTGTCAAAAGAAAGTATAAGAAATAAATTGATTAATTTACCAAAAGAGCTTAGAGAGTGAAAGGAAGTTTCTTACCGTTCAAAGTAACTCTCTGATTTATACAATTCTATCCATATGATCACTTCGAAATACGCAAATATTGTTTGCGTGAGTGAACTGGGGCGTGGGCGTATCAAACTCTCCGATCAATATCAGAAACTCTGACAAAGTAACTTGGCTATTGGCCTTCTTTTTAAGTAGCGTTGAGGGTTCCAATTATCCACTACTTGACGCCCCCTCATCCGCCTTGCCCCTTTCCTTTTATTCCCGTTTTTTCTTTTCTTCTTCTTTTTTTTCATTTTTTTTTTGTTTTTTTTTTTTTATTCCACCACCTCGGTACTCTTTTACTTTCAGTTAAATCAAAAGAGTTTGTCACAGACTCGTCTTATAGATAAGACTATACATATAAATTCGTATCGTGTTGCCTTTGAATGATTAAAAATTGTTTAAAAATGAACAATATTACCGGGATAAGAAAAAAACGTTAGTGATAACAAATTTTGATGAAACATCAATTTTTATCATTGTCATTTATTCAAATAATTCAAAAAGATTCATCTGTATAAACCAACGCTTTGTGGTACGAAAAGTCTCATTATTCGTTCGTAGCAAAATTGAAAGATGAATTTTTAAGCGTTTTTTCACTCTACATATTTAGACTGCGTTATTTTTATCTGTGAATAGTTTATTAACGTACGTTATAATGGGCGAGTTGAAGTTGTGTGGATATAGATTATGGATATACAACAGTTCTGGATCGCTGAACTTTGACCTTGCTAGTCAAATAACTTTGCGGAAACTATACTGGAATTAGGTTATTGCTGATTTACCAATAATTTGAGAGGATTATGTATATATATATATGTATATATCGATGATGCGGTTGGAGTTTAATTTACAGTTTAAGCTGCAAGAAAGTTTTGATACCCCTAAACCAGCTGAAATATCGTGTGACTAATTATTTGGGAAAATAATATATTAACGCAGTAACGAACGAGAACTGTATAATACCGAAATTTCGTTCTTAACGTACGGTTATATTCGAAAGTGTCAAGTTTCAAATTTCCCACCGAGTGCTCGTTACCCAAACTTATCCTCCAGAGGGGCCAAGCTAACGTAACGCGTAGGTATAGGCTACGTAACAAAAAATAAAAAATAATACAATAAAAAAAAAATATAAAAAATAATGCTGCCCGGTTCATTTGCAAGGAGATGAGCAGTAAGCTGAGAAAAAATAAAATATAAAAAAAGAGAGAGAGTGAGAGAAAAAAAATATCTAGAAATAAAACGAGAAAAGTATAAGAAAATGTTCAACGGTATAGTAATATAATTGTTACAGCCCTAAAACACGAACTGCTTCAGCAAACGATGACGTGTAAAGGAGCTTAAAAAACGCCCCATCTCTGGGAAGTAGTTATAAGGCTGAACAGGGAGCTTAACCTCGTTGGTATCTATATTAGCCCAACTTCAGGGTTGTAAGAAATGTGTTTTTTCTTTATTTTTCTTTTTTAGATATCCCGGCAATTCGGGGAAGAGATAGCTTCATAAAATTAATAACCAGCAGCAGATGAACAGTAATTGAAATTGTACATACATACAGACGCATGCATGCTCTCTCATGCTTTCATAGTTTATAATTCGTCACCGAACACCCACAACTTCACGTAATGTTTCAGGTCATGCCTATACATAAAGACGAAATTGAAAAAAAAAAAAAAAAAATGTCACAGTTCTATGGCTGGTATAATTATAGGTATGGAAAAATTATCGATAATTGATCAACGTTACGTGGGTTACAAGAACATTTCCCACTGTAACAGTATAGAGAGAGAGAGATTCTTGACCCTGACGTAGTAGAAGGAAAGGATAGATATCTCGGGTATAGACGGTCAGTTAGATAGATAATTATCAATCAGTTTCAATGCAATAGTTTTATTTAAACTGTGAGTTCCCACTTAGTTCCCTCGTTGGTCTAATTGGATAAGGCGTTGCAATACAAATGCGTAGGTCCCGATTCAAACCCGGGCTGAGGGAATTTTTACTCGAAAAATATTTACTCGAAAATTTATAATGTCTGTCCGTTTTTTTCTGTCTTCTGTGACGTTTCTCGCCACTTTCATATTAAGTGGGAACTCACAGTTTAAATAAGACTATTGCATTGAAACTGATTGATAATTATCTATCTAACTGACCGTCTATACCCGAGATATCTATCCTTTCCTTCTATAACAGTATAGTTTTCTATTAGAGACAATCGCCTCTCTCGATAATGTGAATGATAGCTAGTAGGTTCAGAGCATTAATTGTACCTGTATACCGGGTCTTTTCGTGGATGAGACCCCTAAGGCGCGAAATTATATGCAATTCATGGTACAAATACGCTCCATTTTTTGTTTGTTTTTCATGGCACAGCACGTACTTGTACCATGAATTGCATATAATTGGGTGCCCTATGGGTTTCATCCACGAGAAGCCCCGGTATACTGACGTGGAAATGAAAATCTATCGAACTGCCAATTTCACTTTATGATTGAGCTAGTGTAATTATTATCAGTGCGCTCTTGGGCTGTACCAGTGAAAAAAAAAACAAATATGTACTTATACGTATAAAAGCCATCGGCCATCACGAATATTGCCTCAAGGACTTTATTCGCAAATTTTAAACCGTGGAATGTTTGATTTGAAGAAAAAGTAAATAAAGATAAGAACATAAATAAATAAATAAATAAACAACTGAAATACGTAGATAATGTATTTGCTTTGATAATACAAATAAATACGTTTAGAAGATCGAAACATATTTTTGGGTAAAACCAATATAAGATACCTTCATACATATAGATCGGCATAAACGAAATCTCTGGATGCCGTACATTAATTAGATATTTGTATCTGGATATTTACTAGCCTTGGTTATATTCACCAAATTCCCTAGCGTGGGCACCAGGTGCGAAGACCGAACGCAAACACGGAACGGACGGAAATACAACGGGCATGTTTCAGGTTGGCCGTGGTTAACACAAGGATACGGGAAACATGCAGATAGATATATATACACAGTATGTATGTATGTAGATATACATATAGCCGCGTAGCTATACAGGGGGCTTTCGGAGGCTTGGTTATATCCGTTATATGTATATATGCATGGTATATGTATTTGTGGAGTAAAGCGTAGAGCTACCCTCCCTCTACTACAGGGAGAAATACTCCGCGGACACAACTGCCTGCCCGAGGCATTGTAATCAAGCCAAGGTGTTTGCTTACGGACCAACCGTTCGCGCTGTTCGTGGCGTTGTCGCTCGATTCAATATGACGAGGAGCGGTCTAGTTTCCCCCAAAATTAAACTCACCGGTTTAGTTTACCATGGGGATTGAAATTTACAGTAAATATATTTTAAACCCATGGGAATTCAGGGTAAAGAATTTCATGATCATTAATACGTACCGTATGTTTGCACATTCGCGCCCCGGCAATGCGGGTATCGGATCGTCACAACCACGTTTCACGAAATTATCGGTATCACATGCTTGGTTCACCGCTCGACTATTATGTGGATATAGTAGATATAGTTCTGTTTTTTTTTCTTTCGTAATTTTAATTTTAATTGATCTTTTCTTATGAGTACGTATGTATGTTGCATGTTATTATGTGTTACGCATGTTGTGTATATTAGAATGCAAATACCACAAATAAAAAACTAAGACCTAGTCACATTACGAAATTGACTTGGACTAAATTTAATTGTACTTGGCTACGTCTATTGATTTCAATACTTTTGTAGATTGAATAATTTTTCTTCAAATATTTTTTTTAACAGATGTTTTTTGATAATTACTATGTTTCAATATCTACTAGGCGCAAGGTTCTTGCACCCAAAGTGATTTTGGGGGATCTACTATACCAACATAATAGTCAAGCAGTGAACCAAACACGCGATATCAATAATTTTGCGAAACGTGGTTACCAGCCTGACAGTCCGACACCCGCATTACCGGAGCGCAACGGAGCAGACACACGGTATATACAAATAGCGATACGTGCGTAGTATAAGTTTTTCTTTTGTAATTTTTTTTTAATAATTTTAACATTATTAGCTGACATTCGATAACGTAACAGCTGCATGTGCCACTTTGTCGTTTATATCGTTGAAAATATATAACTCTGGTCCGTCCGACGTTGAAAATATCAATAATTTCTGAACCACGAACCAATTTACATGTCAAATAATACGTATAAGCTACCTATCAAAATTAGTTACAGCGTTAAAGTTTCATAATTGATAGATGATTTTGATCCGAAAATTGAATTTTCATATATATAATTACTCTAAACTCATAATACTCAATTGAACGTGCGGTAATAGGGAATTTTCCTCCGGAGTTTAGGCGGGTTTATGTGTATACATGTGAGAAGAACGAGGTGGCATGGTCATAGCTTCAAAGAATCGCGTGGTAAAAGTAGCTGCGAAAGGGAGCGAGAACCCGAACTTTCATGCTTCCAGCTTTCAGCTTTCAGCTTTTAGCTTTCAGGCACCCCATCCCGATGTTGGTCTCGCTAAACAGCAAATAACTCATGAGCGGTAATGCCGACGCTCGATATTTAATTCCGGTAGATTTAGCAGAAGCGGCTGCGTATATTTCAAACCAACCCTGGTGTTCCCCGCTCTTCATTCTCCACCCTTCAACCCGCGCCACACTTACCTCCTCCCTTCTTTTCCGTCTCCATTCAGAGTCAGAAAAAGATTTTCCTCCAGCGCACGAGGCCTGAAATAAATGCGTAATTCTTCGCTGAATTTGCACGTTGTATATCACGCTGGTGCTATTCACTTGTCAGCATCAGGAACAGTTGACAGTCGGGTAAATCCATTTAAAATAAGGATTTTAGATTTTTTTTTTTCTCCTTTTTCTTATTCTCCATCTCCCTCAATTTTCTTTATCTTTCTTTCTCTCTTTCTCTCCTTTCCTTTTCACCACAAAGAAAATCTCCTTTGTAACCCGTAGACAGCTTTCTCCCGAAATTTATCCCCCTATGAAATAAAAATCGAGATAGCTAATCGGCGAGAGCTATTTTACTACCGCTAAATCGAACGAAAAACTATATCCTAGAAAATAGAACGTCTTTAGCTCCTCGGAAATAGCAGGAAATATCAGAAAGAGCGCCGCAGGAGCCACAGAAAGTACGCGAGTTACTTGAGAAGGCAAGGTACAGTATCCTCCGGGTCGACTGGCTTTATTTACGGCAGAAATGATGCCACCGACAACCAGGGTCTGTGTACAAGGGACAGCAAAGTTTAACAACGGATAGCACTGGCTCAGAAACTCTCGGGTATATATCCACTGAAGTACCAAAGTAATGACGTATCTTGCCCCATTTTCCGCAAAGATATCTCTACAGTATCGGTGTCGATCGTCTAACGATGAAGAGTATATACCTTAATTGTTGTAGGTATAATTACTGTGATTCTGGGTAGTCTTGTTTTATTTTTTGCGAGAAACGTTTATGGATGTCTTAGTCGGAATAGATCTTGTCGATATTCATTCTGCAGGATGTAACGCAGACTAATTAAAGGTAATGGGTATAGTGCGAAGCTCTGGGGTGGATAATTTTGGAGTTCTTCATTTTGGGCACGTTTTGCGGAACGACGGGGCAAGAGTTAACATTAGGCAACGAGTAGATGGGGCTGGTCATTAACTTAAACGGGAAACCTACAGGGTTAAATATTCAAAGGAGCTCATCTACGACTACAGAGGTGAAGTGCCGGGTGGTCTAACCTCCGAAACCACCTCCATTAGTACTCCAAGGTTACACCCAAGGACTCTTACAAATTAATTACAGATTAATCTATTTTATCAGTGAGTGCACAAATATTTCCCTGTTCATATCCTTAGCCCCACTTTATCCCCTCATTGAATTTAATCGCACCAATTTTCAGCCAAGATCGGAACGACTTGTAAAATTGCCCGTAAAGTAAAACGGATCTTTTTTTTTTCTTTTTGTTTGTCTTCTTTTTTCTTCTTTTTAACAACGATCAATTTTCACCGAACATCAAGAGCAACGGTTATTAATCTCCGAAATATTTTTCCTCAATTTGATCGGGAAGACGTAAAGAGAGAAAGAAAAAGAGAAAGAAAAAACGATCTTTCTCTTCTTGGATCAATGAATTTTCATCATAGGTAAAACAAATGCCATCCGCAGAAATTGCGCTTCGGTAGATTTCGCGCCCGGCAAAACCGGATCAAATACACGCTTAGAGAATTTGAACGTCAATCACTCTAACACTTTCGCGCTCAGGTGAACTTGGATGGACAGATGGACGGGCGGGTGGTTATACTTAAAGATATTTATCACGTTCCGGGTCAGAGGCCTCTGGCCATGAACGTTAACAGCGGTGAGTTTATCCCGGAGTTTCTCCTTCCGAGGTTGGCACACAGCTGCTCGAGTGACCGGTCCAAAGTTGTGGTTGGTTTGGTGGTCATAGTTAACTATCCACGTATTTGGGGGGGCGAGGAGGTTTAGGGTTAAGGTTTGAGGTGGAGTTTGAGGCGCTTGAAATCCGGGGCCAGTCAGGGAGCGCAAAGGCGATTAGGGGTGATCGATTGTTTGGGGCTGGCTGCTCGTCTGATTCGTGGTTTTAGATTTGCGGTAGGGGACTCAGTCAAGGACTGATTCCTCTGATTTTTCAAACATAATTTATTTATAAGAACAAGCCGGGCTGTTATATAAATGATTTTTAAACTGAGGGTGCAGGTTTTATTTTATGTAAGGATCGTAACACAAAGGCGAATTTTTATAATATTTAAAATATTGTTATAAACTGTGCAGGTGTGTAGGTAGATACGGTATTCCATGAGGCGTTTTACGTTTGATAAAAAAAATAAAATAAAAATAAAAAATAAAGAAAAAACTAAGAAACAAAAAATAAACTTTGGTTATATATTTATATTTTATATATTTTTTACCTGGTGGTAAAGTTGCTGCTTCCGCGGATTTACAGGAGAAAGAAAAAGAGGGAGAGAATTTCAGCAGCGTAGAAATGAAGGGAAAATACCGAGGGTTCAGTAGGCGGTGAATTTTATTCCTGGGGTGACGACGGTGCGGGAAGGTCGAATCGCGAACCTCCGTAGGCGTAAAAAATGTTATGACCCACGGAAATATGTGCGTGTTTCTAAATTACATATTTTATGGGCGATTTTGTAGTTCCATATCGACGGAAGTCGGGCTCAGGTCCAGGTCGAGGAATCCAGCCGTTGGTAAGGTTCTGAATTTTAAGCGATTCCAGAAGATATCTCTTCTCTAACTCTCTTCTTCTCTTTCTTTTTTTTTTTTTTTTTTTTATACTGCAGCATTTCCCTCCCTAAAAAAATATATATATAAATGCTCAACTATTACTCATCTATATCATCCGTGAATAATTTTTACCGCGAGTTTCTCCTTGTCTGAGAGTGATGCTAAATTTTCCGAGTGCCAACTGGAGACAAGATTTTTGGCGGTGAGCCTGAAAACTTCCATAATCCCGGTTCAACATACCGCCGTTGGTCCCGAACGTTGCCAAGAGAACTTTGTCCTCCAAACGGGAAAGTATCTTGGCGGTAAGGTTGGAATGTAAGGGAAGCTTCGGCTAAGTAATCAAAAATTAACTTGTTACAAACGGAGAGTAACTCGTTCTATAAATTTCATGAGGACCAATTAACGCCCAAGAAAAAAATAAGACGACAATGGATTAACCAACTAGTATTTTTTAATAATTAAACCTATCCTTCACCCTGTATACTGTATTACCCTACTCCATCTGGAACATCGTGATCCTTAATTTTAAATTTCGGCTATTTCATAGAGTTTTACCATCTAGGTATCAATTAGGCGACACATGACTGAGCAATTACTCGTCTTAAGTAATCCTGAAGAGGTGAAAGCTTTTATATCCAAGACGGAAATAAATGTGAGCTATTCGACTAGAAAGAGTACGTATTTCAGTGGTTGGTTAGGATTGAGAATAATAAAACGTGATGCAATCAAGAAAGAGTCGTGACTCCGTCATGCGAAAGACCTGCAGGTATCTCCGATGCCATCAATGAAATTACCGTAAAGTAGATACAGTTTCGCATCTCATCCCCGCCCTCGTACAATGGGAGCCACTCTCGACAACAAAGGATCCTCGAGCGAGGCCGGGTGCTACCTAATCAGTATCACCGAGTGATACCGATCCCCGACGAGGATTAAGTGACCGAGGAATAATATGAAATATCGGTCCTCCATTTCTCCCCGTGAGTTGAACCCCACGAATTCTCCCCTACGAAGCATCGTACTAGGCACGGCTGGCACTGTAATAAAAAGCGCTCGCCTTGGAGCGGCCCGAATACATAAAGCACATCGCGTGGATAAAATTGCCTATGCCTTCGTATATACGCGGGGAATACTCGGCGTATTGTATGGAAGTAGGAGCGAGTGAAGCGATGCATGGGCCATGCATGTATAGACCATTCCACATATTTGTGGATAAAATAAATGCAGAGGTAAAAGGATGTGTGCGGGTAGGTACCAATATACGGATATAGCGTACAGTTTGGCCCATACGTATCATACATATACCCTGCTGTGTGGAATACGTCAGACACCGCGCATACGTATCGTATGCAAAAGTGGCGCCCGAGGCAGAATAAAAATAGATTAGAAATATCGAAAAAGTCCTTGGGCTCCTGCGCTATACTGCCGTTGCTGCCGTTACATTGTACCATCCTGAGAGGCGGGGATCATCGGATATTCCGATGAACGGCTTCGGTTCAACGGGAAACGGAGAAATCGCTGAGGTGAATTTTCTACTTTGTTTAGCGGATTTGGGGCTGGAAAATGGCAATACGTACGCGAACGAGAATGTCGTTGGGCCCGAGGAGAAACGCTGGTAATTTCGCTACGCGCGTGTCAACGCTACACCGAGAACACTTTATCGAGAAAAAAATATTTTTTTTTTCTTCGCCTTTTCCCTCACTTTCACGCCTACCGTACACCGTTTGTCCTTCCACCATTACCCTTGTCGCTTCTGATCACGAAGTAGCCGTAAAGTGCCCCGTAACGAGACGGGAGTCGTTTGACTACCGGTTACCAGCCTGTGCTTTCGTGTGTTCGTGCACGTTTCTTGGACTTCGGAAGACCGGATACTCGTCAATACAGATACACGTGTGTATGTACGGGTGTACTTACATACACGCATAGTTGAACGGGTGGAGTGAGTCAAATGGTAACCCAGTTCCATTGCGATACGTGGTCTTTGTAGCGAGAATATTTGGTCGGCAATTTTGGAAACGCAATGTTAAACAGCTGGTTATTCAATGTCTACTCTGCAACGATCCCATTGTTCGTCACGTACCGAGATCGTAGTAGTTTGAAAAGGCTTATCATCGCATGACCTCTTTGATCAACTAAGTATTTGGAAGCTTGTATCTCTTGTACAATGAGCAAATGATTAAACGCACTGCATGGACAATTCGCCAAACCTTTGGATTTCTATTCATTTTATTCACCGTTGCATGTAACCACCGACAACTTTTAGAAAGCTTTGTTGTTGGTCAGAATTATATAAGCTGTGGATCAGTGAAAAAATTACCAAGCTTGCAGTCCGATATGAAATCCATAAAGTTGCATGATTTTTACTTATTTACATACTACTGATTACTGGCGCTTATTTTTGGGAAAATGGATCGAATATTGATTCAATAAATTACCAAAAATAAATATTTTGGAAAATTTCGCTATTTGAATAACGAAATCTTTTTGTCTTTTAGCTAGAATACTGCGGTACTGTGTATCCAGTAAAGCATTCATGCACGGTCTATAACTGTACGATCGTGGCTTGCTTTTACTACCCGAAAGGTATGACTCGTGTGGCTGCATTAAACGACTGATTTTATTGCGAGAACATCTGTTCATGGGTACTTAATACTGACTGAATCCCACGTCTGGGTGCAAAACATTACTTATATTAGCCGTGGGCGCGTCGTCCCACGGTTACCTACTTGTTTTTTATTACAATGCAGTTCAGTATTCCAGGGTCTGGACGTAGTACTATGCTACTACTTGCAGCTTTTACAGTGCCTCTATCCCACCATTAAATGCGTAGCAGTTGTAAAGGTTGAGCCACATACAATTGCTTCGAATTACATGAGAGCAATTCGAGCGTTTTGTTACACAGAGACACGTGATCCAACGTGGCTGCTTTTTTTTTAACCCCCTTCAATGTTTGAATAACTCTCGTACATCTGGTATCACCAAACAGTTGAGTAAACAGTGACCGTGCTTATCTGTTGGCTTTCATTGAGGTTACCTTTGATGTACAGCGTTAGTAGAGTGTCTGTCAACCCACATATAGACGGAATAGCGGTCCAGTTGTTTACTACAGAGTTCTATTTGTGCACAGAATTCTACATCAATGTGTGCTCAATAGAGTGGTTACTCGTGTAGTCTAGTCATTGACCAATGACCACTACCAAAGTCTGTTACCAAGCAGACCACATATCAAAGATTCAGAGAAAAGATAAAGGTGAATTAACGGTCTTAACCGAATCACGTTGGGTAATATTGAATTTGTTTTTTTTTTTGTATTAATACATTTTGAAAGTAGGATAAATATATCTGTATGGGGATGAATCAGTGTGCAGATAGGATTGTTTTTATAACCCGTTTCCCGCTCACGAAATATCAAGTTAACAAAGACTCAGGGTAATGTCAGCACACCTGTACAATATAAAGGGTAAACCGCGATGAGTACGGCAACTGTTTGATGGCGGTGTGTTTTCAGGTGAGTAAAGTCGGTGCCTGACCCTTCCCGACTGAATACAAAGCGTAGAAATCTGCCTAGATTATTCCTGCCACATCTGACTAGTGAAGGGTAAAGCAAGCGCAATGAGCCCAAGTGCCTGCCTTTAATGATAAATTGTCTAGCCTCAAAGGTATCACGAACAGGACAATGTTACGTCATCGCCCTGCTTTGATAAGGGACATTATCCCTCGAGAGAAACGCTAGCAAACGTATCTCATGACCGTGTGACCCTTAATATATCCAGGAAGTCCTTGTTGGCCTTTGTAAATCAGTGGCTACCGTTTGCTCTCGACACCGGACTGTTTATCCACAATCCACAATTCTCTAGTCTCCCTCAGGTCCTCTTCACAAGAAGATACTTCAAACGCACGGTTATCGAATATAACAAAATGTCTTACCCTCAGTCAGTCTCCGGTCGATGCTACTCGGAACGAATGGTCGACTGCTAAACCGGAAAATGGCTGTTGGCGAAACGAAACGAAAGAACTGTCTACGTTTATAGCCTATAGAGAGGACTGCCGGAGGGACGAGCGAGCGAATACTTACTGAACCCTCAAAGGTTCGAACTAACTGTTTGATTTCTAAGAGCCACCCATTTCCCTGCGTGTTCTCTACTCCGCGTCGTATCTTACTGGATAGCTGTATATCTATGCTCTTGACTATAAAAGTTAGTAGGCTTCTTAGGGGGGTTAACAGCTTCGTTATGTCCATAAGGTAAAGCGATTAAAGACCTCTGCAAAGTGAATACAGCTGTGTCTTTCCCGCTGTGTCAATTAGGATATACTAAAACCTCGCAACTACTTTTAGTCAAGTGATTTTTCTATCTTGAAGAGATGGCAAAATTTTTTTTTTTTCATTTCCATATTTTTATTCTCCTTTATTAACATTGATACATGGGTAAGGAAAATTTTCCGCATCACATCACTGCAGAATCACAGTAAAAGCAAAAGCGAATTCTTTGATGGGGAAAGGCTGCTTTCATCTAGAGAAAATAATAACTGTAAGTGGGTATTGTATGCATGTACTGCATACATATTCTATACGTACTGAATGGTAAATCGATTTTTTGTGTTTCAGTATCGTAAAAAGGGATGATAAATTTCAGCAGAATAATCAAAGCTTTAGATCGATTCAACGATACATTTTGATTCAGCTATAAAAAACGGTATCGTAAAAATTGAAGCTGGACTTTATACGGTTTTGCTCGGAAATGGTCTAAAGCATTCTAGAACGGATTTTATTCGCTGAAAAATACAGGTTACTGAAAGCAGTTTGAAGAAAGTAAATGTACATTATACTGTTCTCTAAGTTACTCGTTATGATTTTATTTAATAATGCTAATAATTGAAATGAAAAATTCAAACCAGTAAAAAACCTTCCGAACTAAACCGAATCTGGTTTCCCACGAAACAGTTAATTTGGTGGAAAATATTCATATCGCGAATAAACGAGCATTCAAACCGGCAGCGTGCAGGGGTGACAGCGACACTGATAAGGATAAAATTTCATAAAAAAAAAGAATTAAAAAGGTATAACACTCACTGAAAGCCTGGATTTAACATGAACGTTTACAAGTTAATTACCAATTCAGTGGAGTTTAGATAATCGTACTACTGATTTTGTACTTTAACAACGTAATTCCAAAAAGTGAATTTGGTTAATCAAAAGTTCGGTATTTGGCCAAGTTCTTTTATATTTTGTATTATCATTAACTACTTTAATTGAAAAGCAGTAGTTCATTCACGAGTCAATTTCATTGAACTTATGATTCTGAGATGAAAAGTTTTAACTGCTATTCTATATACCTGCAAATACGACAAGTTTCTCTGTCCGCGAAACGACAGAGGTAGTTGAATCAAAATCGAGTGTTAGTAGACCTATTAATCGGACGGTTTGATAAAAATGAGAAACCGAAGATTCCTAGGTGTGAAAAACCTTCAAGGCAATCACGGAGGACATTAGTACGTGGTCTAATCTTGATTCAAGCATCCCAAAAAAAAAAGGAAAAGAAAAAAAAGGTAGAAAAAAAAAACTAACTCGCAACAAAATTAACCTCCAGTAAACACAATCGTTTATCAAATCGTGGCATCTACGAGCGTGGTTGTGGTCGCTTGTGCCAGACCCAGCCATCCGGATCCTAAAGCCGTGGCCCCTGTAATAGGGAACACGCGATTTGTCGATGTGTTATTATCACGAAGCAAGATATCGAACGGCGAAGTGACAACCGCGGGTAATTCTCTTCCAGAGTTGAAATTCAATGGATGTGTAAGGTATGATATTTGACGAGTCATTGATGCATAACAAGGTGCAAGAAATACGAGTTTTGAATGCTACGTGTTCAAAGCGATGGTTGCAAAAGAACGAGGCAGCAAGAAAATAATTTATAACGTCTGTAAGAAAAACGTTTTCATTAGTTTTACCCCTGTCCTATATTATTCCAATTGATCCGTAGTTTAAGGTAGGAAAAATTAGCTGCAGGAAATTTGAATAGATGTTGGGTGTAAGTCTCAATGGAAATATAAGGGTTTAAAAAATATATGTTTTTTATTTCCTTTATAATTTATAATAAGAAATGTTAACCCTTTGAAGACGAGGGAGATTTGCAGTCTAATTTTGTTGGCTGTCGACAGAGCGAAGTGGGTATACCTACCTACCGTCGACAGACTCGACGTTTCCCCCTTTCACTATGTGGAGATTTTAAAGTACTGTTCCGTGGGAGTTTAACTCCTCGTGACCGCTTCAAGTGAACCACTTTAACGTTTTTACTCGAAAGATCAGTTTTTCAGGCAATCTCAGAGATATTTGACTCGGTAATATATCCTGGTATCTACAAGGTCGGATGGGGCTGGTTATTCTCTCAACTATAAAACCGTCGCGTGAAGTTCAGGTGCAGGTTTTCAGGTCAGGGTGTCTCGGTACGATTGGTTTTCGAGAGGGTCCTTTCCCCAAAAGGTCGACTGCCTCCGACCCCTTCATTAATAAATTCCGGAGGCCAGAGATCCGGAATAAATGTGATATTAAAAAAAAAAGAATGAAAGTATTTTAATGCCAGTTTTCGTTATCCCCTTACGTGTATCTACCCCTCTACCGATATGTTACTCCCTTGTCGTTCCAATATTTACATTTTACTAGAAAATCCAGTATCTGAATTCACTTACTAAATCTACTTCGAAGGATCTAACGGTAATTATTTTACTTATATATCGGTATACATATATAACGCATACTTATATACTTGTATGATTTAACCCTATACAGTAAGGGAGTTCAAGTTGTTCGAACGTATATAAGGCATAACATTATGATTCACATTTCGTATTCAGATTCTTGATAAGATCAAGTGCCATTATTGTTTCTTCGTGAAAGGCATAAATGTAAGAAAGGGGTGGACTGTTCTGATGTCATTCTGATAAGCAATTCGTGCATGAATCTACATACCTAGATACATACATCGATCTTATTCCCAGTATGGACTCGTAGTTTCTTGTCACTTTATCATTACGTTATATTAAATTGTTACCAGGATAATCGATGGTTATATCTCCTCCTCAGTTATCATGATTTTCTGTCAAATTTCAAAAGGAAGAAAAGTAATATATAAATGAATTATATAGATATCTGTATATAACTAAACGGCGCTCTTAACGGAGCTTGTGAGTAAGTAACCGAAGTCCTTTCCTGCAACGTTAGAATCTCTGAAGTGTTTTAGGTACAGACGAAGAGAGGACAGTGTTTTAATCACTCGAGTTACTACCGCGTGTTTCTGACTGGCCGCGAAGTGAGCTCTTGCAATTAAGATCGTTCTATAGCTGGTTCATTCGGCTACAAACTTGAAGGTACTTTCCCCGGGCGGTATTACTTTGCTCGTTCCTTGTTACGATCTATATTCCCGTACTGTCGTAAAGGTTCAAAGATTAGTCGAATTTAAAAAAATTTTTATTCTTATTCTGTACACTATTACATGGATATCAAACTGTCAAATGCGATTAAAAACAAAAAATAAAAAAAAGAAGACAAATAAAACTTTTTAGCTACCTGCCCCGGTTCAGATAAGGCAATCTAGCTGATGGGCAATCAAACAGGCAACCTAAAATGCTTTCTTTTATTTTGTAAGTAAACAACGAAGAATCAAGTTGACCCTGTGCGGAAAATTATCTTCAAAGTAAGGAACTAATTGAGAGTTAAAATCAGGCAGTAATTATACGGGAAGAAATCACTTTCCCGTGAGATATATCTACCCACTTATTATTTGTGAAATAATCTGAATAACACCACTATGATAACAGAGACAACGATATAAATTACGTTGTTAATAATAATAATAATAAAAATAATAATAATAATAATGGGAATAGTAATGCGAATGATAATAATAACCGTCGACGAGACTAAGTCGCGTAATTAAGAAAGTTGGGCGAATCGTTTTAAACTTTCGTCGCAAGTTTGGCTTTAAACGGAAGTTGTATTACAGGCTTTGACTGTAGAGTGTTTAAAATGCAATTTGCACCGCAATATCGGGTTTGATTACGCAAGGATATTAAATTCAAATTAGTTATTCATTATAGAAACTTTCCAAGTATCTGATGCCCATACCGCGGCTTTCCTTAACAAACAAAAATCATGTACTCTACCCACGTTTCAGAATAAACAAAGTTTTCACTTGTTGAGCCTGTTGCAATTGTCACATTCTATTACAATCATCAATTTCAACCGAAAATTTATAGAAATAATTCATTCTCACCACAATCGCATTAACGGCCACAAAATTTTCCATTTCAAATTCCCGTACTTTAACATTATAGTCCTTCAAAAAAAAAAAAAACAAAAAAAAATAGTTAGGGGAGACTGGGGCTAGTTGTCATACGGGTAGGTTGTCACAAGGCTCATATCTCCACCGCTAAATGTCGAAACGAGCGGTGCTATAGATTAAAGTTGTAGTTCAATGTTTGATACAAATGAATGTTGTTAACTAGAATATCGCATCATATGCGGCCTCGCAGTAATCCAAAAACTGAAATTGGATCTGCTAAGTAATTATTTTCCATCTTCTAATATGTTTTTTTCTCATTTTTTTGGCTGCCTGGAATATTTCGCAATAAGATATTTGGAAAGGTGATTTTTATCGCTTTCATTTGATGTATACTGTCTTTGATATTTGAATAGCGGGTCAGCAAGATATACATTTAAAAAAAAAAATCATGGGGTGGGGAGGTTGTCACAATATTATTGGGGTAAGTTGTTACGAATGATCTTGTCTTATTTCGACTTTTTCGTGGTCTTCTGAATCCGGTTCAAATTTTCCATGGTTTTCAGAATGTTCGGAATCTAAGTCGACTGTTTCGTGGTTTCCAAGAAAAGATACAATGAAAAAAACAATTATTGCTTAAGAATATACATTGAAAACTTGAGTTGCTTATACTCAAACAAAAACCAAGAAAACAAAGATGGAAAAAATTTTTTTAAACACGAAATTAATAAACGCACACAAAAAAAAAATTATTCATTATTTTTGACCCGTTTTCGTCATTTAAAATGCTTGGGACGACTTACCCCGGGGTCTGTGACTACTTACCCCACCTCGGGGTAAGATGCCACACTCTGTAACTTATTTTGAATTTTTCAAAAGCCCTATTCAGACTTGCTTTGAAACAACCACGAATTTTCTCTAGGTGCGCAAAGGATGCAGCTACAATGCTCACTCACTAAATTTCAAACATTTTTTAAATCAAAGAATAAATAATGTGACAACCAGTTCTGGTCTCCCCTATTAGAAGGACCACTCCCTCTCAAATCGGGATGATTGAGTTCAAAGATAATCATGATTTTTGCATGATTAGAGTCGTCATAAGGTCTGAACGACCATCTCCGAGTGCTAATAGTGATACAGTCAGTTAGGTAGCTACTGGAGGTCTTGTATTTCACATCTAGAGTAAAATAAAAGTGGTAATTTAACGAGGACTACTTTGTCGTTGAAGAGATCATCGCATGTTCTGCAGTTTTCGCAAGTAATGTCGCACCGCGACTGAACACACCGCCGTTGAGTTATCCCAAACCACATGCTGACGTTGCTGGAAAAAAGTTTTTCTCTCGTTGACGGTTGAATTGCTCTTCTCTGGTTAGCGGTGTTACTCGACGAAGGAAGTCGATCTCTTCTGTACCTGTCGACTTTAGCTGAGCGAAGAGTTCCTCTTTCTTTTTATCCTCAACTTCCTGAACCTCCCTTTACTCCAACCACCGCAATTAGTTGAAGGACGTTGCTATATAGATGAAAAAAAAAAAAGAAATTTATCGCTGATTCCATTGGCAGGTGTCGGAAATTATCACGGTCAAATTATGACTATGCTCAAGAACACGCCTAATTAATAAGGATTCCGATTTCATAATTGTCCGCAGACTTCCACCGTCCTTTCACTTGCAAGCATTTACAAATCCACGCAGGATCAATTTTAATTCTCATCATCAATAAATCAGGATTTAAAAGTCATCGAACTTTTCTTGGTAAACGCAAAAAAAAAAAAAAAAATATATATATAAAAATAAAAAAAATCTGGATAATAATTATTGCAAAGGTGATTTGTCTTCATCATGTAGATATATTGGAAGATTAAAAAATTTTCCGATGAAAAAACACCCGTTATCCTTGGATTCTTTTATAGGTAGGGTATATATGAATCTCAGCATGATAGAAGTACGTCATTAAAAATACTCATGTTATAACGGTCGGTGTAGTAGACGTCGGGTATCAGAAAACTGAAGATAATTGATACAAATTGTCGTGAAACTTGTACATGAACGACGATTTTTCACTCGTTACCGTCGAGCACTCAAGCATATTTTTTTAGACTTGGCTTATTCCAAGCATCTATTATCAGGTAGACGGTTGAAATAAATGTGTTCTACTGTTTAATAAACAGTTAGTCAAAGTTTTCATGTCAAGAAAGTAATTTTTAATGAACTTTTTGATATACCTAAATACGTGAAAGGCGTCAAAACTGAATCTATATTTTAATTGTCCTGAAATAAGTGCAGTAGGCATAAGTAAAAACATGTAGTTATACATTATGCAGCCGCGATTACTCAGCTGGTGTCTGAGGGTAAGAACAGCTCGGCATTCGCTCACGTGAGTTTAAATGATCCAGGCTGGATGCGCGAGGCGGTGTATAAAGTTTGATATTAACATGGAGAAACGTAGGACATTATGGAGATGAGGGCATTCACATGCCACGGCATATACAAGGGTTAACTAAACATGCATAAACATGTGACTATACGTGGATATACCATACGTGTATAGTTATCGAAGTCGTAAAAGTTCGCGGCTCCTGTACTTCCTGTGCTTGTACGTGTACCTAGCGATACACATGTATACATAAGTATACATATATACATCCATACACTTACACATATCTATATCTTTATCCTAACCTATACCCATATCATCTTACCTACATCTACTTTCGGTGTATAGATAAACTTGGATAGCACCCTGCAAGGAACAGACTTTGATCATCTAAACTTAGCAACACTTGGAACTGGGCTAATCTTGATCTTACGTGGGTGGTTCTAATCAGGAAGGTCCCGTTCTTCACACGCGTTCACATGCGTGTGGTTCTAGGTGTTCTGAAGGTAACCACTTTAATTAAGATCAAAGCCTGTCGTCGCTTGCTGAGAGAGTTAAGAATGCAAACCGCTACCGGGCGGGTTCGTATATAGGTATATCATGCCGGTGTATATATTATACGCGAATATATACCTAATATAAACGTACTGATAACTACGTCTTTGAGGAAATTCAAGTTACCAATTATTTTAAGCAGAATGCGTTTCAACTTCCTCATTTCATGTGAACTAGAAAATCCGTCCAACGATGAAATTCACTCGTAACAATTGTAAGGCGAGAGCACTGAGCCTGGCACTTTCTTCAAGGTTTATGAACGGAATCCAATATTCGCATTTCGCGTCACCTGACTCTGGATATAGTTATAGGGATACTCGAGATAAGGACAAAGACGGAGTAAAGGAACAAGAGAGAGAAAGAGACGGAGAGAGGGAGTGAACAGGCTTATTACAAGAGAAAGCAGGAGAGAAAAGAGACTTAGAAAAGAAGATGTGAGAGGAAAGGACTTGTGGCAACCACCGGTGCAAAAGCATTGTGCCGCGCATTATCCATTCGAGGGCAGGCAAATGGCTCCCACTTGCGGATCGAGTTTGAGACGCGTTTCGAAGTGGCATTCAAAGTCCGGAAGAAGGACCTTAGCTTGAATTTACAGACGGTTTCTCGTAACGGTTTTGCGTGCAATCGAAGAGTGCGCCTTACCCTTAGCGTTAGCGTTAGCCCTTCCTCACGGACGTTTCTCTCTCTCTCTCTCTCTTTCCATCTTTCCCCCAGGTCGCGGGTTGAGGCTTGGATTTTAGTGATAAGATGAAAGTTTAGATTAAACCGTGAATATTTAAAGTAGCGGTGTGCTCGCGCGCAGTTTCCTCCACCCCAGCCAGCCGCACGGAGATTATGCAAGTTTGTGTAATGGAATAAAAAGAGAGAAGTTAAGCCCGAGTTTAACTGAATAAGAAACTGTTGCCAAGGACTCGTGCTCAAATTTCCTTAACCTTGACGAGACTTTGCGGGTACAAGTGGAAAGCGAAAAGCGAGAGACAATTAGCGTTGAGGGGACTGATGATCATGGGTTAATATTAATATCCCGATTAGTAGACAATAGTAGATCTTTCGTTGGTCACATCGTCACGAAATAAAAATTTTCTCAAATATATAAAAAAAATTGATAAACATTCATATCACGCTTTATTATACGAGTGAAGCTTCTTTCATTTTTTGTTTTTTGGCATCTCCACTTCGATTGGATTACGGAATTTTATTTTATTTAATTTTTTTTTATTTTTCACTGCGGCAAATTGCCTCGGAATCTTCTATATATATGATAGGTATATGTGTGTACATAGGCAAGTATACACCTTCGTTCGGAGGTTTGAATATTTAATTTCACGCTACCGTGTTACAGACCAACTTGTACGATCCATATATACCTACTCGAAAAGATAAGCAAATAAAAAAACAAAAAAGTAAAAAATAAAAAGAAAAGAAAAAATGCTAGGCGAGGACAGGCAAGCTTCGTGCATAATAGCGCATAACTATCACGTACGGAATTTTATCGTACCAACAACAACAACCAGTCTCGACTGACAATAGTGCTTTATTGTAGCTTGTGGGGTAGGTATGTACCAGTACGAAATTGGCGTGTGTCCCATCCGCATGTTCACCACCTACGATAGATTGGCGACTGCGATTTCCGCGTAATCGGGATAACGGAACAAACGGAATAGAAAGTGCATCGGGGTCGTTAATCTTAGGGTGAAACGCACGATTCTATATATGTACATGTATATACCTATCGCGTACATGGAAATATGTCCATGTGGAGTACCTCTATACGTATGAAGATAACACGCATTCCCATTAGGTGTATACGGTAGACCGAGTGAAACCCGTTCAATTGCCGTTTAATAGCTGCAATAATTGTTAGGGGTGTTAGCGTGTTGAAAATTTGGAGTTACGAGTACCTATTGGTGCAGAAATATAGGGAAATTATTTCTTGAAGGGTGGCTAAGAAATTTTATGTTATGATTTAGTGCATCGCACCTTTTCTCCTTTAGGGTACTATATACTTTTCTTCGTTTTCTTTCTCTCCCTTCTATCCGAAACTCGACTCGTTTTCTTTTCGTGGAAAACACATTCTGTCGTGCAAGCAGGATTTCGGCTGGCTGCCCGGCCGTAAAGGCTAGATAGTTGCTACGAATAAATTTCCCTTGGCTCCCACAACGCTACTCTATACTCTCTTCATCTCGCGTTATACATACTTTTTTTTCCCGAAGGTTTTTCACCTTCGCACTGCGTTCCGGCTTCTCCAATACCTTTACCCGCCTCAAATTCATACAAAGACGTTCACCTCCGTAACTATTTTTTTTTTTTTGTTCTTCTTCTTCAGGTAAAATATAAAGAGAAAATTTCAAAGATAGGTGGAATGAACGTCTTATCTATGTAGACGTGAAATCTCTGGGTTCAGGCAGTGAACATAGAGTGAAGGTGAAGATGGAGGAGCACGGAAAAGGGTGGAAGAGGAAGCCAAGCGCAAGGAGAAAGAGCGAGAGCAAGAGAGAAAGAGAGTGAGAAAGAGATGAACAGGGTAACTTAATGATAGGGATATCAAACGAATCGTGGGACGGGCATCGAGGCGACGAGAACGGAGACGAGGATGGTGGTGATGGTGACGAGGCTGAAGGTAAAAGTGGAGGTGAAGGTGGAGGTGGAGGAGCAGGAATAGAAGGGGGTGCTTCAGAGTAACCGGGCGACGAGAACAGGAACGACGGAAATGGAAAAATTGAGGAAATCGGGTCAAAGAGGAAAAAATACGGAGAAAGAAAATGTCGAGGGAACGAGTTGATCGTGTAGGCGGGTATTTTTGCCCTTTCTCTTTCTATTGCTTACTCGTTCTCCTGCTGGTTCTATTTATATCTCTCTTTCTCTTGTTCTCTGTCTTTTTCTGTCCCTCAATCGAGTTGAACGTGGTAAACGGCCGAATCGTTGCTAAATACGAGCCGCGGACGTTTTCTGACCCAACCTAGCCCGCGAGGGTACACCCAACAAAGCCTAAACTCGTCGCGAGGCTATAAATGCGTCCTTGTAACGAGGGGGTCGAAGCGCAAACTCCGATAACAAATAATTCGAAGAACGGTGGACGGCGATCGAAGGTTTGTAAGAAAAAACATCGAGTCCAGCTTTGAAAGTTGGTGCGGGTTCTGCTTGCGCTTTCCTTTTTCTTCTAACGTAAGTCTTGATCGTTCGCTCTCGTTGCTTCTGGTGCTGGGCTTGAGGTGGAGAGTCGTGAATCGATGAAAGAGAAAAACGTAAACCAAAAAACAGAGTAAAAACGGCAAACGAACTCTCGGAAAGATTCTTTTGATTGCACGGGTTAAAGTGTTGATAAATCCTCACAGCTTTCTATATATGGATCCACTAAAGACGATTGGGTTGGTGCAGTGCGCCAATTCGCACTATATAAATGCATAAAAATCCGCAGATGATGAGACTTTAGTTTTTCGTCCTCGTTTTAGTTGCAAAATTACTTATTTGAAACACTTATGGCAAATCCCAATGACGAAGAATTTTTAAAGTCCTTACTTCTGTGCTGGTGTTCCATACCAGTTCAACAGGAACTTTAGAGTATCTTGGCTATCAGGATCATACAATTTCTCGATATATACGAGTTTCCCATGTATACACGTACGTATTGTATGTATCTACGTATATACATGTATACTATATACTAGGTAGCCGCTATTGGCACGCTAGGCGAAATCCGGGGTATCGTGGATTCAAGGATCAAAACTTTAACTTCTTCGAAGCAAGATTTTCTCCGTAGCCTTAGCGAAGGCACGTGACAGCTTTCGGATGATCAGATAAGATATGCCCATTTTATTGGCTTTTTTCGTGTTTTTTTTTTTCTCTCTTCTGTCTTTTTTCTTTCGTTTTTCTTACCTTTTCCTCATGGGTAAAGCAATCCGTTTCATTTTTATCCATTTTTAAAACGCGATAACAAAACGTGTTCTGTGTAACTATGTTCTATATATACATATATATATATATATATATATATATATATATATATATATATATATATATATATATATATATATATATATATATATATATATACATATATACGTATATAAGGTAAATCTGCACCATTTCATATTTATAGCTTACATAAAATAGGATTATGGGAGTGGGTAGAAAATTGTCTATAGACGTCAGAAATGAGGGGAAACGCCTTTAACAATACGAAACGGTGATTTGGAAATACCATTAAGGCGACCCTGGAGGACAGAATACTCGCCGAATGAAGTTTTCGTTATTATGAGGAAAATGAGAGAGAGAGAAATAAAAGATGAAAAAAATAATCGAGATTTTTCTCGACGAAGGAATTTTATGTGTGGATACGATGTAGGTACGAGGGACCATGGAGTTTCAATAATTGGCGACAAACAGTCAAATATTTGAACCTTTCGAACGAATTAGTTATCTCGGTTAACAACCGCGTTGTACAATTTAAATACGGCGTGAATCGAGGTATACCGCTGCATTCACACATGTTTACTCTAGTTAACCGTTCAAACAATTGAAATCTACAGACCGCACACGGATGGCGATTTGCAATTGATTCTGGAATGGACTGCAAGCTCGATCCTCTATCCAACTATAATTTTCTTTTTCTCTATTTCCGTTAAAGATTGAGTAGTTATAGTTTTACCCCACTGCGCCCTTGCAATATAGTCGAGTGTAGTGATAACTTTGTATAAATAGAGAAAGAGCAAAGCAAAGGGTTGAAATTTCTCATTAAACCTTATTATTATAATAACTAATACATCAGTGCTTTTATTATTCACCGAGGATTATCCTCACACACATTGGGTTACGTTATCTATTTGAGATATCGTCTGGCCCTTATAAATGACCCTCGTTAATAAACTAACCCCGTCAGATAATGGAAGTAGTGACAGTACTCCGCCTGAGGCGTATACCCAGTTCTAAACTATACGCTCGTATGTACCTCTAGCTGTATGTATAATAAAAGGGGGCCAAAAAGCTTAGCTGGGATGTAAAGTGGCTCGGCGTGACGGACGAGGCCGTTAAATATAATAGGCGACACTGTTTCATAATATCCTATGATGTTTTAAAGCGGTGATATTCCATTCGGCGTGCGTAACACCTTCGAAAAATATAGTGACGTGCTTAGTTTTGATTATTAGATATTCGAGAATACGAGTGTTAAATCGTATTCGCGCGTGACTCAAACCCCTTGCTAGATATCCCAGCCCGTTATAAATCCAGGATCCGATCCGCGGCTTTAACTCGAAGAACAGGGACGATAGAGTGACCCGTGACCCTCGTAAAATTTGTATCCCTCTCTGTAAAGACAGTCAAGGAAATACAAGATGCGAAAAATGCACTTACTACTCTGCCACATTTTTCCCTTGTTATACGTGTATACTTACTTCTGATAACGCTTTTAACATTTACATAGATATCTACATATGTACATATTTATATACACGTATATATGTATATAAGAGTGAGTTGTGATCCTCTGCAGCGTTAACCCGCCTCATGTGCAACTGGGTCAATCCCACACCGTGTCGACTCGGCACTCTTCTTAGGTGTCCGCTGACGTCTTTCTAAGTGTCTGACACCTCGAGATGCTACTACTAATTGAAGTTCCTGCCGAGGTAAAACCTATGTTTCAGTGGTAGTTTAAAGTATCTTTGAGGTAGACAAACAAATAGAAATGAAAAATAAAAATTATGAAAAAAATTAATGGAGTCTCGAGATTTTGTTTCCGCGAAAAGAATATGCAACGATTTTCTTTTCTTTATATATTTTTATTTAATTTTTTTGTTTTCAAGTAAGATTCTTATTATTATGGTTAAGAGGATTTACGTTGAAAGCTTTGGTTTATTTATTTTTTTATTTTTTTTTTTTTTTTTACGAATCTTACGAACGACAAAATCATAAACACGACATCGGACAATTGTTTTGATTAACGTTATCGAAAATTATCTTTAAATTTAGGTTTGACGAATGGGAATCGTTCCTGTTTTAAACTTTCTATAAAACCTTTATAATATCCGTTTGAATTTATTCTAATAGGCGATGAAAATCTCGACTTGGCAATTTTTTATCCGTAAATACGGGTGGCTCTGTAGCGATCTTATAGAATAGGTATAAGCGTTATGGTGAGATTTTAGAAATAATAATCAGGTTAGAAACCGATAACCTTCTTCGATCTCAAACGCGTTCGCTAAATCGATTCTCACGCGAGGTTTTTTTTTCTTTTCGGTATTTTCCAGCGGCTTGACTCTGTTTTGCATAACTCCATCGACGCAGTTATCTTTGGCAATATTCGAATCCGGCTTTCTAAATCTTTATACAGATAGATGGCGTGGAGCTGACGCACTTCTCAATAAAAAGAAACGACTATCGGTATAAAACATAGCCTAGACGAAGACGTATTAGCTCCTCCCTGTACCCCATTGCCCGGGATAGAAAAACGAATAGTCGAAACAAGAAGCGCTGATATTTCCTGGCCTCCGGACGACTGTGGTTTATCTCAGAGAAGCATGAGGTCAACACTTTTGCTTTGTTATTCGTTGTTCGGTTTGCTAATGATTTTTTTTGAATTTTTTTCTCTTTTTTTCTAAATTTTTGTTTGTTTTCTTCTCCCACTTTTTCATAGGAGTTGTTGTTGTTTTTTTTTTTTTTAATAGGTTCTACGTCAAGTATTTTGTACAACGTGATTCAATAATTTTACTTGTGTGATCGTCAGACTCTTATGCAACGCGAAGCGCATGTCTTTTTTTTTTTTATTCTTTTTGTTCGATGGGCAAAAAATACGGGGCTTCGTGCTTGGCCGGCTTTTATCTCGAAGCGCGAGCTTTTGACACGTTCGAAAATATTTTACTTGGAAAAAAAAAGTAACACGGTTCGCTTAGTGCATTTTTCCGTTCTACATACGTTCTTCCATACACATCACTATCTTTTGACGTATATGAACGCGCTTTTTATGTTAAAACTCTCCTCGTATATACCATACTAGAGTTTTTGAATAACGCCACTCATGTACAGGTTTTCTAGGAGCTAAAGTTTGCATACATAATAAGTGCTGCACCGGTTATTATACCCTGCAGAGATGAGGTACTGACGTCAAAACGAAAATCATTAACGGAAATAATGATACCCATTAAACAACTAACAGAAGATTGACATTTATGAAAAATCTGTGAAGGAGATAACCAAAGGAATTCTCTAGTTTTCACATTTATTTTAATCAAATATTCTTGTACGAGTCAATTTCAACACAGAATTGACTCAAACAATCACATTCATACGTTATTACATTTTATCGTACAGTAAATCGTTATTGCCTCCTTATTTCTCTGAATCAATGAGAACTTTACTCGCTCGTTTCATCTTTCAATGGAATCTCGATTGACCTCTGATAAATGCCTATACGTCAAAGGTAAAATTCTACACGTTGCGGTCTCTGATAAAATCGATCGGGTCAAGTTTGACCAGCACAATACTTCAATGTAGGTGATTATCGTCGACGAATTGAAAGCTTCACAAGTATGTCTCAACAGTTTTTTTATCTCATAGATATCAGGTTTGAATGATTTTCATCGTGGTAAGAAACGATCGATTTTTTGAAGAAAAAATAACTGGATAATTAGAGTTTTATCGAATCTTCCAGCTCATAGACTTGCATTAGATATTTTCATGCCAAAATTTCTCTAATTATTAAATTTTGTAACATAATCCAGAATCCGAGCTTGCAGATCTCGCGGGACGTCTCATAGATCATGCAATGGTCTTCCTCACGTTGAAAACCCGATGAAATGTAGATTGGTCCTCTTCTTTGTAGTGACCACGTCAGCACTCAGCTTGCAAGCATCGAGCAGCTCGAGCAGATACAATAGCGCGCTACCACCTTCCATAGAAAGAACCGTTGTGGCTCTCACCCTTTCGTATCTCTCTAGTTCGTTCGGGGTAAGGATGGGGTTGAAAATATCCATGCCACGTCAATATCCAGGTCCCCTCGCCCACGCAAACTGAAGAAGGCCCCAGGTCTGATAAATCCTCCTCGTTTTAACCCCCTCTAGGCTTTCGACTGTACATACCTATATGTATACGCCTATATGGGTATGTGTACATAAAAACACATATCTGCCAGGCAGCGGTGGTTCCCTGAATTGTGTGACGATGGGATGGGGAATCATGAGAAGGACGTGGTGCGTGGTTGTGATGGTGGCTGCTAACGATTCTCTGTATGACTCCACGCGTCAGGATAGTATTTCACTTTAACGTTGCAATTTTATCTCCCTGTTTCTAACTGCTGGTTGCTGGTTCAGGGCTTTGCTGAAATGTAAGTAGCCGGTGTGTGTATTCTATCGGTGTGTATGCATGGTGTGCATGTATGTAGGTATGTATATACCTATATGTGTCCAGAGGTGTGAACTCCAGCTTCTAATGGTGACATGTGTGAAACTCACCGCAACGGTGCACTTCTTCTAATTTTCGTTTTTCAAAGAGAGAGAGAGAGAGAGAGGGGTAAAAGTTGGACCCACTCATATTTTTATGGTATGAAGTTGCAGGTGTAGCAATTGCTTATTAAAATGAATGAATACTCGTACTAGTGGTGTGATATGTTGAGTATATGGTGTTTGAGTTTGTTTAAAAGTTTTCACACTTTAGCTAGTGAATTAAATATACCAAGAAATAAAAAATAAAAATATAATATGCAACGACTGGTGAGTTTAAGAGTTAAACAAAATCGCACCGTTATAGCTTTGAGGAATAAGCCATTTTAAATTCATCGTACACAACTTAGCGAGAATCTTGAGTAAAACTTGAGACGTTCGAAAAATATTAAATAAAATTTAGGAGTTTCGTGCGGGCTTTTCGTATGGTATGGCGGCTCGATCACGGCTTCTTTCTAGACTTAGCGCTCGCTCTCGCTCCTTCTACCGCGTACATACACGCACGTACGCTTGTACTCACGCACGCGCCAACACACCTGTTATAAACTTCCCTCGAAAAAAAAAGAAAAAGAAAAAGAAAAAAAAAAAAAAAAAACGAAAAATCCCTCACAGCGCAAGAAGGAGGTTGAAATGAGGCAAGACTGGGTCTAGAAACTGCTGTGGTGTGGGCGATCGTGTCAGCTTACGACGCTCAAGCTACAAGGCTTACGATATTTTTTCGGAACACACAGTGAATACCAAAGGGAAGGCTGATCAGTCAACGTCTAAGGGGTATGAGGGGTTTGGAAAAGAAGGGTGGCAGAAACCCTCGAGTAGGGCGTACTGGTTAACTATCCACGTCAGCGTTGCGGAAGTCTTGCTTGATAAAAGACTTGCTAATCCGAATATAGTTTGACCCATAAGGAATAGTAAACGGATATAGAACGATCACCCGTCAGCAGCGATCAACAAACTGAAAGTGAACAAAACTGATTTTGTTCCTCTTTCAACAATGATGGACAACGCTCAAGGCAGCATAATGAGGGCTTGCTCTTTCTTCGTGACTACAAATGACAAAAATGCAAAGTCTTAATCGTGAAGAATATATTATACTTGAAAGTACTTCATTCTACGGGACCTACTTTAATTGAATTCGGAAATTTTTCGTTGTTCTTAACTACAGTGTGCAATAGTGTTCTTTGGTCTGGGTGGTTTATTCAGAGTACCTATATCGAATGCTAATGTTTGATTATGAATTTTGAAACGTTGGTACTGATAGGTTGACATTTTGACTAAAGTTTTCGGACCGTCTATAAGGCCAGCCCAGTAAATTAGTAATATTCACTGGTTTCGCCAGTGGAGTGTACTCAATACTCCCGATATCGGAAAAACTTTTGGTTGAGAAATTAACTCCATTCTTTTTGACCGTATGCTAACCAATACTTTAGTTTGATTTCGGAAAACTGCAGTGAGTTGTATAAAAACTACCCTTTAGTCTGTTCACCGTGAGTAATCTCAATTATGCCATTCAACTATCAAACAATATTGAAAAATGCGTGCCGCTCGACCCATCTGCACTACACAGAGACTCAAACTCATCAAATTTTTAACTGACCATTGAACGTACGAAGATTGATTTGAAAACAAAAGCATTTTTATCATGACTTCAACATCATTGAACATTTATTTAAAAAAATCATGTAATTGAAAAAAAAATCAAAAAACAAGCCGGAAATAGTTTTTCGGAGTACCTTTCATCAGAAAGAAAAAAAAGTATAGGTTTGTCAGGGGCAGGAAAAGTATAAAAATAGTAATAAAAAACCGAAAGAAAGAATGCCCTATATATTGACAAACAACAATTTGATACAGTGCATTCATTCTAATTCGATCTGGGTATATTTATAATTTTTTTGGTGTCATTGGCAAGGAATGACCTATATACATATAAAATTCTCAACTCGGAAGAACATATTCTTTTATTTAAGAAGGTAATACAGAGAAAAAAGTATAGGTTTGTCGGTAAAACAGCGAAAATCGATTTATTTCCGGTAGAACCGGAAGTTCAAATTAAACGAGACATGGCAATTTTTCATGCTCATTATTTGGTTGTAAAGTCTTGTGAATTTCAGATTTCTTCATCGAGCCGTTTCCGAGATCACCACGCGAGTTTGTCGAACAGGCCGACAGACAGACCGACATCTTTTTAAAAACCTGTTTTTCGGATTCTAGAGGGTCGAAAACGCAAAGATTCGTTGAAATTAGCAAAATCCACTTTTCGACCAAAACCAATACTTTTTTTTATATCACCGTAGGTGAGGAAAAGTAAGAATTCAAGCCATCGTATGTACGCAACTACGATCCTAGACCAATTTCATGAATAATGGACTCCGCTCTTATTCATGTCATGGTTTCCAGGCGTGTTATGATTCATGATACCTTGATAATAATAATTCTGGATAGTATATCTATCCGCTTATACCGCGATTACGCGTCAAGCAATAAAATTTGCGATGTTAGGTGCTGGTACTGAAAATCTAAACGCTATGCAACGTGCTTTGAGTTGACCCTTCTCAAAACTGTTGGAAACATAAAGCTATGGAGATTTGTATGTTCATACGTGAACACACACTCATGAACTTGCGGGATCCTTTGGCTTACGGTATACTGTGACGGGAGGTAAAAGCCTGGCTAATTCCACGCCGAATGGACTCGCACCGAGCCAGGAATGTTCAAAGTCTGACCCTCGCGTGACGCGACCCACTTCAGACCAACGCTAATGTGCCTCCGTTTCTACTCACCTTTGTTCTAATGTTCTGTAGTCACTATATTATGAGGCCCAGTTCTCGGTGGAGTTAAAATAGCGAGATTTCTATCCACAGATAATACTACCCCTTACGCATAAGTATAAAATAGTCTCCCAGTTAATTTCTCTAGATCATTCATGTCCAAGATCGTTATAACGTTTGAAATTCGCAAAGTTTCGAAACTGTTGGACTACAGAACTAAACAGTCAAAAGCCCCCTTGTCCGTATCGCCTTGCCTCGCCTCTTCTTCTCTGGCCCCTCTTCAGTCTGACTACTCATCCCGCTTCACTTCGTGACCCTCCCTTGCCTTTGGTGTAGATTAATTAGCTTTATTTCGTAACGGAATCACGTTTAATTAATGAATTTCAAAGTGAGATGAGACTAATTTTGTTGACAGAGTTTCGTGCGAAAAAATTCTACTGATAATTTTTCTGTTACTGGTATCTCGTGTCATCTCGTGCAGTTTAGGTATAAGTTAAAAAAAAAGAAAAGAAAACTGTATGACGTTGTCCATATGTTCGGTAATTGAAGTGAAAACAGCGGTGCTATAAAAACAATGTTTTTTTTCTGTATTTTTCTGTTTTTCTCTCCAATGTAAAAGATACAAAGCAAAAGGGTAGCAAGTTTTAAACATTAAAATTAGCTATTCTTTTTCATAAGTTTCCCGCTATCTAGCTTTCACCCTTTTCCCTTCGACGTAGGTATAGCGTATCTCTCTAAATTTTCGGTTGTTATCATTAAACAGGCATCCCTTTTCCCTACTCCTTCTTCCATCCCTCTTACCCTGACCCTCCATACTCCTGATCCTCCGCCGGAAGAGTATCTGTTACTCTAACAGGCTCTCATCCTACTTTACAGCTACGACGGTGGTAGTAATCGTGGTGGTGGTAGTGGTACTAGTGACGGTGTGGGTTCTGCACCCCTTCATCCAGTAAGCACCCTTTAAATAATCCTAATGAAAATGAAACAACGACGCGACTCGAGCTGGCGATACGCCACGCGCCCAAACAAAAGAGATAAGATGTTAATTAAGATGGCTACCACCGTTCTCCGTTACCACCGTCGGCGTCGGAATCGCCGTCGCCGTCGCCGTTTCCTCTTCCATCCCAGTACTGGCGAGAGTATTATAGGTACGCGCACTTGGTTCTGAAAGGTGCGCCACTGAATACCGTTGGCCCGCTGAATTTTTCGCGATAACAAACCCTGTGAGTTACCGGAAATCGGAGGCCTGTCTAATCTCTGATCAGTGAACTATGCCTGCCGAACAATGGAGCTCTCTAACCTTATCTTATGGACCTATCGCTAGTCTTATACACCAGCACTTGTCTCTCAGGCGATGCATTTTAACAAGAATCTTTGATACTTTGGCCATCGCTAGAAAACTGTGTACCATACCTTATGTAAACTGTTTAGTAACATCCCGTTGGGAGATGCTATCGATTTGTCTTTTACATTATGTATACGATCTTCGAGCAAAGTGTTGGACGTTATTTTAAGGAATATTCCGATCGATCGTAAAAGTCCACCTTGTTAGGTGAAACGCAGCGGTAGTTAACCACTATATACATCTTGCCAAATTAGATTTTGTTTGAAAAACGATAAAAATAATGAAAAAATAAGGAAAAAAAGAAAAAAATCGAGTGACTAATTTGATCGTGATCGGGGTTTAACGGCTGGGATTAGTACGTTGTTTGTTATCTATCTGCCGTTTTGAATTTTTTCACACTATTACCTTATCGGATTTTAACCCGAAATGTTTTGGCCATTGTTTCAAAGAAAACGACTTCAATTCATGATTCGCATCCTATTTCTGGTGCCCGTAACTACTATCTCCATTTTCTGTGTCCCTTCTGTATCCATCCATCGTCTTTAATTCAGGCCGAGATCGGATCTCTTATTATTCAACTAGATAATACTCAGCACGTAAGAGAGCCCTTTGGATAAAAATTTGTACCATCAATTACCGGAGTAACGGGAAGACTCTTGAGCTGTGAGAATTAAGATTGTGTCAGGTTATTAATTTGGCGAAATGATTATACCTTTATTGGGACTGATAATAAAACGCTCCTTGTAAGAAGATATATATACAGCTAGAGGTGTTCAGAAAAATAGACGTTTGTCTCTTCTTCCTGAATGCTGAAGTTTCAACCAACTGGGAATGTCCTTCGAGGCGTAAACGGAAAGATATAAGCCTTCAGGGACGGCTATAATAATTCAAGACAATGTTACTCCTCCTGGAACTGGGCGAATGTAACTTTTAGCTCGAGTAAAGTTGACCTTTCCCGTAACTACTCGCGCCTTTGAATATTTCAACGAAACGCCCGGAGCATCGGGCTGCCCGAGCAATGCTACTTTTCATAGAAAGTTAAAATTGCTAGTAAGGTTTGTTCGGCCTTTCTCAAATAATGATCATATATGATTCAAGCTAAAACCCTCCAGGTATTTGTAATACAATTAATATTTGAACAACTGTTATCTCTACGGCCAATAGACCTACAAGTATTTACCAGATAATTGAAGATCGTGGTTTTTTTCAACCACTCAGCTACAATTTATCGCTCAATACAGCGACGAGACCCAGTGAAATAGGAAGGGTCGGACGAAATAAAGGAGGTCTTGTGCCACGTAGGATTCGGAGGTCATTTTACAAAGCAAACAGGAAACATCCCTTAAGTACAAAGACGTGACACACCAGGGCAGAAACCCTTTGCCGGAAAGTTTATAATACGTGTTACCGACTCGAGTGTCTTCGCACTCTCAGTTATACCTAGTGCTAAATTTTGTGTGAAAGCTGTGGCACTCACGCGAGGTGAACCTGCCGAGCTTTGGCAAGGTGTATTTGATAATTATTCGTGGTAGAACGTATATATGTGATTACTATTTCAGATATGAGCTTGAACTGAGCGAGTGATAGAAGTTGCATGTCTACGTCTAGTATAAGATTACATCCAACAGATGTACGATGAATCGTAGATGAACTAAGGATGGTACATACACTTGATGTTATCTTTCAATTACAGCCAAGGAAGAGAGATCTTGCACTAAAGTCGAGAGTCTGTTGTAAGTGGCGCTAAACTAAGGCTTATAAGTACAACTTAGATTGGCTTTGGAGTGTAGAATGTTGGTACGTAGTTACGTACTTGAGAGAAGTATACAACTACTGTACATTAATCTACAGTCTTTTTGCGTAGTGTAATTTCAAACGGTTTCCCTTGCTGTGTATACATGTATCTGCTTCAAGAGATCGACTACATCCAGAAGGACTCAAAGTCTCGCGATTTCCTGTTAGTTAAAGCGTCGGGAATCCCCAGCGCATTACCAGCTACCCGCTGTGCTTTGCTTTGCTTCACTCCACTTCACTCCACTCCACTCCACTCACTCCCACGTCTGACTTTTCCCCAAATTTCAAACTGCTAAATTCCAGTTAACCCCTTAAAATTACACGAACCCGTTCCTACATACGGCGCGTCGCCGAGTGATTGATACGGCTCCAGCTCACACTCGCGCTAATCTAACACACAATGGTGTAATTAATGGCAGTTAACTTTGGCCTGTTTGGCCAGGCTTCGCTGAGCGAAAGAGAGGGGTCTGCCAGAATCACCATGGTAAGTTCCAAGGGGATTTTCCCGAAGGGTGGATGGCCAGGACGCGCCAACGGGGGGTGAAACTGGGACTGAGTTTTGGCTCGCGTAGCGCGTAACCGCGCAGAAAACTACGGTTATATATCATAACCGAGCAGGTCAGAGTTGACAGTTATGGACTCGACTTGCGGAGACATTCATTGCTGCAGTAGAGGGCAGCTACGAAGGAGTGGATTCCCGCTTTTTCCATTTTTATTTTACTTTTTCCCTCGTTCTCTTACTCCTACGGGATGTCCGGTAGCCGTGACTGGGACCAGCGAGAAACCAGGAGTCGAAACAGGGAGTCCCGCATTGCTTTCACAGAACCGGTAGTATATAACTGTGAACTCGAAATCTCACACTGATATTCAAAGTTCAAAAAAGTATTTTTCGAGCTTCAATCTCAAGCTATTGATTCTATTTCAGCTGGCTTAAAAGACCCAATGATTTTGACGAACAGCCTCGATGACAAATCATTATATTTCTCTTATTATATTCTTCTGTGAGTTTATTCTTCTTTCTTGGGTTGAATAATGGAAATATCTTTGAGAGGATCTAGAAAGTGGTCGAAACGTTGGGATGATACTTATGTTTCACTGACCTAATACGCAGAAAATACTACCACGTCACATAAACCGGCCGAGGGAAGATATCATTTCAATTTATGAACTGTTCGTATTGTTAGTTCGATCATTTCAATAAAAATATTCGAACCATTGAATACCCAGAATTTATGTTATTTTTATTATTCTTATTCTTATTTTTCTTATTTATTTATTTATTTATTTACTCTTTGTTTTTTACGTGTTTTTCTTATTCCAGTATTCACTTTTGAATTCATTTTTCACCAAGGTTCCCCCATTCTTGGATTGTGCTGGGGCTAGTAGCGGCTACCCTGTACAACAATAAATTAAAAATGGCCAACTTTTCGGTAAAAATTTATGACAACTTCGAAACTGACATTGAGAGAAGAATTATATGATTCGGGGTCCATACGTAGTAAATGGAATTTCTATGTTTCCTAGTTATAGCTGTTGGATTTTTCGATCTAAAGTTATCGAATTTTTCCTCGACTGAACCAACAACGTCGATTCTTTTTGCCCGGAGGTTTCTAGATAGTTGGATGCCGTCACGACCGACGTGTTGTTGGAAAGTTTTCCCTCGGGCAAAATTAACAGTCAAATAAGAAAAGCGAGCTCTGACTCATGTCAGTACAAAAACAGTGCCAGATCCAGCATTTTTTGTATTCATTTCATAGTTGAATAACGAAAAAAGAAAAACACGGACGAGGTGGATTTTCCTTTTTGCTTGACCGGAGCAGAACAGAATATTTGTCAGCCCAAGAGCTGGAAGCAGAACAGGAGGAATGCTAACCAACGGTGCTAATGTAATATTCAGAAGCATGGCTCGAGGTTATCCTAATTAAAATCTCCCTGTAGCAGTGGTCCAAATGCCTCGCAGGTTTTTCAAACAGGTCCCAGGTTTTCCGTGCTATATCGTCATTCCTACTGTATAACTACAAGGTATCATACTGCAGACATACGTAAAACCGAATCAAACCTGAGTTACATAAACACCAATATCTAAGGAAGCTTCCCATTCTGTCTAGCTCGGACAACGGGATAATTACTCGCCTAAAATTAGGATATAAATACAGCAGGGTACATCGAGTGCCTCGAGGTTCGTTTTTGAGTTACAAGATTCATGGTCGGACCAATTAAGTCTGGGCGAAAGGTCGGGAGCCGAGTCCCAATTAGCTGAGGGTATTTTGTTGTTGTTTTTTTTTTTGTTTTTTTTTGTTTTTTTTTTTTTTTATACCAGCATTATAGTCTCGTATATATTTCACGCTGTTGGAATATCGTCGCGAATTAGCCATTCCCTAGCTGAGTAAGTAAATAAATTTGTACACGCCAGGTATTTATGCATCACATAATAACTTGACGTGTAGCCTCGGGAGGGTGGCGAGGAAGGGGAAGGGGGAAGGGGGGGAGGGGGTCGAGATGTTGGTGGAGGATCAGAGGAAAGAGGGAATAGGGAAGAGGAGCCGGTGCGCGCACTTATTTAAATGCTAAAAGGACCGACCGTGGTAACCTGGGTGATAATAACAATAACAACGGTAATGGAAATGTCGTGTGGCTGTGGGGTAGTAAATAACAGCTATTTGCCAGCAAGGGAGGCTTCGTCGTCGTTTCGTGCTACTCTGGCTACTGTTAAATACAAAACGTGGAACGTCGTGGCTAGGATTATCGTCAACGTCTCTTCACCAATCAAGACACTCCATTGACAAAACGTTGAATCAAACGTCTACACTCTCTCAGAATTATCAAATTTATTTTTAAAAAAAAAACCTTCCACAATATCTGTTTAAATAGAAAATAAAAAAAATTTCCGACCATTTAACCTCCCTCGATAAGCCTCGTTATGTTGGCAGACAATTAGCTGGATTTCGGAATGCAAACAGAATCCCCAGACTCACCCTCACCCCATATATACTATATCTCCTCTACTCGCCCTACTAGAGTCTGAACTACCGGATTACCGGTCTACTAATTCCATCTCATCGTCTTCCGATATCATGTATCGTAGCAATTGGCAATTACTGAATGTATGAGGATATGTATAGTATAGTTTTTTTTTTTTTGTTTTTTCTCCGAATACTCTTTTCGCACTTAAGGGATGGCTATAAAATGCTACATCAATTGACGAATAAAAAAATTTATTAAATTCGCACGTATTTTTGTCTAGTCTCTGCAGAAGCTAGGGTGATATTGGTACGAGGTAAAAAAAAAATAAAAAATAATGGAAATAAAATATAAAAACATCAGTTTCCCAGCTGCACACCTGTGCGATCGACGTACGGTGAACTCCTCGATTGATCGATCCATATTCCGACTAGCCGAATATAAATTCAACGCTTTCCAAGTTTGACAGAGATTTATTGTGTAGCGTATAGTGCAATTTTCCTTTTTCGTGTACAAAATTTTAGTTTATATCTCATGTTCCACGAATGTATGTATGTATGTATGTATCTACATGTACGTCTCCGTTAATACATTCCTTAATAGAGAAAGTCATAGAGAATGTTAAATAGAGAAAAATGCTTTGTGTTTTAAATTGACTGGCACACCTATACGTTTTCTATATACTCCATATAAACTTTGACAAGATTCATGCGAGGCAATAAAACATTAGTTTTCTGACACATCGGTATGATCTACGTACAATAAGCCCCGTTTGGATCGATTCATATTTCGTCTATGGCAGTATAAATTCTTCGCTTTACTAGTTTGACAGAGATTTATACCGCATTGTAGCACAATTTGCACTGGCCTCGTGTTGAGATTTTCTTTATGGTTAGTTTACTGGTGTATACATTTTACCACATACTTTTATTCTTAAGAAAGTTAGGTATATAACTAGGTAGGTAGGTAGAAATTGTAGTAATAAAGTTGCATTATAAAAATGTTGGAATCGTTTCTAACTACAAGTTGAGGGTGAAAGTGGTTGTTTTATGGAAATTACGAACACTCGGATAATCTATGTAGGTACAGAAAATTCCTTGTTGATCGATTCTTGTTTAGATTCCCGGCGTATAAATTCAGTGCTTTCCAAGTTTGACAGAGATTTAGATCGACGCTTTGCAGAAATTGGTTACAAGGAGAAGGCGTCAGTTTTCATCGTAAACAAACGGCGAGACCCAGAGACCAGAGGATCGTCAGCCCTTTCAAAACAGATGATATCCCGACAAAAATATACCACAACGTATCGCTCTTCATCCCTATACGTGTGTAGGTACATCGTCGACCAAACCAGTCAACCCCACATAGTCGACAAAAAGATATCGGTCAATCGATTACATGGTTTATGATTGCGCGGTCACGAACGTCTAATCGTTAAAAGTTTTTAGGCAAATCAGGTTAAAAATTTCATTGTAATCATCTTTGTTAATTACAGACAATACCGATTGATTGATATGAGTATAATTGCTTCGTTATAAGAATAAGTTATAAAAAGAAATGAACAATAAAAAAGAAAAAGATTCTTAATATAAGCAGAGCAAGATGGCCGGGTTAAGAAATGAGATGAAAATGAACGTTAAAATATGTCAATGACTGGAACGTTCATTGGTGTAGGAAAAGAATAATTTTCAAGTGAAAGTACCGAGGGAGTAGCCGAATGAGATTTTATATTATTTTTCATTTTTATTATTATTATTTTTTTATTTTGAACCCTTGTTTGCTGTGTTCTGATTACGACAAAAATAACGAGTATATATATAATTCTGACAAAAGAAAGAAACGAGTGAAAATTAGAACTGCGAATAAACTTTATGAACGGAAAGAAAAATAAAAGTTAAGAAAATAAATAAATTCTTATCTTCGGTTTACTCCGAATGAGATCAATAAGATAATTATCAGAAAATTTGCGATGTAGATTTCATACGGAATTAAATATCTTAGAGTTAATTTGTACACTTGCCGAGGTTGATTCTGAGCCGGAAGTGAAAATCAGAAAAATTACTGGGCTGATAGTTGCTAGGCAAGTAGCTAGACAGTCTGCTGCAAAACACGAGCTGTCTGCTAAGTTTCGAAAAGATCACCTCGGAATGACGTCACTCGGTGTCAGACTCGGTCTAGCAGACAGCTCCTGCTGGTTTCGCAGTAGACTGTCTAGCTACTTGCCTAGTAACAATCAGTCTAGTAAATTTTCTGATTTTCGGTTCCGGCTCAGAATCAACCTCGGCAAGTGTACCTAGAACTCAGTTTACCGAGTATTATTCGTAAGTTGACCTTTGACAATTTGCCGCGCCTTCAGCATACAGTTTTTTTAATGAAAATTGGGCGTGTTTTTTTTTTCTTTTTTTTTTTAATTTTTTTATTTGAAGGGCGGAAGACACATGGGTCGCGGGAAAAAAAAACGAGGGAGAAAATAAAAGTTCAGCAGTAATTTAACGAGGTATCGAGCGACGTTCGGTGATCTGTCCGCAGCCAATTTCAAAAGAATGTGAAAGGAATTTTAATACTGTTGTTCGATATTGGCGAATTTTCGAAATGAAAAATACCTGAAAAAAAAAAGACTGCCACGTAGTGGTAAATTAAGCGGAATTAGTACAAAGGGAATTCCACCGGTATTAAGTTTCAATTAAAATTTGTATAAAGGAATTGTTAGAAATGTTAAGCCACACACATTGTACGTCGCGATTCAATTGGCTTCGATCGGTGGCCCGATAGACAGAACGACGCCACCACCAGCCCTCGGCCGCGGCCTTCCGCAAGTCTCTTTCTATTTTCATTATCTGATCCAAGATATCAGGCAGGTAGCTGTGGGTAGGTATATAATACACTGTGTTATGAATTTATTCAGGATACCTGCAGGAAATTACTTTTGCGACTGGTACCAACGAGATTGACCTCGCCTGCTGATATATTTACAAAGGGATCCCTTACGAGGTCCCGACGTGCCCGTGACGGCCAGTGTTGACGATAAATAATAAAGGTTTGAGTTAGAAATTTTGAACGGGAGAAATATAAAAAATAAAAATGAAAGAAAAAATACAGAAATAAAATAAAGAAAAAATGGAAAAGGAAAAGGAAAAGGAAAAAATAAAAAGAAATTTATAAAAAATCTCACCATTCTTTGTCAGTGGATGTCGCCTATTCTTAACGTTGTAAATTATTGAAGAATTACTTTTTCCGTGAAGCCCCTCGACGACACGGTTTCTTTTTATTCAGGTAGGAAAAGTCATTAATAAATTTCATCTCAAGAGGTGGAATAAAGAATTCACGGCGATATTGACGAAGCACATTTTCTCTCATCGAAAGCTTCCGCTATCTGGAAGATAACAGCAAACCTTTTTTCAGTTTCTATGCTGTACTCAGCTACTCCCTTTGCTTAGCTTCTCTCTTTTCTTCACAACCTTTCCCTACCCCCTACCTCCTACTCTCATGCACTTCTCCGAATGATCTACCTCGAACCCGTTAAAGAGGAAAATAACAAACAAAGACAAAGGGAAAAAATCATCTCGAGAGTTGGAATAAAAAATTCACGGCGATATTGGCGAAGCACATTTTCTCTCATCGAAAGCTTCCGTTATCTGCGAGATAACAGCGAACCTTTTCCTTTTACAGGTTCTATATGCTATACTCAGCTACTATACGGCATCCCTTTGCTTCGCTTCACTCTTTTCTTCTCAACCTTGCCCCTACCGCCCCAAGCCCTACTCCGAACGATCTACCTCGAACACGTTAAAGAGGAAATAACAAACAAAACAAAGGAAAAATATTAAACATTCTCAGTGAACCCCGTCGTTAATCGCTTCTCTCCCTAGCGCGGCATGATGCGGCCCCACCTCCAGTAAGGCTCATTTTTCCCGACTTCCGTGACCCGGACCATGACTTGCCAACCCTCGTTGGAAGATTACAGCGCGTTATCGCAAATAGAAATAAATGGCAGGAGACAATTTAAATACCCGTGTCTTCTTTATATTTATTTCCTTCGGCCGTTGTTATACGCCATTACGAAAATACATTAACTACTACCCCGCGCACATACTACATATCCTACCTACGTGCACGTTGGATGGATATATACATATATATGTATATAGGTATACGCATAAAGTTATACACCGTATACCCAGACAAAGCACGTAGGTATAGTAGCTAGTGGACGATGCGGGGTTTTCGGGGAGTAAATAATTGTATCCCAACGTGAAAGCCATTGTTGAGCAAAAGTCATTTAGGAAGAATGTAGCCGTAATTTTGTACGCGAGTTTTGTTGCAAAGAGAAAACTAACTAAATTTACCTATATAACCCATACCCATTCCTATCTTGAAACTCGCAATACAACCGTACCGCGATTCAAAGACGTTGTATATGTCCCCGCGTTTGACCGACGATGTCATTTGACCCTTCCAAGACAGTTCGGTTCAGCTCGTAGCAAAGTCCTGCCGATGGAATGCCGCAGGCCATAGATCGTGCCGGTCGACAAGAAGCCGGGTATAGGTCAATATGACAGAATTTGTTACTGTTAGACACTGCGCGAGCTACTATATAGCCGATACTTTTACTCGACTGTAACTTGATCATACGGTTGCATTCACATCTTTCCGTTTTAACCTCGAAAGCTCATAATATTTAGCTTTCCAAGCGCTTTTCCTTTAAACGTTCAAATTGCTGGGCTTAATGTTTAGGTGATTGCCACACGGACAAACGACAGCTCTAATCGTGGTATATTAAAGTCTAACTGCAGAGGTACCAAGAAGACTCGTTCGTGTAACAATGATAATTACGAGCGAGGAGTTAATTAAGAAATTTACCCAAACAATTCAACGTTTGTCACGGAGCTTTTCACCTACACACTGATGGTGTAGTGGTATATGTACGTATATTCGAGTGTGACAGGGTAGGAACACCGAGAAAGGGAAATATTGAAATAAATTTTCAACGGTAATTTTCACCCCGTGGTTAAATTACGAACAAATAAGGGAGACCGCTTCCTCCACCTTCCACCCACCTCCGTTAACCATGCCCTTCTCTATCCGGCAATCCCTCCCTTCTTTACGAACAGTACCGTCCCCTTCAGGTCCTAAACGTGGCCACAAAGCGCCTAACTGTAACAGGCGGAAGATCAAAGCATACCTGAAGCGGGCTTAGCCTCCGGTAAATGCGAAGTTCGAGATCGACGTAGGGCATGCCTGGCTCAAGAAGCCACAAAATATCTAAATGCCAAGCATTCCGACGGATGAGCACCGCTTTATGCTGGTTCGAAAACTCTTTGGCCATCTACCTTTGCTCTGGTTGTTTTCTTCTCGATATTCTCTGATCTTTTCCAGTGGTCGCAGTACCTATATGTACCTTAAGAGAAAATCGCTTGTTATTTTTGTTTGATAGCGATTTGCGTTAACCTTTAGCCACTCTTTTCTGTTCACAAGTGAATCGCTAACACGTGTATTACCCAAACCAGTTCTGACAAGCCAACGTTCTTCTCTTCCCTGGTACACCTCGCTCCCCTTGGCGATGAGCTTTTGTGGTTTGGCGAAAGTGGCTTCAGCGTACTCCAGCGCGATCAGTTTCCTGTCTCTATATAGTTTACCCAAGTATGTGGTACATGGGCTTCGCATAAAGGCGGACCGAGATAACAGTTTCACGATATTGAACAACAACGTCGTGTTATACTTCGTTGCTATTTACGAGGGGACTCTTAGATGCTGTGAGAAGCGTGGTTGTGGATAATAACTCCAAGAACAGCACAATTCTTGGATTTCATCCATTTTTTTCACTCTATTCATGAAAAAGTCCAACCACATTATTATACCCATCAACTTCATCAGTTAATAATGAACGATCATCCAAACATCAACGAGAGTATCAATCAATTTCAGTTTCAATTCAATTCGGCTCAATACCTCTGCCCATGCATACAGGTATCTACGAAACTTTAACCTACAGAAAAAAGGAAAGAAAAAAAAAGGTTATATCAAACAAAGAAACTATCTAATATGAATGATGATCAGTTTTGTACAGTGAAAAAATTCTAATACAAACATGTGAATGGTTGGTATACATGAATATGCGGACGAAGTGTTGGTATGAGTGTACTTTTTCCATTGTAGCATGATCGTATTCTTGGTAAATTAAACGGCGTCTTTTACGTGTCACATAAAGATGTTGGAAGAGCGGGAGTAAACTTATATATAAAAATGAACAGAATGAGAAAGCAAAAATTTTGTGTGCAGGTCGTTCGAGTTTGTTCAATAATATTAAATGAGATACGTATCAGGGTGAACTTACCGTTCTCCTGAGGACGGTGCGTACAGTTTCCACTTCCTGAACTGGCCAACGTGAATATACGACGGCAGAAAGTGTCAAAACGAAGATTCCTATCCAAATACTCCAAGCC
Organism: Macrophya annulata; assembly: GCA_963924015.1. Taxonomy (NCBI): domain Eukaryota; kingdom Metazoa; phylum Arthropoda; class Insecta; order Hymenoptera; family Tenthredinidae; genus Macrophya; species Macrophya annulata. Next base: position 15,469,867 of record OZ001259.1, read on the forward strand.
AGTGCGCTCTTGGACCTGGTCAGCAATTTTTGAGCCGTCCTGGTCGAGATAACTTCTTGCGTAGACACCTCTAGTTTCTGAGCACGTCGCAGGATATCCTGAAGACGTCTCTTTGCGTGTTCGACGTCGGGAACGCCCATTGTTTTGGTTATATTTTGAACGAGTTTCTTAATTTACGTTTATTTTTATCTCTCCGATCGTAACATTAAATTTTCGTTTGGAATTTTCAAAGTAAGAAGAAAAAAAATGGAGAAGATAAATGAACAGAAGAAAACTGGTAAATGAACGAATCAAATATATCTCCAACGATTGTTCTCTGTGGGCTGAGCGTCAGCGAGCCAAGACTAGATAGATAGATCGAGAGTAGGAGAATGGGGGATGAAAGAGCGAAGAACAAGTTAAATAAAGACAAACGCGTATCATTCCATCTGAGGGCTGAGGGATCGTAGTTCCTTCGTGAAATGGAGTGGCATTGAATTAAGCCTCGTTTCACCAGACAGCAGTATATAAATGCTGATTTGATTTAGAGCTATAGTAACATAAATTGTTCAATGTAGTTCCACGCTGTTTATACGTATTAGTTTAATTCATGTGCTTGATCTGAAAGTCAATTGTTTAAATAATTTTCACACTAGTCCAAGGCGTGGATCTCGGTGTCACACAATTTTTTACATCCGGTAGTTGATCGCTACTTTTAAAACTGTCAAGTGACAGGATATATAAATTTTTCTTTTACTCTGACGGTAGGATTAGTTTGTTAGAAAAAAAAAGAAAAAATTTCTGGATGAAACGTTATGACAACAATGACTCGCGCGAGCCTCAGTCTAATAAACGTTAAAATTCTACGCTCACTCGGGTCAGGTCAGGCAGATACTAACCACCCGCAGTCTGGGTAGCTACCCTTATAGATAAAACAAAAGACGAGCGCAAGCGCGGTTCGTGCTCATGCGCGTGTAGCCCCTTTCTTCTTATGGCTAGGAAAGCTGAGGTTTTATTGGCCGAGTGTCGTTTAAGCTCGAATACCATAGGCGAAGAAAGTGCCACGGGAAATCAGTGATAGTAACGCGTTTGCTCGACCGGGGCGGAAAATGACAGTGGTAATGTAAAGGGTATGATCAGACGTACTGGCAACATGCTGTTAAATAATAAATCCTTTGAGTATAAGCAGCATTGTTGATTTATATTTTTCTTTCAAGTAAATTGCGTGCCAACCTGGGCACACGCTTTATCTTTTCATTGTCAAAAAGATACGACCCTGAAGGGTGCTTGACAGTCGACGACAATTTCACTTATAAAGTTTTTCACGGGTTTTAGGAGGGTTTGAAAAGCTTCCCCAATAGTTTCGGCGATGTAATACGTTCCACGGTGCGAATAAATGTCATTTTTTTTTTTTTTTTTTTTCTTCAAAGTTATATAGAAGGGAGTGAATCGGGAAAGGCATAGATTTAAGGCGTGTATATACATACATATACATACAAAGTTTCGTTCGTGTTCACAATTAAATTTGGCTCATTTCAAAACTCGGTATTCACTCGTGAGATATTTTCATTCGCTTGTTGCACGAGTTATAAGTCCATCTTTGTCTCCCAATGTTCTTCTTGCGCATCCCTCTTCGGTGTGATTTATTATTGCAGTGACTGTTGGGTGTCACTTATTCTGAGTCACGCGTTGTAAAAGTGGTACTTTGACAACGTCGATATTACCTCGAGCAAGCAACGACTAACCGACAGTAAATTCTTTCTGTATAATGAAATATGCGATATGGTATAAAATTCTTCGTAACTTAATATTAATACCGCAGAATACTGTTGGTGCGGTTGAAACTTTTCATCGTGTAAAAGGTCGGGTACCTACCTAAATTGCTCGCGTAATTTTCAACAATAAAAATTAATTAAGAATAATAAAAATATTTAAAAATAATTTTCAAATCTTAAAATCGTCAGTAAAAATTCAAGGGCTTTGTCTTGAAGCTATTTATTCACTCGGAGATTCCCGAAGTACTTTCGCTTGACAATATGGCTATAATAATTTCAATGGAACAAGAATTCAATCGGCGCTGTACGCTTGTCCTTGGAAATGCCTCTCTTCAAGTCGATACAATTTTCAATTTTCAATTTTCCATTTTCAATTCTCAATTTGAAATTTTCAATTTTTCGCGTTCCGCTTTCAATTCTTACGAGTACCGGAGCTCTGTCGTCAGATGGGATTTAGTCGTCCCCAAATAAAAATGCGAGATATCGATCACGTAACAGTTAATATGATCTGATCTCGTAAATATTAAAATCTCAGTATCAGATGGTTGTCTCCCGAGAAGAGAAAACCTTTTGGGTCTCAATCCTAAGCCCTTCAAATGCAGAAGTATTTTTCCAATCCGTCAGTCGATCTTTTTCCTTACGAATTCGATTGTAATTTTTCAAAAGCCGAAAAGCAAAACACAACCTTTGCAATAGGCTTCGATAATAATCGGCCTATTCCATCCCTACAGGCACAAGAGCTCAACTTACTATTTTCCTTCTCTACCGCATATTATTTCGTTGACAAAAACATTCAATCATTTTTCAAATTATGTCATTGCCGGGGTTAATCACAGAAGATAAAGTACTTATAATTTAGAAGGTGACAACAGTAAAGGCAATTTTACGGTAGCGAAAGACAATAGGTGACCGTAAGGTGAATGCGAGCCATCACGATCCTTGACGCAGACAGGCATTCAGGGGCAACTTTATTCGTAAAACAGTCGTTTATTATCCCGTTGGGTAAGTCAGTGGCTGTCTGGCGATGTCTATCTCTAGAAAGCATTGGCCTTCTTTCACCGCGGGCTGCAGACTTGCCCAATATTACGTCTCGAATCCATCACTTCAAAGCGTATACCCACTGTCTTGACGTCGCGAAAACGTCGATCAACTTCGGATCGCCTTTCCTACACGAATTTAAGATGTCACGTGCCCTATTACATCGTTTAAAAAAAGATGGTTTGCAAAAAGAAGAAAAGAATACAAAAAAAAACAAAAAAACAAAAAACAAAATAGAAAAAGAAGAAACAGAAACAACAAAATGCGGTGCAGCAAAGATTTTTTCGAAATTGACTAAAATTACCTAAGTGTGGCTTGCATCAATCTGACTTTAAAGTTGGAGTGGTAACTCTTGTAAAATTTGACGAGAAAAGTTCTTTCGGCAAAGACGCGCAGGATACGACTCGGTGACCGTAACAGTTCCATTCAAGCATAAATCCAGCAGCACAGAAGTGAAAATCTTTGAAACAAAAAAATAAAAACGAAAAAAAAATGATCAAAAAATAAAAAGATTGAACAGCATCGGGGAGATGTATGGTTTTTTGTATAACATATAAAGAAAAAAAAGCTTCCGTGCACACATAGCTATATAGGTATACATATATAAGTATATAAGCATTTAATACATACATGTATATTGTACATATAAGTATAGGTATATTATATATGTTGATATCCATCCCCCAGGAATTGCCAGTATCGTGTCGGTTTGAAAAAAAAATTCTTTCTTCCCTCCGAATCTTTTTAAAAATTCATAGTCTGACGCAGGGGTAGTTTTCCTCGGCTCGGTTGGACTTGACTGCGTCCGTTGGTCCATCCGTTCGTTTTTTCGACCCGCGTCCGTTGTGGTCCCCTTTTTCTAGAACGAGTCACGGCAAAGGTATAAGAGTAGCAGTAGTAGCAGTAACAGCAACCGCAAGTTCCGAAAAGGACGCCATGGTCCTGACAGCTAGGCACCACGCACGCTGCCTCTTATTTACGTGCTCTTTATTTGACAGCCTCATACGAATTTTAGGAACACACGCTTCCCGCAGAGCAGAGCCAACGAATACCGGTACGAGTCTCCCGTGGCTTTGGTCGCTGTTCATCCTCCACACTTATTCGTGTGAAGCTCCTCTGCTGCCTTATTTATATACAAGGAGGTAGAGTTAGTGGAAGAGGAAGAGGAAGAGGAACTCTTAGTTGTGGGTGGCAGAGCTAACAACCCCACGAAGAGGCGGGTCCTGGTACTAACGGATGGGATAATAATTGAAATTAGGAAGCACGGGTCAGGGTAGACTGAACCAGACGCGACCAATAACTAGCCCAGTAATTAAGCGCGGTGATAATTTCACTCTGATTAACTTTGCGTCAACCGTACCCAACATTGCGTTGGTCCGACTCCAATTTCGAATATTTCCATTAAGGTAGAAGCCCTTATAAGTTGAACAATTATGAGAGGAAGGGGCCGGCTCCGTGGTTAGGCACAAGTCATACAAACCCTGTGTACACAGATGAGGGTCGGGTAGGTATTTTAGACACAGGCTTTTTCCACTGAATACTTTTTGTCATCGATTCAAATAAAACGGGGAAAAAAAATTCCTCCGCTACCTCTTTAATTCGTTACAATATCCTCATAAACGTTTTTTTGACAAAAAAAAAAAAAAAAAATTATCGGATGGCGAGAAGCAAAAGGTTCTTGAGATAATTTCTTCAGTAAGATGGAGCTGCACAGATATGTTGCGTTACTGATAAATTATGGGCAGAATATTGATTACCGAGAATGCATTCGATTTTATTTCTATCGTCGAATTAAGACAGTGGTGTCAAATTTGTGTTAATAAATATAACGGGATGAAAGAATTAAATCGAGTAGTTTAGATATCGTGTTTTTCAGCTACATTATAGTGTGTTACGTCTGATAAACTAGTGTACTGATTTTTGTTAAAAACAAGAGATTTTCAGGCTGCCTGGTCCTTCTGTACGTGTAAATGGTACTCGAGAGGTACTCGAGTAATCTTCTATTGGAATTCGGAATGTAGATTAAGATTACAAGAGGACCTTGGGAACCGCCCGAACGCGTAATGCAAAGAATTTAAAAACGAGAGAGAGAGAGAAAGAGATGAGAGCACCTCAAGGAATTGCGGGCGAAAATAAATCTAAAGAGAATTAATAAGGAGGAGTTAATCAAAGCGAAGGGGGTGGAAATCAAGATAGGTGGAGGTTCAAGCAGTGCCAAAGGTACAGGATTCAGCGAACCGTGTTGAAGCATCGTCGGGACGAGAAGACTCAAGGAGACCTTGAAGGAGGGGTTCGAAGAGGAGTGCGGGAATGAGAGAGAGAAGAGGAGAGGAAAAACGAGCGTCGATTATACGCGAAATTGGAAATCAAGTATTCAATTCGCCATTGAACAAATTTGTACTAAGACAAAGTATTCATCCAGACGAGTGAAGCGTCGCGTCATCTGGTCTTAGAAGTACCGGGCTTGAGTAACTCCTGGGTCAACGAATGTATGTACGTCGGGTTCAACTTCCATAGACTACTATAACTTTTAGAAAAATCGAAACACTAGAAAAATTTCGGTGTTTCTACACAAAAGCCCGGATCTTAAAACCTCAGCCGTTGTTTCTGGGAGGGATGTTTCCGTTAGAGACTTGGCCCGCTGCAGAGCTCTACTTAATGACTTTTTGTGTCCTCTTGGGATTCCTCGAGACGGGGAGTAGCCTAGCCTAGTTTCGCGCAAGGGAGTCTTTCCTCTTGAATACCGTCAAGGGTCCTGCCTCCCTCGATTTCCGTAGCGGACGAACCGGCGCCGAAAACGCCGAGTCAAGGACTAGGAATAGATTGGCAAGGTCCTCTCGTCTTTATTTAAAGATCAGCGAACAATTTTTCACGTTCCTTTCCTCAGACCCGCCTAAGGCTCTCCGATGAAGGTAGAATTTGATAAATTTAAGGCAGTCTTATACGGTGAAAAAATCCATTTCCTCTGCTGATGGTTTTTCAGCCCTAGCTTTCGATTCTTGCTCCTTTATTTTACTCCCAGCTGCAGTATTCTTCTTAAAGGTGGAACTCGTCATCGCCTGTACTGCCCGATGCAAGTGGTTGCCTAAAGGCAAAAAAAAAAAAACAGGAACCATGTCAAGTGCACGGAAGAGACTCAGTGGATGGAATCGAACTCGAGGACCTCATTAAAGTACAACTCTTGTTCTCTACTGATTGACCATAGCACCATTGAAGAGCGTGATTGATATCGATGAGTGAAAATGACGGGAGATTACGCGTAGGTAGGTAATAACCCATGTAATCATCGCCCCGTTATAAAATTCCCATAATTAAGTTACAGGTTCAGTTCAAAATTGGGGAAAAACATTTTCAATAACTTTTATCACCAGTTGCAATTTTATATAAAACTAGTTGGTTTCTCCGTCTTCAGAGTAGAAAAGTAGGTATCGAATTACACGAGTAGTCGTTCGTTTGGTAGGTGTTAAGAGGAATGTAATTACGTGTCTAATGGGCAGAGGTGGAGTAAAGAGGATTGAGGTTAACCAGCGCGCATCCCATCCGGACGTGTCAGACTTAAGCCCACTCACCCGCAGAGAACTAAAATAGCTTAAGACGGTCGAGGTTTGTCAGTTTTTTTTTTTATTCATCGTTTTTTTTTTTCTTGGATTTTTTTTTTCTCTTATATATATATTTTTTTTTTTTTTCAACTCCAAAGAAGAACTGTAGCAAGGACTGCGAAGCTGGTACGCGGGGAAAGCTGCAAATCGGAGAATAAACATCGAAACAAAAGCAGACCTTGTCCGGGAGCGCGTATTTTGCTCTCCCCATCGAAACTTGGCAAACAAAAGCTGAGCAAGCTCGCGTTCGGCTAACGAGATTCGCGTTTGGTTTTTGTTTGACAAACGGCTTAAATACGGACGACGGAGCGCTCTTAAAAATATATCAACAACCCCCACCGCCTAGTTGCGTTCCGCGATGGCAAACGATATACAAAGTTTTTAAACTTCTTAGAACTCAACAAAACTTTTAAGGGGATCCCCTGCGTCGGTTTCTCAACCATCAGCTACTACTGCAGGAACCCTCGGAACTCCGAAACGACGACGAATATAAGACGAACATTTACAATATAAATAACGAATAAATGATTTGTACACCTGCTAGGGAGTGGTTAGTTCGTGGTCTCTTTAAACCGTCTCTAGAGACACAACGCATAAATCACACGAGAAGAAATTTCTTATTCCTGAGCCTCCACATTCATTCTCCCTTACCTTCCCTTTCCTTCCCTTACCTCCCCACGCTCGCTCACTCTTCCTTCCATTTACTTCTGAAATGAAATTATTCCAAATCCCAATCGATCGCAGTCCAATAATAATTGTGCTCGTTCACGATTCAGACCTCGAACGAATGCATTTTTCAAATTGTACGTCCGCGGCTCAGGTGCTAACCAAATGTTGCACTCGAGGGACGGCTGCCTCTACAGTCCGTCAAACTGCCCACACGTTGTGAATTTATTCATCCATGAGATATCTTCCCATCATCGATTCAAGTATCGATAAATATACATATAACTAAAGTCGAAATAGGTACACTCATATCCACAAAATGCAACGAATCGCGATAACAGCTTCGACGTTAGACAGTTATTGCCTTTTATCGACTAGAGAAATTTCTATACAGACATACACAGCCATATTCTCTTGGCATCATAGCGAGTAGAGATCAGCCGCATCAGCTTGTTTTCTCCTGGATTCCGGTCACGGAATAGAAAATACAGAAAATAGTCAAAGAAAGAGAAACGTATCTAATTTTAGAATGCATTGCAAAGTAGCCGTCAGAAATACCACGATATAGGTGTGTGTGAAACGATTTTGTGATATTCCAAGCAATTAGGTGTTAGAGTACAGAGTATAGCCTACGCAATCAGCATCTGTGGGTAGGTAAGCACTTTAGTTGTTAGAATGTCTGAGAGTTACGAGAAGCTACAAGGATCTAATCCGCGTTTTGGTTTGAGGTATGAAGGATAAGAAGTCGTCATTTGTAGAACGACTGAGAGCTTGGCAAGATCGGGAGAACAATATATAAGCAGTGTTCGTCGCATTATAATATTGTAAGGCTCAATTAAGCGAGAAATCCGCATAAAGGGTGTATCCGGCAGATTCTAATGCTCCATTTTCAAGGTAATTTATTGCTAGGCATTGTACCTTGAATACCTTGAATGGGGCCTGAGCTCTAAGCATTTTCTCTGCCGGTACGAAGAACGGAATGAGCGGCATGGGGCGAGTTGGCAGCATTGCATATTGTTTCCTATTCAACTGTTTTACAGCCTGGAGCTGCTCCTCTCTTCTCCACTCCCGGGGGCAGACCGCTCTCTTTCTCCTGTTTCGCTCGTTATCCTTCCCTCCCTCTCACCCTCTATACTCACCTCACCTCTTTCCACCCTCCCGTTCCTTATTACTCTTGTACTCGGCTCTTCATCTACTAGGTATTTTCGTTTCGTTGGGCTATTTTATTATACACAAGCTTCACGTTTCCTCCAGCTTATCCACCCACCTATATACCTATCTTATACTTCCATTTTATCCATGGAACGTTTATCTGATCAATAAACATCATCATTGCAGCCATGCATACCATCTCACACTCGATATATCGACCCTGCGGTAAGTTGACATTATTTATTGTACATTTCAAAATCGAAAAAAAAAACAAAACAATTTATTAAATGAGAAAAATCTCTGCAACAAAGAGTTTTGTATTACATCATGGATGAGAATGAATCAGTAATTGTTAAAAAAAAATTTTATGTGTATATCGATACATTCGTTTACTATAAAACATTGATTAAGCTGATGAAAAAACTGTGATGTGATATACGAAAGAAGTTATTTCAGGACGCACGGGTAACTTCAGTAACCGCTACTATGCTTCTGAGTATTCAAACGCGTTATATTCTATGGCATGCCATGTATAGGTAAATGTTTGGGGTACGTGTATTTTCCGGTTAAAGGGAAGGCTCGAGGGAATTTAATTGAGGTGGCAAATATGATTGGAACTGGCTAAGGGGCAACACTCTGCCATCGCCCATTTTGCGTGTTTCGACAAACATATGAAACTATCGAGTAATTTTGGTTCGCTTTTCAGGTATAGGGATTGATTTTTAATATACCGCATATAATATTATATTCTATTATTCCTCTTTGTAGAGAACCTGCGAATTAAACCGTAGAACCAAACCCTTCATGAATCTATGTTGTGTGTATGTTATAATCATACATATACACATACATGTGTAGTGCCGAGTGTATATGATATCAAAACCGCATCTGTTCGCACCAGTAACGTAATCCTCCCCTCAATTATCGCGGGGCAAACGAACATTACCAATTACCAGTCGCCAATTAAAATTGACGAGTGGAATTGGTATGGAAAAATTTCACAACGTTGATACCATCGTGGACAATTACGAGCTACATATACAAAGAATTTCTCGAATCAAAATCGGCGAACTCGCTCGAGGTTCAATTCATTTCTTTCCCCTAGTCAACCTTTTCTCTTCATGTACTTCACCCTTTATCCCTGTTTCACCCACAATCTTCTCTCATCCCTTAGTCAACCCTGAAACAAATGAGTGACAGAGACCGCTCTGATTGTCGGATGTTTAATCAGGACTACGCCGACTACCGGTAGGTGGGATTGTACGGTTGCCTCTGAAGAGAATGAGGCGAAGGCTCTTGTCATGTTTACATCAAGAAATCTGTGGTGATGTGAGACTGGTATCATACAGTTCACATGCGAACAAAAACAGTAACAGAACTGAAAAGGAAATGTTGAATATGAGATGTGAAACGCTGTAAAGATTCATTTGACTATTACGATATGAAGTACGATAATCGATACGCCTATGTATGGGACATTCTAGATGATGTCAGCCACCCAAAAAATGACTAAGTTATTATGTTATTATGTTCCAAGATGTGGTTTTCGCAATATAACATTTCGATAACAAAAGACCCAATGATTGTGATAATTTTCAAACGGGCGATTTCTTCATGAAACAATTTTTTCACAAAATTTCTATTTCACTTGCAGAATATGGGAAAAAATAAATGATACAAATATCGATGGCTTGTTGGTCAGTGCAAATTTTTTTTTTCATTCTGTTGCCCTCGAAAATTGGGCCCAGACTGTTAGTAAAAATCTGAATAAAGTTGTTTACTGTAGTCAATGAAATTACCGAATTTTTTCATTTCTTATAATTTCTGGTATGAAGCACATTTTTTGGGATATCTCAGTTTGAAAAAAAAAAACAAAAAAAAAAAAAAAGCGCTAAAAGCGTATAACTCAGCACATGAATCACTATAGTCCGTAATACATGGCAAAAGTATTGTACTTCTATACCCCGATCTGTAGAAAATTTTGAGGCCTAGTCATTTTTTGGGTGGCTGAAGTCAGGAATTGGGCGGAATATCCCATATGCATATTATCTACCTTGTGATGCTTAGGAATAACTTGATGTTAAATGCAAGTACGATGCGATGTATTACTATGTCACCTGTAAACCAGTAAAGGACTCGGTATAATCAGCCAAGAGACCGAAACAGCGTTTCTATCTAGGGAGAGAAACGGTCGATTCGCGTAATTACTTAGTTGTCTTGGGACAACTCAAGCTCTTAAAGCATGATATTGTACGGATAAATTTCAAGCCATGGGTCATGTATGATGGTATCGTTTAGAAATTGCAGGTATGTATTGCAACCGGGGCAAAACTGGGTGTATACGTGAATTTTTTTTTTTTTTTTTGATAGAATGGTCCTTGAAAAATATTGCCGTTTAATGCCGTATGTGTAAAATAGATATGTGTAAGTATAACTCACCTCATTCGAAGATATTTACCGATAATTACAGTTCCAGCCATTACAATACGATAAATTTGAAGGTTATGAAGGTTTCTGATTTTACCAAAATTTTGTACTTTATGAGCAATACCGCGGTAGGATTAGAGTGTGATTTAGGCACGCTACGATGTGAAAATTGATTAAGCAACACGTTGTTAAAATACAGTAATGGCGTGTACTGTGAATTATATTTAGCCGGTGCCTAACACGAATTGATAAAATATGTATTCAATTAGAAGCTCTTGTCAGAAGTAGAATATTTATGCGCGATCCTCTCCCTCGTGTCAGAAAGAATATATACATTTGATAGTTCATTTCAGGTAATTGATTTATAGGACATTATGACGCTAAAATTTCTCCCTCAGCTGTAGTATGATGCGGTGCATTGTGTGATATTATATGCACAAACGCGAGACTGCACTCTATCGCGTGTATCAGCCTGATAATTACGAGTTGAAGTTTCACGTTCAGCGATGTTCTGGTGACACGTAAAAGGACATGAAAATAATTATGCCTCACAGGTAAATGTGCCGATAATTGAATGTTTATGCAACTATAAGCAAGGTGAGGAGCTACCTTTGAATGACGTGTTTCCGGATGAGAAATTTCAAAATAAATTTCCACGATCTTGCATATTCTGATGTCATATCATTATACGTATACGTATTGAGATGGTTTTCATCGTGTAAAAATAATTGAGGTATCAGAGTATAGGTAAAGTTATTTGTAATTGTTCATAGAAGAAGATTTTACACTACAAGAAACTCGTTCAAATGAATGTATAATTCCCTTCAAGAATTTCGATCTGAACCCGTCGCTGATCGATGTAGCGTGAAATCCAGTCTCTAGTCTTACATCAAGTCTTCACGGATTCTTAGTCAACGACAATAGTCACTTTGCAAATAACTTCACGAAACAGTTTGTCGTATCCCTTTGTCACTTGTCTACCGATAATACTATAGGGCGTGTTAACCCAGCAAATGTTACAGATTGTTTCCAGTTTAATCACTCCTCTGCACACCTTTGAAAGCGCTCCGATTAAAATTGATTTGAAACGCTTTTGCGCACCGGCACACCACTGGTACGTTATAGGTATGTATGTATGTATGTACATATCTCGTCAAGGTAATGTGTATGGGTGATATACGTATAAGTTGTTCCATGGTGTTGTTACATCGAAATTACTTTTCTCTTGGAAGTGACAGAAGTAGAGTAATATATTATGACAAGACCGTTACACGCGAAGTAAAGTATTCCATTAGCTTTTGTAAATATTGCGTATAACGGGCATACCATACCATGGGCCTCTAGGTCCCTCAACAATTTATTTTTCAATTTCGCCAACGCTGGCGTAAGCCTAATAACAGTGCCATTTCCCTGTTGGGCGCAGCGTGCCGCCAGTACGTCCGTCCGTCCGTCCATCCGTTCGTTCATCTGCCATGCCCCTTTCTGCCTCCATCTCGGTCCTTCCTTTGGCCGCTTTGCCGTCGTTCTGCGGCGAATAACGTCACGAATGAGTTTGCATGATACTACGCCGTCAGACTACACGCTACAATCTAGATTATTATACCAAGGTATAGGTATACACTATATATTATGTATACGTATATATATATATATATATATATATATATATATATATATATATATATATATACAGAGGTAAGTGGGTACGTAGGGTACGCGAAAAAAGTGCAGGCATCAATTGCAGCCACGTCATTTGCAGTTTCTGATACTTCCTCTTCATGCTATTTCATTTATTTCGTCTTCTTCCTGTTTTTCTGCTAGCTAATCAACCCCTATGATCGTTTTTTTAATAGAAATTCCATCTAGTATTAGATCCTTACAGTATTTCATCGATCTTTCAATAGCTACAATTTTCGTAACTGGTAAACCTGCAGATTGCTAAGGGTTTTAGGAATATAGGGTAGTTCAAACGGGGTAATACTTCTAGGATAGATTGAATCTATAAAGGCAATTTAGAACACGACTGTTTCTATTGTTTAATCTTGGTATAATTTTCTTCCATGGCATAGGTATGTGTATGATACAACAGTTTGAGTGAAGAGTAGGTATATCTAAAAGAAAATGAAAGAGTAAAATAAACGCGTTGCCTTATTTCTTATAGCAATCGGGACGATAAAAGCATAAAACGTCTAATGAAAGAAACTCGAATTATGAAGGGTCCGCGTAAAAAAGACAATATCCCCCACTACCCCGACGCTTTCTCGACCTAGCGTGAATGTCATCTCATCTGCCCGCGTTTCGCATCCGACCGGGCAAACACCAAAATTTTCCGAACGCCGTTGGCTGTTTTACTGCCCGAGGCGCAGTCTGTTCGGAAATTGCTCGTAGCTGTAGCTGAACCAGGCTGAACCAAGCCGAACCAAACTCAACCTCGCACGCAGCTCGAGATGACAAAGGGTTCATTTTATTTGTCTTTCCTGGTGTTTGCCGTCAGGCCGAAGGGGTCCTTTCTAGTAACTATATCTCTATATATCTACCGGGTGCGAGGGGGGAACAGGAAAGAGAGGTAGAGACTCCGGACCTGCCCTCAAACCAGTTGTGATGACTGGTGCGAGTTGCTGAGACTCTGGGGGACCTCGGCCGTGTGGGCAAATAAACAGTTGCCAAATTAAACCTAGAACCAGACTCGAGCACTCGAGTTTGCGAGAAGGGTGCTTCTGCAGCTTTCGAGTGCCAAGCCAGCCAGTTGGGATAATAAAAGTAATATATTTATTTATATATACCTGCAGTATATGTATATATTGTATATATGAACGTGCGCTGGTGGGTAAGGTGAGGCGGGAGAAATTAAAAAGCAGAAAAAATGAAACCATGAATTAACCAGGAGAATGGAAGCTGGAACAAAAATTAAAAAAAAAAAACAAAAAAAAAAAAAAAATTAAAAACAAAAAATACAGACTTTAGGCTGCAATGTTGTGTAAAAAAATTTTCCTCCAACCCACGCAAACTGTCCCTATATTTCCCGTTTTGTTAAAATAATGTTTTTCGTTACGGGATAAATCCTCGATGCTGACTAAATTCAAGCAGCGTTTCGTTTCAAAAATTTATTCCATATCACAGTGATTTTATTAACTTATACTGTTTCGTATACGGTTTCATTATATTTACCAAAGTCATGAAATTCGAGGATTTTCTTCCTAATGTAGAAAGGATATGAGGAATATAAAGGGTGAACCTTGAAAGTGGACGACTATATTACCGTCTCTGTTGTTTGAAAATATACAGGCTGCAATCACGATTATATATGAGAGGATTCAAATGTTTCTTTCCGTCGTTGAGAAATGGAATAGAAAGAAGAAGAAGAAAAAAAATCAGAGTTCCAAGACTGGATATGCATACATATAGACGCAAAAATATGAAACTGTTGGACCTAAACGGGAATATTTGTGAATGCAAATGTAGGGAAGGTATTCTTTTATGGTAAAAAAACAAATGACATAGTTTCTGTTCACATTTAAATATTTGATCAGTTCAGGTCACATATACATACAAATTTCTAAGAATATTGCACCTCGTTGAAATAACTCGCTGAACTTGCGTTTGATACGTTTCTGCGCTTGAAACTGAAATATAACGATTTAGAGATCACGCAAAGTACTGCAGGAGAAATGAAAGATGGTAAAAATGCAGCATTCTAAGGCGTCTTTTCACTCGTATCTTTGAACCTGAATGAAAAATCGACGTGGAAACCTGCAGCAAAGTGTCTTACGTGCAAAAACACGCCACATGGACACGTAACAAAACTATCGAAAATTCACTCTGAATTGTGACTACTCTTTGCATATTGCTCTTTCAATATCAAAGTTAATGATGACGGTCCAGAATCTTAATTGATTAATTTTTTTGATGACTTATCATTTCTAAGATTGCTTAATATCCCACCAGGCTTGTGAATACGATAAAAATTGTACCTCCAATGACGGTGTAGCAGCGTTGCTCACTCTCGCACCTCAAAACGGTTTCCTAACTCATATAGTTGTACCTTTTGTCTTACCTGCACCGAAAGTATGCTATTACGTGCATGTAAACCGTGCGGAAAGTACCACTTTTCCACCCTTGGGCGAAGAGCACATTTCATTGTATATTGATAGCATTTGTAATGTACGTATATGAAGCTAGGAATAAATTATTTATTCCAGGATACGTTTCAGTAGAGTTAGCCACCTATCTTCGGATGGATTATTTCAAGATCATGCAGTAATCAAGTCAGAGACACTTCAGATTAAAGATTACCGCAGAATTTCCATTTGCCGAACTCCGGCTTCCTGCATTTGCCGAATATACTGTAATATCTAGTGGAAAATGCGGCTAGGTTAGAGAGAATTTGGTTAGGTAAGTGAGATAATTGTGCAGCAATCTATGATCTGGCAAATCTCTGATCTGACTGCCGTATGATCATTGAATTGATTATTCATTGTACAAAAAATGTTATCATGAATGTTTTATTAATATTTGATGAGGTTTCTGTTCTTTCTAATTGTAATCTGGGATGATCTAATCAAGAACCGACGACATGTTTGATGGTTTCTGCAATTGAAATTGGAAATTATTTACACTGAAAATAAATCGTAGATCTGATTGTCACCGTCTACTATGTCCTTACGTCGGTTTGCACACCGTTGGCAACTGCTAGGGGAGTTTGGTACATTTTTTCTCATCATTGTAAGCTCAAGCTCATTATTTTCGGTCCGTGGAATATACCGGTGTATTTCATGATCTGCAGAAGGTAGTGATAAAAGAAGATGGTGAAAAAATAGAACATTACTTGTGGTCTTGCCGACGGTGGATATTTTAGCCGCAGTTGTTACAAGTGAGTCCTACAACCTTTGTAATCGATATCAAAGAACTTACTGTTGGTAAGTCGATAACTAAGCGTACCATCTACTGATAGAACCCAAATACTACCATTGGCATTGTAGAATGTAAAATATTTGGATGCTGTACCTAGAAAATAGTCGAAGATAAAAAATTAAGTATTGGAAATTGACTTACCTAATGCCGTTTCAATGCGGGCAAACAGAAATATCGGATAAGATGATCATGCAGTACTTTGCTCTATTCTATTGTGAATAAAATATCACAGGCGAATGGGATCAATAAACTTAGGAATGCTCATTTAGTACAATTTCAATTAATCTTGAATTTTCGACAATAATAGGGATACCTTGGACATCGGACGCAGCATGACATGGCTGGTGGTATGATGATTAATTAATTGAAGATTAGCTGGTGGTTAGAGAACTCTCATTAAAAAATTCTCATTTATAGTATTGTAATAAATAGTCTCGATTGCTGTAGATACACAGCAAAATTCGTAATATTTAATCTGATTTCGTGTATACCAAGTTCGTCGACGAATCGAATAATTTCGGAATATAACCATGACCGTGGGTAAAAATGAATTCATTGATTGATGGCGGATTGTGAAGTTTTGATTCATTCACGCGTCTACGAGGTTAAATATTATTCCATCGAATAGTCGGATAGCTATTTCATCCTGTGAGAATAAATAGTATTTCTCTTTCCATAAAATGATAGATCATCCCCCGGTTGGATATACAAAATAAATGTAATATCTCGAGGAACATGTACAAGGTATAGATGCCAATAAGTAAACAAACCACGGCGCGAAATGGAATCGAAATCGAGTCATAAATTGTCGATGTAACCAGTTGGGATTGCTGAGAAAGCGAAGATACATAGTTGGATCGGATCGGCTTCTTCGAGTATGTAGGGTCGTCAGATGGGTGGCGAAGGGATGACGGGGAACCCTCGATGCCTTAGATAAGCTGGCTACCCAAAGGGACTCTATTCCCTTTCGCTTACTTCTCGTATGGTATAACTGTCCCGAAATTTTCCAAATGTATATTATTGGTTATCAAAAGTCAGCGTTGTTTGAAAAACTATAAAATAAACATATTGCACATGATATGCATCGTACATATGAACCTTGACCTAGTAAGAAAGTTTTAGTTGCTGTTCACAATCGGTGTTAAGTATTCCCAAAGAGTGCGAGGTTTGTCGTTCTTAGATAATTGTGTTTTCAATTCAGTGTGAGATTTAATTTTTTTTTTCTGATTTTTCGATTTATACGTGTAGGTGGTAAATGTACGTATTTTTTTGTCACGTTCGAATAACATCGATAGAGACTCGTAACTTCTGCTGACTTGCATCGATTGCATTATTTATTCTTTTTTATTTTTACAATTGGTTCGTTCAGATGATTTAACCCGCAAACAACTATATACTAATTGTAACAATTAAGAACAGCCGCTGAAGATCAGGGTCCTTGATGTGGTAGTAATTGTAATTAAATTAGAATTCCAGCATTAATGTATCCTCCGTGTAATTAATTTGATGTACGTTTTAGAATTCATAGTAAAAGAAATGTTAAAGTTCAATAAGAAGTCTTTAATCTATAATCTAATTCACTAAATTATTGAATCGTACGAATCTAAATCTGGACTAGCCTGAGTTCTGTCGAAATCAATACGTGCATGGATTCATCGTAATAATGACAAATTGAAATTTAAATGTACGAATATTGATATCAGTTTCATGCCTATAAGGCAATTATATGTACCTATTAAATTATGCATTTATCACAGAACGATACATCAAAAGCACACAGTAAACCCATTACGTAACATTCCCGTACGTAACGTACCTTCAAACGTTTCGAAAGCGTAATATTTGGTTACATCCGGAATTTTGGAATGCTTCTTGATCACTTCAACCCTGTTCTGCGGAGGCTTTCCACAGCTTGTGCTGAAACATTTGAATCGTCTCAACTTAAAGGGAATCCGCGTTCCTTTGGTTTGTGACCGCAGTTGAATACATGAGTGGGTAGGTATGTGTGTACCTAAATAGTGTGCAAAGCTCATATTGAACCGAACATTAATTTTCGACACACCGGGCGAAAAGTTCGATTTTGCGCCCGCTTCGTATGCACAAAATTCAACTTTCCGCACGTTGTATCGAAAAACAAGGTTCGATACACGTGCGAAAGGTGATTCTCGATTCGTGTGATTGTCACCCTCGCTTCGCTCGGACGAAAAACTTCACACTCATCCGAGAATCAACACTTTCGCATTCGTATCGAAATATACTATTTCAGATTCCATTCTGCTTGACTTGGATTCCCAAAATGTTGAAAATCGATCTTTTTTTCAATACGATTTTCAATATTGTACATTTTTCACACCCACAGCGGATTTCTGGACTAAGACTGGTCTGCAAATTATCACATTGAAACAGTCAGCAATATTGTAGAGTTATCGTACACTTCGTAACTAATATCCCACGATGAATTATAATTGAATCACCTCGACTGTATGAACAGATTTGATTTATACTCGTATATGTATGTATGTATATATGCATATGCGGATATAATTATGGAAATGCGTATCTACATTTGTATTCCAATAAATATGATAAGTAATCTTACATTCGGCTCAAACACTGCATATATATAGGTTTATCATTTGATAGGTTGACAGTTTGATTTGTATTTGGACATGGACTGAATATGTGGGGTAAATGACAAACTATATAACGAAATTTTGGAAATTCGTAAATTTTAATATCGTTAATATTTTATTTCGTATATTTTAAGATACATTATGCTTGACAAATGATTATACAGACGTACGTACATTATTTTTTGTGTATTTTACAGTGATTCGGATGTCAAATATGTACAAATATATTCGAATATTATACGTTCGTAAACAGTTCTTGAGTCTAACATTCATTGATATCTATAATTGTCTACACGATTATTACACTTAATTCTTAGTTAGGATGATCTATTGCTCTATTATAGTTCATTTCGAATAAAAATAAGAAAAATAAAAAAGAAAGAATAAAAAAATGGTTATGGCACAGAGATTTTCTTATCACTGATACAATATGCCTGCACATTGCTCAATGCTAACGGAATGGTTGTACATATTACATAGATTGATGATAAACTAGATTCAGAATATTTATAAGGGATTTTATTGAATAACTTTTCAATAAATCTCATCGGAATCATCACATAAAAAAATTTTGTATGTTTGTGATTAGTTTTTTTTTTTTTTTTTCAAGCTGTCTGATACAAGTCCAAGTATACTAATGAGGAATAAAAATATTTTTACATTCAGCGTGAATGAAGATTTGGTTGATTTATTTTTTTTTCCTCTATTAAGTAGCCGTTCCGAGTTTTTATTGAGCGCAAATATTCACATCTCGTGCGAATCAACAACCTAATTAATGAATAGCGGATGATTTGAATGAATCACGTTGATGCCGTTGCCCATTTGCAAATAAATAGCGAAGTAAATTAGGAGATAACATTATGTACGACCACTTTGTGCTGTATATTCAAAAGAGGCTTTTGAAATTTTTATAACCTTTATAAGTGAACACGAAATTGATTTTCAACATATCCTGTGATATTCAATTATTGATAATCGAATACTTTTTTACATTAACTATTATAAGAAAGTATTTGATAATTTTTTCAAAGATGGTATTGATTAATACGCAGGGTATCTAACGAATAACGTATTTACCAATTATTAGCGTTTATCACATAGTCAGGTTGTCTATAAATTTTGTCTTATTTTGGAAATAATTCGCAGTGTTGTTACTTTCACAAGTAAGAATAAGACTAGTCTTTAATCGAGGTGCGTAACAGTGATTGTATCACGTTTAAAAAATTTCCCAAACTTCATTATTATTTAAAAACTATATGAAACTTAGGTAGAATATCAAAAGTGTGACAAAGTTCTTAAGTCTGTACATTCAAAAGTCAAGGGATGTTGTCGCAGAGTACCCCTTAGTCTAGTAGACGTGCAAGGAATCCAAAAAATGATATAAATTGTTGCTCTGAATGTATATCATCAGCTGAATAACCATGGTGCTCATAGCAATACGTAACAGTCGCCTATTTCATTTCTGCCTTACCTTGAAAGTCTAATTACGTGACTGAAATTTGAATTAATCTAATTCCGACAAAAGACAAACATATAATCAGGATTTCAAACATATAAATGAATTTTCCACTTCCTAAACGTTAATATCAAAGAATCGCATAGTTTCTTTCTGTCCTATCGAAGTGCTTTGTTCGTGAAAATTTTCACCGATATTTGAACGTGTAAATCAATTAGTAATTAAAAAATTGCGCATTATAAGTCGTCTATTGTTTTTCGATCACTGCAAGGCAGTTTCAATCACTTGAAACGAACCCAACCAATCGGTCGTTCTTGTATATCAACTTGGTCAAAGTCGTAAAAACCTTGTTTTAGTGGTAACAACGTACGTGTAAATGTTTGATAAAAATGGAATGGTGTCAGCTACTAATGAAACTGTCATACGATAATTTATCTTCAATAAACTTTTGAATTCAATTTTATTACAGGTAGAATTTGGTCACGAAATTTGGAGGTGGATTAACTCAGCCGCGATATTCTTTGCCAATGATCAACATTGTACATAGTATTTACTAAAAACACTTCAGCAAATCCCTTCTGTTTATTCATCGTGTAAACGCAATATTTAGAATCACATAATCTGTCACTCGGAAATTTTCCATATGGAAAATTGACTGCCGAAATTCTACATCTGAAAACCGTTGTTGTATAGGTTCGTTCAACCATCAGATACAAAAATGTAGGCTATTCGTTTGAGTTCTTGGCTTAAGTAACAAGAAAAATAACTCCCTTGGTGGTCGAGTTTTATTGGAATTTTTGGCGTCAAATTGGCAAATAAAGTTTCCAACTGACCGCAAAGTCTCGAGCTCACGACTTCGTTATATTTCCCTGGAGACACCGGGACTAGGAGAAGAAGTCAGGAAGTCAGAGAATCGCGGAAAAGGAGCATTAAGCAGAATTAGCTGCACAATTTCGCGCAGGATTTAACTCTACGCTAAAGATATTAACAGATTAGATGAAAGAACCATCATCTCTGTCTGTCTGTATGGTCTGACTAAATCCTTGATTCCTACTAATTTTCTTTCAAAATTAGCACTTCTTAGTTGAACCATCGAGCGTCATAAGACGGAAAATAAATATTCAGAAATTGGAAATTGGTTTTTCATTCAATTTGTCTAATAAAAAATAATATGGACTGAAGAAATTCGTGTTTGACATGATTTTAAAACCACCTAGTCGTGTCATTGGTCAAGGCAACGGGAGCAAACCACGTCTGATAGTAACGAAACGAAAGGTGCTTTTGATGGCGGAACGTATTGGTTTGATAGTCGATTTTTCATTCGATATTTCTCACGTTAAAGTGGCAACGTATTGTTATTTCATGTAGGTTTACGTATAGGTATAAATATATTTCAACGTTAAGAGAGGAAAATAAAAATCTTTCTTTTTTATTTTGATAATAGTAGATGATATTTTATTGTTAATTACTAACACATCGTCGATTTAATAATTCGCAAAAGATTGGTGATTACATGCTACTCAAAAATTGAGTCAGTTAGGCAGTGTGCAAAATTTTTCAGGACAATTATTGCAACATTCGAATTACCTCAATTTGTTATTGGACAATATGACTATATACGTTAGACTTGAGACACGATAGGTAAGCTATGAGAATTTTCTAGGTGATGAAATTTATTATTATACGCAACGGGTATATCAAGATGGAACTATTTCTATACGAACAAGTTTTTCCCTTTTTGAATATAACGTTGATAGTTTTTTTTTTTTTTACAATACATGGATACCTCGTAGGTACTACGTGTACCAATCCACGACGCATACATCTTAAAATTAGTTTCATTTCATATACGTATAGTCGAGTTCTGCATGAAATTTTCACTTATATACAATATTTTACAAGTTTATCTATTTATTCACCTCACCGTTTCATTTTATTTTTTTATTTTTACCCACAATTAACTATCTTCAGTCACTTCACTTACTAACACTAGCACATAAACGACAATTATTATTTACTGTCAAGGATTGTCGTATAGTTGTGCATCTCGTTTTTCAATAGATTCCAACGGTTAAACGGGAAGTTAGATTTTTTATTTTATTTTATTTTCATATTCTTGCTATTTCTCCATACATATAATATCTCACCATGATGGCTAGGTAGAAATAAACCATATTGTAATTTATATTCGCACTTTTACCTTTTTCATTCTATTTTACGTTATGATATGTTAAGAAATAAAATTCATACACTGTTACTATTATTTAAATATACAAATTTTTTTTTTTTTTTTTGTGTTATTATTAGTATTATAATTATTATTATTATTTTTTGTTTTCTTCTTATCCTAATTCATCATAATATATTATTTTAAATACGAATATTAAATAACGTGGATAGTCCTTCTAAACGCAACATTCTTCTTATCAATTTATTAATTATTTATTCATAAGTTTATTAGTCATTGTTCTTGAGCACAAGATTAGAGTCGATAATTGTATACTATTTTACAGGCAAGAATATCTGTATTTCGTTCAAACTCACAAATAGGTAACAAAAAGTAGATACATAATAATTAAAAAGTATAAAAAGTAGGATAGTTCATTGATCTTAAAAAATCTAGTAAGATCTAATCACGATTAGACGTATGCCAGCAGTCGCTTAATACTTCTTATACATTGTTCCAAAATTAAAGATACTGGACGGTTTACAATTTTTTCTTTTTTTTTTTTCTTTTTTCACAATTCGAATCGATTGTAATATTACTTGTGTTTTAATACTTCGATAGAAACATCTGTGAAGGTAATTGAAGGTTATAACAATTATATTATCGGCTATCGACAGTTCTATGGCGCCATCGTAACTCATTTTTATAGACTTCATATGAATATTTCGAAAAGAGAAACGAAAGTGCGAAATTCATTGGCTTTATATCATTGCATATATATATGGGACATTCCAGCTCAACTTAACCAACCATTGACACTCATGTCTTTGAATTTTTTTTGAAAAAACATGTGTCAACGTTTGGATAAAAAAAACAATGTTTCTGTAAGCTACAGATCTTGCATAAAATTTTTGACAGTTATACAATTTTTACTAAATTCAGACGGTAAATATTTGAAATTTTTGTCGTATGTAAATACATAAACGTAGAGAAAAATGTTGAATACAAAAATCAACCGTTATCTCACGAATTTCTACTCAGATTAATTGCAGAATTTTTTAATCACTTTTCGACTTAATTTCGCTCGATAAACGTCGAGAATTTCGATTTTCTCAAATGTCGCTATAACCGATTTGGATGAATTTTTTACACCAAATACTAGATCAAAAAAACAAAATTTTCAAGATCTTTACTAAGATGCCTGGACCTCTGGTTCCAGAGATATGAATCTTATCAAATCCAATATTGATGAAATCAATCTAAACCGAGTAAGGGGTTCGTTGAAAAATAATATAATTAAAAAAATTTAATAACATTAGGTCGAAAAGTGATTCAAAAAATCTGCAATTAATCTGAGTAAAAATTCGTGAGATGACGGTTGTTTTTTGTACTCAACATATTTCTCTACGTTTTCGTATTTACATTCGACAAAAATTTCAAATGTTCACCGTCTGAATTTAGTAAAAATTGTATCACTGTCAAAAATTGAATGCAACACCTGTAGCTTACAGAAACATTGTTTTTGTTTTATCCGAACTTTAACATATGTTTTTTCGAAAAAAATTCGAAGACATGAGTGTCAATAGTTGGTTGAGTTGAGCTGGAATGCCCCATATATATTTTTCTATTATAGGGGAACAAGATACTATCCAACTTATCGTATGATCTTACTCATTTCAGTCGATGTACGCCATGGCACATAACTAATTGCAAAACATTGTATTCACCTAATTAAATATCAATCGGAAATGACGATGATTCAATGAATACGTACTAGCACACGTCATAGTGATTTTTGTTAAGAAATTACAATAGTGCCTCGTTACATTTTGGTGCATTGCTTTTTCTGAAAATAAACGTATTAAATTTTTAAGGGAAGTTTGTGAAAAACTTAGGAAATAGAAATTCTAGATACTACAATGTTTGAATAGAAATAGATGGATGTGCATGTGCACACATGAATAAGAAAGAAAAAGAAAAAAGGGAGAAAATCGCCAAACGAAACACGGGCAGAAGATTCACCACAGTTTTTGAGTCACATGCATTTAATAGATGATATAGGTATATAAAAACTGAACAATTGAAACTCTCGGCACTGTATTGAAAATACGATCTAGTCTAAAAAGTTACCCCGTGGGGTTGTGAGGCATCATATAAATGTCCCGCTGGACGTTATCTTTATAGAACAATTTACATTTCTGTATTCTCTTCGGCTTCCTCGTCGAGTTCCGGAAGCGTATAAACCGCAGAAATTGGAAGTAATTGTTCCTCCAGCTTTAAACCTGGCTGACAATCCCTGGTGACATCGACCTGATTATAAGAATCCTTTAAAATGTTTATCTCGTTCTCGTGAGCGAATATGCTCGTCGGGGTGTCGCCGCATAGCGTCTCCTCGGTGACGTTTCTGTGACATAGTGTACTGGCCGGAAATTGTCACGAAGTCAGGGAGAAAGGGTCAGTTGCCAGTTCGTCTACGCTCTGAGTTGCTTTAACCGGTTCCTGTTTCTCAATGTGATGATTTAGTCGATGCACGATTTCGTCATGGAGAATGTTGAAGCACATCGCGGTTAACGCCATTCCTGACATTATGTAACAGGAGCAAAACCACACGGTTACATTTCGGGAATCAGCAATGTTGTAGCGAGGGTAGGAACCTGGAACCATGTCGCCAAACCCGATAGTGCTCAGGCTCATAAAGCAGAAG
The DNA here is from genome assembly GCA_963924015.1 of Macrophya annulata. Lineage (NCBI taxonomy): Eukaryota > Metazoa > Arthropoda > Insecta > Hymenoptera > Tenthredinidae > Macrophya > Macrophya annulata. The sequence goes on from OZ001259.1 coordinate 15,494,374, forward strand.
TAGCAAGCGTCTGAAAATGAGAAAACTTTCCTGTCAATTGCCTAATTAGATTTTACGAACATTCTCATCGGTTTTCTCCCGGCTTTATAGATCGTGAAGCTTATGATGTGAAACATCCCATCGTCGTATGAAACATTGTGAACCATGATCGCGAATTTTTTTCCTATTTTTTTTTTCTGTTCTTATTTTTCTACCAAAACCTGCTTTAATTTTCTTGTCATATGAGCCACAAAGTACTTCTATAAAAAAATATTACTAGCAAATGGTACAAAATTGATAAGCTTCCAAGTGATCATTGCAGCGTTCGTTTGAATCGTGAATAATCTAGATGCCCAAACTCATCGTAGAGACATTTCATGTGAGTGAAAAATGATCTCATTCATCATGATGCGATAAAACAAAAATAAATATTTCACAAATTTTAGCGTCAATCGTAAGCCCTGAGGGTTGATATTCGAATATATCTCACCTATGAAGGTCCATCCTTCCAATTTATGTAGAGCAAATGCTCCGGCTATGATGTAACACAGCATTGCCCCTAGGCAGATGCTTATAGGTGCTAGAATGGTGACGTTTGGTCTATCTCCTGATCCTAGACTGGACACTTCGTCCTTTGGGCTCGTCTTCACCTCAACGGAATTGGAAAATGCTGATGCGTTTGCCCTCACGTAAAATGGTTCTTGTAATTGTAGTTGTTGTTGTTGTTGGGCAAGCTCTTCTTGCTGTCGTTTCTTCCTCATACGTCTCTCTTTTTCCTAATCGCATTAAACAATAGCTTTAAATATAAACTCACAATGTCAACGATAAATTATATCATGAATAGAAAAATTTTACGTTACAATTTTGCACGACAATGCGCGAAATACACTGGTCATTAATTAAAAACAGGAGTTTCCTTTGTAGCTTTATGCAACAGATATTTGAAACCTTTTTACGAAAATTTCACGCAGGGTATTTCGCCTCTGAAGTCAAGATGTATCCAATTAAAAAGTTTCTCTTTGATGATGCAACTATAAACTAGCATTTTTAATCTCGAATTGCAACGAACCTGCATTCTCCTCTCGTCGTAACAGCAATAGCCACAATTTGAACAGAGACAACAGCAAAGCGCTCTGGTAAACACGCCACGTGCACATCTGGACAAGAGTCCCCCGGCGCTTGATAGATAGACAAGGGTCAATGGTATTCCCAGTGTGGCGTACCCCATCGTCGCTGCTTTTCCCCAAGTTGATCTAGGCGCGATGCTTCCGTAACCTGTTGACAAAAAATTCATCTATAATTTTATGTTTCGGTCATTTTTTAAGCAGATATATAAAAAACGCATTGATTTTTAATCGAGGGTATTTATTTTATTTATTATATTTAATTGACAGCGGTACAGAAAAACAATTAACCATATAAACCGACACGATCATATACAGAGGAAAGTTTTGTACAGACGTTTAATTTCATAAAACAGACGGAGAAATAAGGCTAGTAATTTTTTTGTCAACTAGTTTGAAATGTTTACTTTTTATTTAATATACTTTATTTGTTAAACCAACAAAAGAAAGGAAGTATCTGGTAATATTTTACGCTTGGAGAAATATCGTGGAACAATTGTTAAGTCTCAGCGGCGTACATGCTTTGTATAAACTCATTCACGGGTTTATAGTGGTTCTGTTTATGAGTTTTAGCGTATAATTGAATGACGAAAATTTAGAATATAGAAATTAATCCAAAGTTATTGTCTGTGATATCAAATTATTTCACGGCTCATGAGTCCATGAAAATTTTCAAATAGAAAATTTACATTTAATTTTGAAAGGTCAGTATATAATATGCGTATATATGCATGAAGTAATAAAAAATGGTGGAAATATTTCTGACGTGAAGAACAAAAATTAAAAAAAAAAAAACAAAAACCGTTACCGGACGCCGGAATCTTTGACTTTACTTCACAAATTAAACAAACCTTGATATTGAAAAAAGTTTTACGAAGTTAGCCGTTCATATTATAAAGGATAGCAGAAGTGATGTAGTACTGTTACTACAATATTTTCACAGATCATTCCACAGCCATTAGATTATCATATGACACATTCGATCATGCATATACGAGAATCGTCGTTTTATGATATAAAAAATATATCGATTCCCACATTATTGCTGACTTATAACCGGCGCGATACGAGCTATTATAAATTATTCATTGGGTTAGATCGACAGGCGAGCGGAATTTGTGTGATTATTAAATAATCTTCGATCTAAATTCGATTTCATATTATTCGTCATTCGTTCTTCTGCATTGAGTAAATTAACAGATAATAATTTCACAATTTTTAAAAAATAATCTTTATTTGAAGATGATTTGATCTGTGTGACTATTATTGGAACGAAACAAAGATATGAAATGGCTGTGATCGATGGCAGACCGTCCGACCAGCGATGATATGATATTGACGATCCATGCACTTCAGAATTTGCGTTAGGGTAATTAAAGCGCGGTAAATTATAGGCAACATAATTTATTAGGATATGACTAGTCTAAACAAGGAGAGATTAGAAACGAGGCTGGGAGTTATACTGGTTTAGTACACTCGGTTATAACACTAATTACAGATTATTCGTGTAAAATGTATGACAAGCTTATATGTATATGGAACTTGTATTCTGCAAAAGCGGGATGATCAGCTGAAAATATTGATTCCTCTCAACCTATGCGAACATAATATATTGCTGGAATTTAGGTATCCTCAGCGATTTGTAATATACTATAATTGCAATCAACTTTGCAAATTATGGCATAGTGAGCGGATATTGTGTTGTAGTTATTTGACTGTAATTTCAATCATTCCGATAATTCTGAGGTCCGAAAATATAGACCGAATTCCGAGCTGAACTCTGGGAGTTGATAAGGTATCATATAATTTTGTATTCCTATATTTTTCAAATCATTTTCTGACTCGTGGTTTAAAATTAACTAACCATGATGTACTTTAACGCAATTAATTTGGCAGGCTATATTAAATTATTTACAACAATTCCAACAGAACATCCTTCTGAATAAAAATTTGTAAAATTTAAAATCTGCTACTCAAATTTATACCAACGTTAGAGCTAATATTGAGATTTCATTTATTACTCAAACAAGACCTAATATCAACGTGGAGACTTTCACAGTAATTATTATAAACACTATACATGAGTTTTAACCCTGGAGCATGTAGTCAAACAAATGTCATGGGTATAGAAATGATTAGTTACTGACCATTAACGTAAGATATTATGTGTAAAGCAGGCTGGGCTCAAAATGTAATTTGTTTGTGATTTAATGGATTCGAGATAAACATTTGTCACTTATATTTCCATGCATAGTTTATGACATAAGGTATTAGTTTTAGTAAGGTATTAGTAGTATTAGTATTAGTATTTATTCAAAATTGAAAAATAAGTAGATGGTATTACCAGCCGTGCTAAAAAGATTTTCAAAATTTAATCTGCTTTAATATAAGATTGATATCTGAAGTTCTATCGATCTTATAAATGAGAAGTTATTTCAAACAAGCGTGTGGGGATTGGGCTGTAAAATGACAAGTAGTATCGGCGCACTAATGACAAAGATTAAAAGCAAAATGTGATTTTGTTAATTAGTACATGGTTAGACTGATTATGGCACGAATCATCCACTACTCGGACGAACGATAAAAAAGAACAAAAAAGATCGATTTCATCGAATCGTTTTGTACTATTGTTATTATTCAATAACCGATTCGGCAAATAATTGAAAGAGCATCAACGCAATAAGCTGAACTATTGAATAGTAAAACTTAATTATCGGCCGGCAATAATACGGTGGCACTAAGCCAGTCACCTTCTGCATGGCTCGTATATCTTGATATAGGATTATAACCACGTGATTTCAAGTCATTTCATTTGTATGTTTAAACCGATTGTTAAGGCGTATATAAAATACGGATGATTGTCGTTCATGGGCTCAGTCCGCATTTGCAAATCTACTTCCACCTTATACTTATGCACTGGACAAAGAGGTCTGCACGCGAACTTCTGTAAAGCCAATTAAAGTTCTTCGGGGGTGCTATTTCGATATGTTAATCCAGCGAACTTCGAAATTTGAACTGGCCAAAATCCTCACGCTTGTGCACGTATCTTTGGCTTGTGTTTCATTACCTCTAGTTAATTCGGATGATCAGTCGGCCACATTAGCCGTAAGTGTTTTCGAAACAAAAACCAATTGACGTCAGAAAGTTCTTAGAAATTAGGGATTATTGAGAAATTTTATTTCAGTAGTTGTTGAAGATTAGGCGATTGTTCATGCACAGAGAAATTGATTCAACAAATTGACTAGTAAATCATTAATCAATATTCGTGACATTTCGTTGTATAACAAGGCATGAATATCCTATATGAATATAAGATATTCCCCGTGATGGAAACATCATTCTCTTATTTAATTTAAGAATAAAAACTATATATATATTACATTTACAGAACTATTCTGGATCAGCCCGAAGAACACCAGATCTTTCGTTTAAAATTATCGAACGCAGTAGTCATAATGGAGTGCCTATGGAAAGACACACCGGTTCTCATCGCAGAAGTAATCATCATCACGGGGTTAACAAGCACAAAAATTATGATATGCAAAAAACACCAGTTTCCTATCGTCGTGCGATGCCTTACAAGCTCTTAAACTCCAATGAAAGTCGTAAAAAAATCAAGAACTTTAATGTGAATGTGAACACTAATAGTGGGGCCGATTTTGCCTACGAGGATATAATTTCTTTTTCACTACTCGATAACCCTAACACAGAAGTCAAAAATAATTCTTTAACAATTCCCAATCTTGAGGCGAAATTGCATAGCGCCGTTATTTTCCGTTCTAATATTATCGGCGTCTTTGGACAGATATTGAGAGCACCAAATATCAATTTGACTGCCGACCAATTTACATCGCTGAATCTTCTTCGTCAGGCGTTGATACAGAAGCAGGTTTATGTGTTCAACCTTTTACCAGTTTTGCAAAAATTGCAAACTACTGATAGAGAGAATCAGCTTCAACTGGTAATGGAAGCCCTGAGGAATAATGTACCAGTTTATATGAAATGTGTTACCGATTTTTGGTTAAATGAAATTGAGAAACAGCACGTGGACGTCAAGAAAATTATGGATTCTATAGGAAAATCAACTGACTTTTTGATTACAATAGATCCTGAGGCAATTGAAATTTCTAAAGTTAGAGTTCCTGCCGAAGAACTCGAACCATTTGACGAAGTTTCGAAATTAATAAATCAAACGATTGGTCCAGTATTTGTCAACATATTTAGCAAGTTAAAGAATCGCGAGATCACATTGTCGCAGAAGTTATTTGGTGCAATATTGATAAATCTTCCAACAGGTAAATTAAATCCCGTCCTAGAAGAATATTTGAATTATATTTGGGATGTGACGCAAGGTCAAGGGATTCCAAATTGGAACGAAATCGCAACTGAGCTTGAATATGGCTCCCCGTATGAGCTGGTAAATTCCGTTGTTAAAAAATTGCTAAGCAGAGAAGATACGCCGGATGTTCTTAAGCATGCTTTGAAATACATATTAGTTCACTTAAAAGAAGTTCCGAGCAATTACTCCGACGAATATTATACGGATATGCAAATACTTATGAATAATGAAATAAATTTGAAACAAATGGTTATTATGATCCCAGATGATCCTACGATTCCCGAATTGGGCTATCTGAAAGATGAGATGATTTTTCACATCAATGATATAAATATTGATGGTATTTTGAAAGGCATGAACAACCACGCCTATGAAAAACCATTCGATGTACTAATTGCTATGTTGACTAGGATACAAAGTCGAACTCAGAACAACACCATCAGAGATACGGTCACAAAGCTACTATCTATTTTAATTTTGAAGATGCAATTTGAATCCTATTCAGTATTAGTACCCGCTGATATCGATTTGGGGATCCTACTTGACCTATTACATGGCCCAGATAGCGATCCCATAATTTCCACGATAGTCAAGGATATTAAACATCACCTCGAAGGCAATTTAGATCTTTTGAATAATTTGCAGAATCTTGTTTCAAAGCAAGAGAAATCAAAGTGTCCCAATCCATTACAGTGCTTGTCACAAATTCTTACGGATATTGTTAAGCCCAATACTGCCCAACAGCTCGGTGTACCTTCAACCTTGATAACAATAGTTCAAAGATTAATTAATCTGATAACAATTCCGAATAATAACGTTGTGAAGTGTGATCCCCATAATATTATCCCCACCGAGCGTCCACAAATACTGGATTCTATAATCGATATTGTATCGGAGCCGATAACTGAAACTTCAGAGTCTACAAGTCAATCAGTGCCTCATGAATCATTAAATTCTACAGAAAAACCCACATTTTGGCCGATACCACCGGTGATATCAATTCATCCAAATCGTAGCGAAGTGACGATAAAGCCACATGTTACCCCGACGGTGAAGCCAATTATATGGACCGTACCACCGACATTATCATCGCAAGAAGCACCAGTTTCAACTATGATCCCAATAGATTTTCTTCCAACGCAGAAGCCGCCTACCACCACGAGTCAACCTAATCCTTTATTGCCGCAAGCTGATAATGAACCGATTTTACCACCAATACTAAAGTACGATGAACCGATATACGTCGTTTTTCCAAACGATGATACTCCTCCTTACGTGGTATCAGAAAGACCCGATAACACACAAGATATAGGAATTGTACTCGAATATCCTTCGATACAAGTGCTACTACAAGGGTTTGATCTAAGCACACCATTCAAACCCGAAGAACTTCCTAACATAGCAGAAATATTTGAGATCCTTAGACAAACATTGGGCTATGATTTTATTGAAGAAATATTGGGCAATAGTGTGAATAAGACAAAGTATCCGACAGTAGTATCACTAATAGACGATGTGCTAGAGCAAGCACTTGAACATCCGAAGGTGAAGGCAAATCCTGAGTTAGTTTTGACGATCCAACGATGTCTGAAGGGTATAGATTACATCAGTGCCATAGCGTTATTCCCTATGATTATTAATTCACAAAGTATAACATCGGATGTACTTTATGTGACGTTTAATCCTGATAATCTAAACGCGAACGTTGTTAATTCTGAACCGCTGCAGAAGGTACCCGCTGGATTTATAACGCTAACAATTTACCATCCTAAATACTCGATGCAGCAAGTAGATCCGGTGGATCCGTATGGTACATTACTTCCGAGTCTAGACGATGAGGTGAATCCGATTCAGGAACTCATACGCGACGGTTCGCTTCAGGAAATTTTGGGTCCCAATTTTAACCCTCTTTTGTATCCGAACAGAGGTATTTTGTTAATAACCGTTCTTCAAAAACTTATTGTATCAAAACGCGTGCAGACAAACCTTCGGTTGTTGAAGTTATTGGATTTGTACTTGAAAAGTATCAGAAGCGTGACACTGTATAATAACCTTCCTCAGGATTACGAAATTCATGTGATTAAGGTGCAACAAAACGATGAAGTTAATTGGCAGCCAGATACAGCGAGTTTAATTGTGGCTTTACCACCGGCCCAGACGCAGGTTCAGTGGGACCAGATTAACCTTATAAAATCTTTCTTAAAGACATCAAATTTGCTCAAGTTATTGGGTATTGATACCCCACCGTATACCATTACTCGCGGGATTTTATTGAAAATAATTTTTAACGCTGCCATTCGGGGTAAGACGATGGATTTAGACAACGAGACTATGGCTGCCTTGAAATACTACGAAACTAGAATTCTTTTGAAAGGCCATGGTGCTTTGCCGATTATTTGGGTTTGGCTACGAACGTTTATTATTCGTAAGGAGATTCCCCTTGGGGAAATAATCGAATCAGTAATTGATTTCGATAAGTTATCCTCCAAATTGAGGATTGCTTACAACGAGCTTGTGACCTATTTATCCGAGAACCCCCAATTTCTTCAGGGTAGGGAGAATTTTCCATTTGAAAAATATAATACGAAAGGGACTTTCCTGAAAGGATTGTTCACACATTTCCTGACTGAACCTGACATAAGTCCACGGGCAAAAGTGAATCTAAAACTGATAATTCCTCACATAAATTTGACCGGTCATGGGGCAGAACCGATGAACCACGTCACAATAGACGATATAACAAACGGAGAAATCGATAAAGATGCACTTTCAGTCGTGCTGCAGGGTTAGTAAAACGCTCTAACAATTAATAGAAATAAACTACTTCTTACAAATGGCTTCTCATTACACGTTTCCTACTGTGATAAGAGTTTTTAATTAAGACAAATGCGGACAATTCATTTGTCATTTTCTTAGATTTGTAGTATGCCATTAACTGTATTAATTTACGACAATAAAAGTTCTGAGATCTTAAGTGTTAATATACACGGTAATTTAATTTAATATTCCTGTGTTCAAAGTTTCAACACTACTTTAAAATATTACAAAATTTTATCATGAATAAGAGTAACACTTTATTTGGACAGTCTTCAGACTTCAGATGCAAAGTGAACACATCAATTGCACTGCTGAACAGATCTAGTAAAAAAACGTAAATCTATTTCCAATTCTCCAAACTTCTAAATCAAACGCTTGTAAGCTAACTTTTTACAGGATTAAGATTTCAAACTACGTATATATATATACCTATATATATATATATATATATATATATATATATATATATATATATATATATATATATATATATATATATATATATATATATATATATATATATATATATATATATATATATATATATATATATATATATATATATATATATATATATAAAACTTAAGTGAATCGGTTCCCCTCAGATGATTATATATTATCGAATGTAAGAATATATAACAACAAATAATTAGAGGATCTTTCCGAATTCTTGGTTAACGGATCGACTTAAGTTTCAGAGTATATATTTCATGATAAATAATAAATCCAAATTTCATAAAGAATATATATGTCAGACCTGAATCCAGGATTTATCTTAATATCGGTCTGAATATCTATGGAGCTTTGTATCAGATAGCATGATATACGATTTTTAGAATACAGTAGGTATATCGAAGTGATCTGTGATTGGTATAGTGACAGGCTGCGGAAGAACTTCAGATCAGTAGCTTAACAATTCAGGGTATTCTATTGAACGTTTAACCAGATAGTCTTCTTTGCTACGTTAACTTATCTCCATTTTTAATATTTAAACAATCACGATTTCAGTTTGAATTTACAAAGGTTGTAGAAGTCTTGTCATTCTTGTTCTCAATGAAGATGGAGTAGCACATCAATCAATTGATATCTCTGCTCAAGAAACTTGAATATACTACGTCACCCTTCGATAAAAAATTTCCTCAAGAACTGATAAAGGTTTATTTGAAGAAAAAAATATCAGACATTCTCATTGTAATCACTGCCGGAAATGTCAATTCTCTCAGTCCGTTTTTGTATCATTAATATTCAATTCAAAAGTACCTACCGTCTTACGGTACTCGACTTAATAATTTGTACGTAGAATATTGTTATTATGTTATTCTCGGAGGTTGAGAAATGCGCTGATACATTTCCCAGTCCACATTGCTATGATATGATACAGAAATTCAATTCAATAATTCGATTTTCAAAATTGTTCATTTATCGTATCATATTTTGTACAACTTTTACAACTCCGACGTGATCTTCTTACAGGAAAGTATGGAAAAGGACAAAAATTTACATTTACTTGAGTTTCAAAGGTTTGTGGGATTTGGTTACCCTTTGCCGCACGTGCTATTGGTAGCTTTCTTGAATCGAATGAAAAATCGTATATCCCAATGTACGTATCGTATCTCCAGTCAGAATATCAAAGCTATTTTGAATCATATGGGCCCAACATTGCGGTGATGAGCGTCACATATGAAACAAAATAAAAAATAAATGAAAAACAGCTAGTCATAAATATGAGAAATTTTTCAATCCAAGTTTCCAATCATAAAAATAAAACTCATTTCATACCATAATCTGCATTAATATATTCACAAGTTACAGCTGGCCGGTTACCCTGATGCAGCTTTCCATATATCGTCATTTTTACAAACTTTTAATGTTTCTTGTACATACCTACCACGCTTAGTCTCAAGATTTAAGTGTACCGCTTAATGGTAAAAGTCTTTTGTTCGCAAAGCGAGAATAGAGCCAGACTCAAGTAGGTACCAAACTGAACGCGAGCGAGGATCTTACTACGTATGTAATTGTACTCAAGCAGTTAGCCTGATGTGGGTTGGCTTCAAAGAGTTGCGGAGCTTTTCTGTCAACCCATTAAAGTCAGTGCTACACTTAATATATCGAATTTGGTCACATATTATTAATTTTTTATGTTACAAATCATTCGAAATCATCTTTGCCAAATTGGTATCATTTGTCACGTGAAAACCATATTTGAACTAGCATGTGTGATGCATTGACATGGCTGTACTAAATTATTAACCTTAATGTCTGTTTCTTCGGATATACAAACTTGCCACTTAGAAGATTCTTACGATATTTAGCTTAATTATTGCTTCAAACGAGCTGAATTCAACCTTAACGTGCAACTTGCACTAAATTTATACAGATATTCATGAATATGTCACAGTGCACTTTGTCGTAGACACTTTCCGCCCAACTTGGAAAATGTACAATGTCAACTCCGCGCGTTAGAAACTCTATTCTCTAACTAGACATGGCGAGGGTGAACGGGATAAGCAGGATGAACTGAGGACCAGGAACGACGAGAGTTGCTTTTATACAACGTAACGAAGGAGTTAGATACACGGATTTACACAACTGTGCCAGTTCCCACCTCAAATCTCGTATAGTCTAGTGAGTTAAGTACGAGATTTCAAGAATTTTCTTGACCCACCGGCCCTACGCATCGCGTTTTACTAGTTTCACTAATTACTGTACTGTTATTTTTTTATCAAGTTTTTTTTTTTTTTTTTTTAAATTGATCATTTTGGCGATTGGAGTAATATGTCACGAAAAAAGAGCGTCAGCGCGTACGCAAATAGAGAATCTAGATTCTAGATTCAAAATATGAATCTACAAGATTGAATTATAATCGAGTGCTAATAAATGTAGCTAGGAAAAATTTTTGCGTACCTACAGTTGAAATAAAAGCGGGAATACAAAGTTCTAGAATACTTACTGGTAAATACAATGCTACAACGTAAAAATTGGCCAGTTATTCGCGGCTATACGGTTCAGTTACCATGAAAAGAGGCTATGAAAAGAAATTGCTAGATACTGACATTATTCGGTGGGTGACCACGGTCCGTGTGCATTTCCGTTCAGAGCAAATCTTGTGGAAAACGAGAAAAAATTATCTGAAAAATATTGCCTCATGTTTTTAGAAAACCATCGTATGAAAAACCGCATTGCAGTTACAGAGCTGTAACGATAGCAGATTGCAGTTATCGTTGAATAGTGTTAAGCAGGGCTAAAAACAGTAGAAATCGACACTGCAAATGCAGAACAAACAGTCACGAGCTGTGGGAATCACGACAGGCGCCGATGGCAATCAGCAAAGTGCTTTGCCGTCGTCTGGTTCCACTGTGACCATCGACCCAGACGTTGAGGTCAAAGAGGGTGCCTATATAATTCTCGAAGCGAGATCAAATTTCTGAATTTTCAATATAAAGACAGAAAAAACAATTTCATTTTTTTCCAATATCGGACAGGCGTAATTAGCGTGAAAATTAAACAAGCATAGCTCGTGTAGATCCAGATTCTAAACTGTCGATAATTAATTGGTAGCGCTTAATTTTACAAGAAGAATGTTCAAAAGCCAAATTAACTTAGGGGAGACACCGATATTTTCGCGACTTTTTTAACCGTATGTTCATGAATTTTTTGTGAGGAAATGGTTGGGTTTATTGAAAAGATCCTTTGGGTATACGTATATGTATATTTTCTCAGCTTATATAAATTTTTACAAGTGTCTGTAATGACTACTGTATAAGTGAGACTGCAAAATGCTGCATTTTGCTTAGGACCATGATTGCGCCTGTCCCACTGATCTGACATGAAAAAACCAAACATATTTAGAATCGGTAGATGAGTCTTTATGGTCCGTACCGTGATCACATGAAACAAACAAAATTTCAAAGAACGGCAGGGAATTTATAAAACAAAAACTAATGTGTTCATTTTTTTTAGCTTCTGAAAATTCATACAGGGCTTAATTTTTTACTTAGCCAATTTTTCGCGCTATGAACGATAGCGTCATATCTTCTCAGGATGCCTTTCAAATTTGAGATCATTCGGTCAATTGGTACCCGAGATATCGTGGTCTTAAGTTACGGAAATGTAGTTTCGAGAAAAACACGTTTGATGTTTCGGTAACAATCTAATGATTCAACCGTTGTCTTCAAACTGCCATAACTCCACCAATCTTGCGAATTTTTTCATAATTTTTGAACGGAATATTCTCAAAACTGACTACGAACTTTAATAAAATGCAAAAAAAAAAAAAAACGATTTTTTGACGCCAAAATATGAGAATCTTCCCTTAAGGCTTGAGTTGAAGGTTGGCTTTGATGACGTACGACCTTTTGTATAATGAATCCACCGAAATGAATTTTTTAATAAACATATACCATCCAATTAAGTGCACGGAAAATTGCGGTTCTAATTTAATATTTTCGGACCTAAGTTTCCACTTTAATCATTTTCTCACGTCTTAATTAGGTGGCGAACAAATTATATCTTACAGCCACGCTAAGCATATTTTTCACAGAGGCATAATCCTCAAGTGACAATTGTAAATTCATTCCATATCCGGCAATGTTTACCCTCGAAATTTCAATAGATCAACTAGGTTAACGTAAGGTGCATGAGGTGATGTAACGTTGGATAACGATGCGCGCTAAGGGAGGAAGAGCAAAGTTTAAAGTTTAAACTGCGATTTGGCATATACTGTATAAATATTCTGATATGTACATTTCGGTTGTTGAAGTTTACTTGGTGAAAATTTTTGGGCAGATATCGAGATCATAGAGGAAAGATATTAGTTTCTCTGCGGATAAATTATTAAAAAATAGGTTTTTGAGCCCGTGATTATTCATCGACTGTGTCTTATCAGTGAAATGATTCGACGTATTAGGTCCGTCGATTTAACCCAATTTCAAGATTTCAATTTATATTCATAAACAATGATTAAATTACGCGGTCATACCGAGCTGCGGGGCTAAAGGGCGATCGATGAACGGAAGCGAAGCGCTGCCGCTGTTGGATTTAATATTTGGTCGGGGGCGATGAAAGATCAAAGATTCCTTATTAAGATTCCCCTTGTCGTATCAAGCGCAGAATTGCAAGAGGAAGCGGTGGATTTTCCATTGGTAGAGCGCAATCAGTTAATATATAAGCCGGTTTGAAAAATCCAACTGCCTTGTGCCTTCGGGGTGTTTCATAAATCCTTTACTACTTTAGGTATAATCTATAGGTTAGCTAAATCAATTAAGTCTGATTTCAATATACATTCGTTCTAATCTCAGCAAAGCTTCTTCTTGACACGAAAAAAAGCGCGTTTCCGGGGTAAAGGGGAAATAAACGAAATAAAGAAGAAAAAAAAAGAGGAAAAAAAAAGGAAAAGAATTTCCATCGGAACTCTGAATCTGTTTGATAATCAGATGGTTGCCACCTGCGTTAGCAGTTCTACTGTCCTCTGGGACAGCGAGGGGTGATGAAAATTCTTGGAGATTCGAATATAAAAGTGAACGAATAAAAGGATCTAGCAAAACATTTCAGAGAAATTCTAAAGCACGAGCCACAGCTACTGCGACAAACTCAACTGACTCCGGATTGTCTTGCTATCTGTACTTCTTTGAGATGAAATAATAATTAACTTTTCTTTGAATATTCGTACTCATTTTCCGTGGTCTTTTTATTTCATCTTTTCAGTTCACAAGAAGAGTAAGTATGTACAATGTACCTACAAGGGTTTCAAATAATCTCGTATATTTGTCTGGCGGAAGTAGGTATACCTATACGTATATCTCAGTCAAGAATTTTCATTATTTGCATTATTAATTAATTCTAATATTAAAACCTGGAGGGTGTAGATATATTATGGCCAAAATTAGGCAGTCGGTGGTATTTGTTTTCATTTAATAATGAAAAGAAATTAGAAATTTTTGTTGTACTATGAATAGTGAAAAGAGTATCAGCTAACTTCGGATTTCAAAATTGGAAAATACTGCCGCACTCAAATGTATGGTCTGTGAAGAGAGGGAGTATGATATTTCAATTAACGGCGAGTTGCTGAAAGTAGAGGCCAGCCAAGCATCCCGCGCCTTCTAAGTTAAGTCGCTAATGCTTCGTCAACCCTTATAATGCAGGCTTAGCCTTGGCAGGCCTAACCAAAGTTACAGTTAACCTCCTGTTCGTATCCAAGAGCCGGGATTCAGTATAACCAAACACCCAGGTTCTCTAGCGTCGCTTCTATATCGAACTATCAACAAGCCACGAGAAAAAAACGGATTAACCCTTCGTGAGAGAGGAGTTGGGCATAGAGGAATAGTCGGAATACGATGCTAGGGATAGTGAAGAAGAGAAGGATATTGGAAGACTGGAATTAAGGTGAATTAGTCGTTGAAATTTATTTACGAAACTCGGAAATTGAGCCTTAGTCAACGAGTGAACAGACCTACGAAAATCATGCCCTTGAAGTCAATTTTCTGATATATTTATATATCGGTAAAACGCGCCGAGTTGGTCAATTGATATTTTTCATTGATCTTGGAAGACTTGTTTAAGAAGGAAACCAAAACCGATAAGTTATTCATTATTATTGATTCTTCAAATTGGTTAAATAAAATCGAGCCTTTGTGTCTTTCGATTCAATTTTTCAAATCATATTGATCAATATTCGAGAATTTTTCAAAATCACAGTCCTTAAAGTCCGCGTTATCAGTGAACCACGTAATTTAGTCATTTACTTATTCGGCAGTAACGGATGAACCTGCTGTGTATTGATGATGAAACGAAAAGTAAGAAGAACTCTTATTTTGGGGGAAACAATAAATTTATGACACAGTAATAGTCTGTAGCGTGCAGCTCACGTAATATCGCTCTATCGAACGTCGTAAATCTCCGAGTAGCACATAAATATACCTTGTGAAAAAAAATGTGTGTATAAATAAAAAAAAAAAAAAAAAAAAAAAAAAAACTATATAAAAACGGAAAAAAAATATGTGAAATATCTTACGTTTCGATATTCCAAAAAGTCACAGCCAATCTGATATACAAAGATGCTGACAGACCGATCAAATTTGTCCACATTTGTCACTTCTGACTTATGGCATAACATCATGTACGAATAGTATCACCGAAATCCTTCGCTGTTTTGATCGAGAGACAACCATGTTCTGTATAAAGTCTAATCGGAAGTCTTTCAAATTACGTCTAACAATTTGGTCAAAAGTACCTAGTTTTGCTCAGTCTGAAGGAAGCGGTGAAAATTACGGGTAAAATAAATAACGAGTAAGTATTGTCCCCAGTGATATGGCTTGATCGGAGACGATCTATCCAGCAGGCTTTTGTGAACTCAAAGTTGGTATAGGTACGGGATACTGGGTTAGCTTATCGACTCTCGTTTGCATAGTAGAGTCCAACACGAAGGGGATCGCTTTTCTTTGGGTTTGGAAACAAGACCTAGAATCTCTAGGAAAGAAAATTTTTCGAACACACAGTCAGCTTTTTTCCTTTTCTCAATGTGGATGAATATATTATCTGGTTAAGTCTGTCTACATATGTTATATACGCTTTTTATTTTTCATGAAAATACCTTAATTAATCCTAAATTTGTTCAAAATTTAAAGCGATATGAAATTTCATCCTGTTTCCCTGTTATCTCGAGTGAAGATTCTTGCTCACTTATTGTTAGCAAGGAATTTCTTAATGCTTTGTCGTTTAATTAAGCTCGGAAATAATTTCTACCCAGCGTTCAACCGCGGCCGCAATAAAACCCTGAAGATGAGCCTTCCTCCTTATCACAAGCGTGCACTGGGACGACTTGGCTCATAGGATCGTAACGTTAAGTCTCCTGGCGGACAGAGAGGAATAATAATATCCTCTTGAGTTTCTTGCTTCACTGCGTCGTTCGTAGCTTAGGTCACTTTCCCTTTTCTGATCTATGTACATAATACATAATTAAAACAGTGCCAAGACCTCACAGCACGCAGCTTCATCGCCGTTGGATATATTGGCCATACGATCTCTTCATAGGATTATTCTCTTTATGAAATTTCCGAACGATATTTTATTAACAGGCTATCCTCAGGGATTGTCGTTACTATTTCAAACTTACTCAAACCCAGTTCATACCTGGACTCGTAAAATTCACCTCACGTATATTCGTTCCTTAATTCCCCCTTTCGAGGACGATGTCACCATACGGCCTACCCGATCGGTTGTTCAGATTGTGGGTTCTGAAGCGACCATTCCATGAGCGTGGGTTACGATTGAATATACCTACATGGTATCCGAGATCATAGTGTTATGACTATTTTATTTAACTTTAATAAACTGAGTCTAATTCATTTCAAATAAATGGAAATGAAAATCCTCCGATAATGAAATGATTCTAGATTCCGTTTTAAAAGAAGACTCCAGTCTACAGAAAAAATATCGTAAATCTACTTCCTGCCCACCGATGGATGGGATCTGGAACAGTTTATATCAGAAAGTCAATTCTAAATCGGATGTATATGTAGCGTTGAGACGAAGGATTTGGTGTTTATGGCACGGATCATCAGCTACGGATCTGAAGGATTTCTTTTTCGCCTACCTCACATTTTGTACTGAGGAGGGACGGAAATCGAGTGACTAACGTTGTATCCTGGAAGTGCAAAGTGTCTGGTATAAAGAATCACCGGGATTCATGGAGTATACGAGTTGTGGCTAGTTCAAGTATCTTGGAATAAACGAGCAGTACCATACCTATAGATTTTCGAAGGTGCGACAGAGGTGAACCGAAGGTAAAACTAAGGTGAGACAAAGGTGAAGCCTGATGTATGAGACACTCGGTGGTTGCTACTTCGTGTCGTCAACGAAATGTTGCCCCATAAAATATATCCGGAGAAGGTAGCTTACGTTGAACACCTACCCAAGTTGCTTCCATTCCACATCGTAGTTGTCGACCCTTCATGGTCCTGCAGGGAAGGAGTTGGGACCGGTAAATCTCTGTATTTTATAAAACTGAACCATGATTGCTTTCGGATATCGTAACATCAGGATTGACGATAAATTTCATTTTTTTTTTTTTTTTATGGATTTTTTCAAGCCGTTAAACATTAGCGAGGGAAAATTCAGTCTGTAAAATCTTAAGGGTATAGATGCGTGACGAATAGGCATAATATAAAGTAAAAGAGCAATTAAAAATGCTCCGAGAAAATATACGAGCGGAATGTTTACTGGGGGGGATACGTACGGCCCGGTCGCCCATCTTAAACTTGTTTGCTCTCGGCACTTGAGAGAAGCAGCTATTAGTAGTAATTACAGGCGCAATAAGTCTCTACCCGATGCTCTCACCTTCCTCCAACCTAGCAGGGGGGCTGGAGGCTAACTCCAACCCTAGCCGAAGTGATATAGAACCACTAGGTAGGCGGGCGAGTTGCGAATTAAACTCCCACATCAACTGAAATTCGAGTAACTGAGTGAACTCGCGGGGTACATCACACGTACCAGTTTCAAAAATATATACATATATATACTATAATACAAGCTGTTACCAATATTTTCAGTATTTGTATCCTGTAAACTTTGAACAATGTTTTTAATAACGAGAATTTTTTTTTATTTTTTTCATTCAGAAATTAGTTACGCGATAGAAGACACATGGGGTAGGTATGGTGAAAAAGCTGGAGTTCGTTAAAAGGTATTCACACAGGACACTGCGAGTGAAAGGGGTAGGGTAGGTATTCTTTTCTCGTATCATTCCTTCTCGATACATTGACGTAGCTCGACCCTTTTTATGTTCACGAAAAGCCGATTATTGGATAAAATAGAAGAATAAGAAGAGAAAGAACATCTAGAGTTGGTACCAAAGGGTAAAGCAGTCTTCGGTCTTAGGAAAGCTCAGCGCTGCTTTAGATTCTAAGGAAACTCCAAAGGATAAAGAGAAAAGAGGGCTACTTGTATACAGGTGGGGAAGGAATTCAGGCGACAGAGTTGTTTTCGAAGTGTTATTTTGTTTTCGTAGCTCGACCAGCCGAAATAATGTACTACGATTTGTACCTCAAGCACGAGGGCGCAAAATCGAGTGAATCCAACAGCTTTAAACCACTTTCAAAAGATATAAGCGTACTAGAGATAGTTATCCTTTATAAAAATGAAAGTATATTCCTCATATAGACCGTATTTAGTTATTAACGGTTAAAATAAATTTACACCCCAAAAACTGTACGCTTAAATTTCTCCGATCGTGGATAGAAGTATCTTTGAAGATTTTAAGTAATTTTGAATATCCGGCTATCCAAGGTTTTCATCCCGGAAGACAATTAACACAACCGTCAAGACTCGTCTCATCTCAATTCTCCTTCCTCCTCTGAGCTAAGCAAACCGCCAGACGCAGCCATCCAATTGTCTTCAAGAAATAATGAAATCTACCTTTCTTGGCCCTGTCCTCTTTTTTTATAATTTTGTTGTCCACATAAGATGTCACTCGTTAAGACAGCATCGTCTTTTTAGAATTGGATTAAATTTCGAAAAAAGGCGTAGTTATTATATGACCGTCATTAGATGTTCTTAATTCACCCTACCCTACGGATTATGAATGGCACGAAACGTTAAAGAAACAATATTGAAGCAACTAATGGATTACGTACATGTTTATTCATAGAGAAAAAAAAAAAAAACGTATGCAGCTTGTTCTGAAGTAGTCCAGATATCTTAGTGTTAGGGTATATATACATTTAATATTCTTCAGGTATCGTAAAATGACGAACAATCATAGCGACATAAAATACGATCAGTACTATAGCCCGGCGTGTGAGTGTAATGGGTCATAAACTAAGTTTTATGAATATTTTAAAAATAGATTTGCATTTACGTCTCGGTTCTTGCGAAGCTCTCTTTTGAATTCGGCTGTGAATCAATTATACCGTCTGATTGGAAAAACGTCAAGTTCATAACAGTGTGCAGGTTCGTTATTTATTTTTTTCTTGCTCCCCATCTCTCTCTCTCTCTCTCTCTCTTTTCCACTCTCTGCAGTACTCTTATAACTCAACGTAGGTACGTGAAAAAAAAAACACAAAAAAAAATACTAAATAAAAATAATATCATACGGGATCCGTGCTGCTGAAAAATAAGAGAAAAAAAGAACATATTTTTCGTTCACAGTGCGATAAACGAGTAAAACTTATTTTTATACTTAAAAAAAAATGAAACAAAAAATTTAACGAATGCCCTCCTGCAGTTGGCTACCAACTTTAAACTATTTACTCTGCAGGTATTGTATAGCTAGAGCAAGCTTCATCGGTGACGAGAGGATGCTAGAAGAAAAAGGCTAGTATTCAGCTGCTATGTAATACCATAAACAATAAAGACCTATCTAAATAAAAGCATGGCGGTTTTCTGTGCGCGGTTTTCTTAGTTCGTGAGGCTTACAAACGGTCGTGTTCGCAAGAGATTGCATGCTCAAGTACAAATGGCGCCATTTCAAAGCGTAGCTTCAATAAGCAGCACGACGGTTCGAGACAATGGAAAAGTATTTCAATTACACGCAGCGAGGATTGCTCATACTCTACTATACTCGTTTGTGTCGCGTTCCTGGGTCAACAATTTACTTTATGTACGTACCTACCTACCTACCAGCCGCATGGACCAGCATGGCTATATACATAAATATATATATATATATATATATATATATATATATATATATATATATATATATATATATATATATATATATATATATATATATATATATATATATATATATATATATATATATATATATATATATATATATATATATATATATATATATATATATACATGGTATATATAATTCTCGTGATTATTCTGCTCGGTAACTATATAATTAAGAAAAAGAACGAATTAGTTATTCAGCGTTGAGCAGCTGTGTTTATTACCCCAGCCTTTGGGAACACCGTGCTTAAGGGTGATGTTAATTATTTATAATTTCTCAGAGAGGGGTGCAACTCGGAGCGATAAGTTCCATTAATTGCACTTTTTTTACTCATCTTTACTCATACCATAAATTACAATCCTCTTTCAAAGGGTAAGATATCTATTTAGAATTCAAATCCACTAGACTGTTAAAAAATATAAGTTCACTATAGTTTTTTTTTTTTTTTTTTTCTTTTTTATTTATAGATTTTTTTGTTCCACCGTAAAAGCTTGACCGTCTCTCAGTATCTGAAGCCTTTGATGCTATATTTGTTCTTTTTCTTTTTTATTCTTGTTTCTTTTTTTTCTTTCTTTCTTTCTTTTTTTTTTCCTTTTATTATTTCTCTTCTTTTCTTGCAGTCTCGATTTTTCATTGATGTGAGTATATAAAGTAAACTTTCAGACTCTAAGAGGATAGCGCATTGTGTGAGGCGCATAGCTGAGTACGGGGAACGAACAAAGGGGTGTATAGAACCTCAAGAAAAGAAAAGAGACTATTATATTCATATTATCTGAAGGCTGTCGTCGCTTTAGCAAACTTTCGTGTATCGATCAGCCCCTAGTTTTTACAAACCATTTCTTATAAGCCGTTTAGTTATAAATATATGGCATTATCTTTATCACTAATCAATAAGACAAGAAATTATCTAATAAACAAATTATTTTCGCCATCAAGTTCACCGGATATAATAATAGCCGCATACCACAGAGGACACAGCTGAGATTTCAGGTAAATATTTTCAAAAGTTTTGATATACGGTAAATTATGTAAAAAATTTTTTTGCTTACCGCTACGTTAAACAGAGGCTTCATCAATTGAGACTTTACTGCGTGAGTGTACTAGCTATGGGTATGTATAACATACCTATCTACTGTATGAAAATCTACGTGTAACGTTTAATGCCGTGTGTATATGGTAACGAGAAATACCTTTCCACAGCTATAGGGGAGAATTTTTTGTTGGTACAAACAAGCGATAATCCTAGTTCAACTGCTACAGACAAAGGAATATCAGAAAAATGGCGTTGGCATCCAGGTCTGTTCAAAAATGTCATTGTCAGGCTTTACGAAAGAGGATTAAGTTTTTTTTTTTTTTTATCTGAGAAATCAAACGGCCTTAAGCCGTTTATAAGTATCCTAATGAATGAATCTCTTGAATATTTTGTGTTTGATATACGTTCTAAAAGTTCTACACTATTAAAATTTTTTCGGTTATTCCAGGTCTCATTTTATTCGGCAGGACAAAAATCTAAGTGGTTAATTATAAATAATGAATTTAGCAAGTCTGGGTGAATAGTTATTATATTATTTACGCAAGTGTATTATTTCGGCTTTAACTTAGCCTTCAGACGGTATCTTATTGCATCGTACTGCTCGCCTGGAATCCAAATACATGCAGGTATATATCTACATTTTACAATATAATATACAACGGTATATTATATATGTAAAGGTTAATATATACCTGTATCTTCGTATATACTATCCCCTCCCGTGTATGTAAATGAAATATAGGTTAGAGGTTTGGCGCTATTGCCTTTTACACAGATATTAAATTTCGTATAGACTCGTACTGCTGTGCTGTTGAAAAAAGCTCTGCGATCATCGTGTTGCGCCCAAGTTTCATGATATACATAATTAGGTATTAAAGCCCCACAGTTTTGGTATCAAAATGTTATATTAATACTGATATTATCCTCTCTGTATATGTAGGCGAAGATAAAGTTACAGTCAGCGTTGTTCGGGTCCCATGTTGCATGAGTATACATACCTATATCAAAAAACGAAAATAATAATCTGCAAATCTAGTTATATTTGCGGTAAATTGAATGAGAGAAAAAAATGTGTATTACAGAATGAACAGAAACGAACAAAATACTTCTTGTTTGTTTTTTATGTGATAAAATTCGTTCAGAAATTAAACAAAGAATGTTAAACTGCTGTTATTGCCTCTCTTCATTACTTTTGACACTTTTGGTTAGCCGGTTTAAAAAATAGGGGAATGGGGAATTTTTTTATTTATTTATTTTTATTTTATTTTTTCTTTATTTTTGTTTGTTTATTTACTTTTTCGTTGTTGATTAAAGACATTACTCGAGTCGCTCAGGGCTATGAAATTTAACGTTTGGCCGAACAATAATTGTAAAATACGGAATTGCCGTAACTCGTGAGTATGAACGCGGTTGTTATATTTCGTTATTTCGTTGTTCCCTCTTAATAATCCCGATGACATTTTCTGCCAACGTGGATTATCGAGTGTGTTGATTGGATTGTCAGTTAAATCCGTTCGAATTCCACTTTTAACAACAGCCAATTAAATGCAACTACAGTTACCGAATTGTGATGGTAACAACGTACAGATCGTATGATTAAACTAAAACGAATTCATTAACGCCATGGCGTTACATTTTTCTTTCTTTTATATATATTTTTTTTTGGTTCTTTTCTTTTTTTTTCATCTGTCTTTTTGTCGGTTTCTCATTATCTCTCATCACATGATCTAGGTCAACCAGGTTACGAAGCTTGCAGTCAAAGTCTAGGAAAAAAGAAGTAGCTAAAATCCAAAAAACAAAAAAAACTTCGATAATCAATTAACCGAGACCAGCTGAATTGCACACAGATAGACCATGGTGAGGATCACTATAGATACTCGCTCATTAAATCCTTACATACATCATTAATACTCATTATATCATTACGTCACAGTTTATAGACAACTGAAAAGTCCTCACTCCGTGATTATGTATCTTTGCATGTCAGTGAACGAGATCATAGTATGAAAACTACAAGATAATGGTATTCAGCAATTAACTTTAAACGGAGATATTTTTTAATGATTGCATGTGCCTTTCGTGTTTGTTTCATTTTTTCACAAAGAACGTAAATACTTGTCTTTATGTTTTTGAAACAATAGAAATTTGTTATTTGTTACTATCAAGATTTGCGAGTCTATTTACACTTTGTTATTAACGAGGTGTTAAATTATTGACAGTCTCTTTGGTTTTGAGTTAATTGTATATAAATTTTAAGTATAAACGAATTAAATTGCTCCGTCCAATTAGCGATCGCGGTGAACCGTTTCATCAGATAAGATAATATAATGAGTCTAATATTTGCATTGGTGGTTTTAAATGGCTCGATAGGTAATACCAATAACGGGAAACTGTAAAGGGAATTAAAACAAATATTCTGCAGTCTCTAACGATAGCAAATGAGTTCGATTGAACGGTTTACCATAAAGGAAACTGGCATCGCGTTACGTGCGCTTATCGAATTTGCGTCACATAGTAGTAAACATTGATCTTTATACCATCGTGTAGGAAATAAAAAGAAAAAAAAAAGGACCAAAAAAAGTAAAAAAAGAAAATTCGAATGGTAATAGCTATAAGGGCACAGCTATTGTGAAGTTGAAAAGCCCGAAGCACCCCTATTTCATTTCAAGATGACAGGCTGGTATCTTTTTTCCATTTTAAAAAGTCGGAAATTTACAAGGCTATAAAACAAGTACAAATCTTTTTTCTGTCACCGAGATTTCGAGAGAAAGAAATCATCAGAATAATAAAAATAACAGCAATAGGTTCGACAAGAAAAGATACGGTTGGGTGTGTCACGTTCCTCATTGTTAATAGCAGATGCCACGATCCTTTTTCAGTCCACTTTTTCGGGAAATCACAAGGTTCAAGACGATCCTTGGATCATGTAGCAGTATTTTATCGTAGATACATCAGATGGCAAGTACCACTCCTATTCCAAGTGTAAAAGTATATCTGCTCTTAGCCCTATCCTTTTGACAAACCGTTAAAAGCATAGAGAATACAAATTTGGTTTATAGGGGGTTGGGAATTTCCTAGGGAAAGTTAGGGTAAAGTTACCATCGATGGACCACCTAAGCAAAGTTGATAAAAATTGCATTTTTAATCAGAAATGCAAAATCAACATCTAGAAAAAAATTATCGTTAATCTTTGATTTAGCAGAACCGAATTTGTATTTTTTGCATTCAGTCGAATTATGCAACCCCTCTCCATCAGTAGACCACTCGGTCGCCTTCATTGGCCCACCGAAATAATGAATTTAAAACAGTTCAATCACTCGATCTATTGGTGTGAATAATAAAATGGTGAATTGTGAATAGATTCTTATTAAAAAAAAAGAACGGTCTCAACTCAAAAGTTTTAAAATCATATAAAATTGCACAGATTATATTAGTGTACGTAAGATAATCCTATCACTCTAAAACTATTATAGACAAAACAAATGTAAGGTATTTTTTTTTTTTTTTTTTTTTTAGTTTCGTACGTCTACGAGGAATAAAACAATCTGTTTGATCTCAACTAAATAAAAATTTAAAAAAATCTTTTCAAATGCAATTGTGAGTAGACCACAAAAAAGGCTCGCGAAAGACTCTCTTACAAACTTTTGAAATAATAAACGGCTAATGAAATTAAATAAAATAAAATTAATAGAATGAAACACCGCAGCAAACGAATGTTTCATGTGTTGGCTCAGTGCTAGTCAGTTAATGCAAAGAAACCTCTTCCAGCAATTTTCTCAAAGTATATTCTCAATATTCCTTAATCAGTTGAAATATAGTCAAATCAAACAACAAAAAAAAAATTTTTTTTTTTGCAATATTACTGGGGCCAATACTTGAATTAAACGTATCTATGAATCGACTACTGGTCCATCCATGACACAGTTTCGTGGTCCATTCATGGAAACTCTCTAAGCAACAAATAACGTAGTCTACCACCTCTCAGTAGGGAAGTAGAAAAAATTTCTTGTACCATTTTAAAGAGCGAATCTTCAGCTTTATAACCATGCAATACGATTTCACAAAAATCGACTACTTACATAAGGATTCAAACACATTTGCAAAATCAAGAAAAATAAGACCACGAGAAGACAATTTCTTATCTTGTTCAATTTCAGCAAGCTTATGGTACTCATGTGACTGTTTTCAATATGGTCGCTCTCTTTCCACTACTACACTCATTTTTAATTAAATGCAGCGCTATTTATCAACGCGTATCTGAGATATTTCACCGGTCCATCGGTGGCACCGGTCCATCGATAGCAACTTTACCCTACAACTTTAAATTTCAGTTATAGATTTTATTTGACGGCTTCAAAGTAGTCGTGCAATTTGGTAAATCACGCTATAATATTCCGGTAGGGATATATAATATTTGACGCAGGAAAAAGGCTGTGTGTTTCTGATACCGTTTGATATATTTTCTCGAGTTGTGCTCCGGGCTTTATGGCTTGGAAATGATGCGTATCAATACTCGGTTCGTGTCTTCGAACTGATGCTGCTTTGGCCAAGCTTCAAGTCGCGCTGCCGCAAGCTGTATAAAAATTTTTTACGTATCAGCAATTGTGATTGTTCTAACGTCGGATTGATAGAGTGAAAAAATTTTAAACAAACACAAAATATGAATGTCTGGCGTAGATTTAGAGTGAAGTCAAAAATGATAACCAAAAGTAAGATTCGAAAACGGGGAGAGAAGAGAAAATTTTTTCGGTGGAATTTGTGTAATTTTCTGATTTTCTTCTCTGCAGATGAATTAAAAAAAAAAAAAAAAAAAATTTGATATTATATCTACATGTGATTTACGGCTACACCGATAACATGCGTTTAGTCTTTTTTTTTTAACTTCCCGCAATGAAAATTGAAAATTTTTATTAAAAAGGGAAGTTATTGGTTTCGGTCCGATTTTCGAAAATCGAGTTTTCATCAGATCTCAACGTTTTAGGGTTCTACGAGGCTATTATGACTATTTTTGGATGGACGTCCGTATGTGTGTGTGTATGTATAAACAAATTTTTTCTCGTACGATATCTTTAGAACGAATCGACCGGTTGGAATGGTTCTTATGGTAACCGAAAGGGTTTATCAAGACTTAGATTTGATTAGATTCTGGAGTCGATATGGCAAGTAGTTTCAAAGTTATTCAAGAAATAAAAATTCAAAAACAATTTGTTTTCATGTTTTTAGCGCATAACTCTTAAACTGTTCGTGCGATTAGTCTCAAAACTTGATCAGATTCAACTCTTGGATAGCCCTTTCGATCGCCGTAAGATTCATCAAAATCAAACAATTGGTTTAAAAAATATCGCACGACAAAAATTTCTCTTTTTGTCGTACGATACCTTTGGAACGAATTAACGGATTTGAATGATTCTTGCAGCGATCGAAAGGGTTTATCAAGATTTAGATCTGATAAATTTTGGAATCGATCGGTCGAGTAGTTTCAAAGTTATTCGGAGAATAGAAATTGAATAAAAAAACATTTGTGTACGGAAAACTAATTATACTGATAACCTTCTTTAATTTATTATAAACACGATAGTATCAATTAATTGTAACGTATTTAACACAGCGGGAAGTTTTCAGGTTGGCCCACAGGTCAACCAGTTTCCTGATTTTTTTTTCGTTTTTGTGTAGGCCTATTTGAAATTTAATTACGCAAAATGTTTTGGATCAATTTTAATTTTCAGACAAAGTCGCCTAAGGATTTAATGGGATAGGTATATATTTTGAGACCGAGGCGCAAACGTGACTTTAGAAACTCGGGAAAAACTTGAGAGTTCAGGTATCTGATCATAAGAAGACTTATGAAGTTATATTACTGTGATTACAACAGCCATTTTGAAGGTATAAGTAAGCTCTGAAGAAGTATGAAAACCACGCTACCCTCGATTTCACATTATGTAATAGGCACCAATTACACTCAAACCTCAACAAATTTCCGTTATTTCACTTTCACAGCTTCTACAAAAAGCTTCAGTTCTATTGAAAGCAATAGGACTGAATAGGTCATATTTTGTATGTATACCTATGAGTCAAGTTGTACATTAGTTTTATGATGAGTCTTGATCTATAAATCAAAAACGTTTCTAGCACTGATTTCGCCCTCTTCATGCAGTATTAAATGTTCAGAATACTTGCAGTGCCCCAGCTACCCAAAAAAATTTTAGGCTGATTGAGCTCTACGTATGATAAAAATTTCGCCACAGATGAAAATGATATCTCAGAAGTTGTATTTGCACGTCTAATGAAACTGGTAAGATTTCTTATTTTTTTATATCGTGGAAGCTTCTTCTATTTGCTGTTTCAAAGAAAACAACGTAAATTATATGGCACGCTTCATTGAGACGAGTAAAAAAAATGATCTATCTTTTCCTTTCCGCCACGATAAAGCCCATATCCGGACCATCGCTGCGTTCTAACATCATTCGACCGTGAAGAAGTAGAGGTAAGTCTTATTTATCTTTCACCTGATCGCGATCGTTCAAACTTTGCATCGATCGTATAGTAAAAAATTTTACATATATAGATGGTGGCGTAACATCATCGATGTAACTATCATGAGAGCTTTTATTTTAATCAAGTTATGAAATTTAAGCTTCTCATTTTTACCGAGAAATATCGGTTCAGTTTCGATTTTATCCCTGTAAAAAATTTTCCGCAAATTTCAAGTTGTTTGACAGTTTTTTATTTATTCTATTATATACTTTGGATAATTTCCTGTATGTTAAGGAAACTATATATCTTTACTAACAATATTTATTCACCACTATCGTAGTGACATTATATTATGTCGAGAATAAGATGGAAAGAGTATATAGTGAAAATTTAGTCAAAGAAACACTTTCTACCGAGAATATAATATTCCTGACTAGAGTTTTAACATGGATTTTTCTCTAGAAGCGAGCGACGTGTTCTGCGTTACGCAAAACTTAATCGTTTTATTGCCATAAAATTCTAGCGAACGTACGTTCGTATATACGTCACGAGCATCTCGGGAATAAATACTTGTATATTTTGTGGGAAATTTTATATGCTTGAATACATATATTATATATACACTCAGGTGTATGTACCCTGCATCTATAACAAAATTTACCTATACACATGTTACGTCTGAGCCTGTACAGTATCACTGAACTCTTTCAATTTCAGGATTTTCTCGGCATACCAACCGAGTTGAATCCACTTGCGTATGTAACTAAATTTATACTGTAGTGCACAGAGATAAAGGATTTGTTGAATCAACCATACGGATTTAGACCAGATAACAAAATGTATAAAATGCCTATCTAGCTATTCTCTTCTTTCGATCTGAATAAATTCTGTTAAACTAAAAAAATATCAACTGTACGTATTCCATACCGACATTTTCTTGAATCGATAACTATTGTAGTTACTCAAGAAAAAGCAATCATTTTTAACTACATAAATATATTTCGTGAAACTTCATCATCCAAATCAAATGCCACAACATACGATTTTCAGTATTATTCACAGTCCTGTATCCAGACATTTGAGTTAGTTAAAACTTTGCGAGAGGTGTAGGGTTGACATTCGTAATACATGGTTCAAAGTTATGTGTGGTCAAGTGATCAACGCTGAGAGAAGCAGCCACATCGGGTGCTTTTCTACCCTGCTCATTAAGTGCTTGCACTATGTGGTGAGGAAGCTCCAGTAGTTAGCCATCAAGACTCAAGAATTTCCACTTGTTCTCAACCGCTAGCCGGACTCAAGGTTTTGAATTAGAATGAGAGCGGCATTTTCAGTAGTGTACTTTACGGCAAAAAATCGTGTGAATTAATGAACAAAACTATGTTATTCATCGTAACTGCAAGCACATTAATTTCACAAAGGAAATTAGCTTTTATTAAAAAACTAATATGTCAATCTGTAAAATGGAATCGTTGACAATCCTTGAAATTGATTATTGGAAATGGTTTAACACTCCCTGGAATATCACATCTGCATTTGCAATTGGTTCATATTTATATGAATCACCAAGTGAATTTGTTGTATTCATTAGATGAGAGGGAGAAAAGAGCTTCGTTGGTACTGAGCAAACTTTTGTTGGCATATATTTGAATTTCGTTGATCAATGTGGAGGGAGAGGCGAAGTGAAAATTGTAAGGTCTCACGGGTCGCGTGTTCCGCAATTCGTCGCCGCTTCAAGCTTGCCCGTTTTTCACTTTTCACTTTTCACAGCCTTCAACCTTTGTCTCAGAAATTTGTCTTTACTTCGAAAACACGTTCCCGCGTTTCCTCGGCCCTTAAACACGTAAAGTTTCGCTGAAAAACAGTCGACGGTATTAAACTTACGTAAATTGAAGCGTTGAGTCTGTTCGCACGTTGGTATAAGGTTATATACCTCGTGCAAAAGCAGAGGTAAACTTCACCCACCGAATTTAAAGGTCAAAATGTTTTTCAACGGCGACGTTTACATCCCCCCGGCAATTCGTTGGAAATTTTAAAAAATTTTATAGAAAGTTTCGCAAGTGTTTAGCCCAGATCTAACGCGAATTTCTATATCGATATCCCGATTCTTCACTCCAACTTTAAACGCTACTAAATTGTACGAAGTTTAAAGTACTTTCAATAGACACTACAGGATTTTGCAGAGAAATGCATCAGTGATTTGGACTCAACATTTTTTCACACATATACCAACCGAAAATTCAATTCAACGGTTTCAAAGAAGAAAAAGAACAAAAAAAAAAAACAGAAACAGAACGTGATAAACGTAGAATTCTTTTGAAAGAGTAAATGGCAAAAGAAATTTCATTTCGAATAGCCTTGAAAATGAGTTCTTATTGTTTCATGATGTTGAAAAACAAAAGACTGGTGCTTAGTTATTTTCAACGGGTTAGAATCCCCGTCTTCTTATCACCGATTATTTTTATGATTACCATTCTCACGGCTAGTCTCTTTTTCCCGTCTCTTTAGTGGGCTATATCCTCTTCCCTCTTGCCTTCTCTAAGCTCTCTTGGGAAAAGCGAGCCTCAGCTATAACTATAGATATTAACCCGGGCACCGCGGCCTGTATCGACAATTCAATCTTGGCTACAGCTTTGACGATAATATTTCTTTCCATCAATTTTTCCGTCATCTTAGTCCGCGACAGTTCAACCTCTCAAAAATTAATTGCAATCGATTACATTTTCTGTCATGTCTGGAAATTTACAACCTACTTGCAGTTATCGCGGTAGTTGAAACAGGAACCCTCATTTTCTACTTCGAATATATGTTTGGTATTGCGAACAATGATAGCCTCTCGATTGTTTGACGAACAAGTATCAATATTTTGGAGTAAATTAATTAACAAAAATTTTACAAGCAATATTTAGATGGATCAATATATACCGGTTGTGTAGCTAGAATTCTAAATATTTATTTTACACTCTAATTGTATAGTTTCCGGTTCAGAGGTGCAGAGAGTTCGTTAATAACGTAATTAAAGGTCCAGATAGCAGCCATTTTATTTGGAATCGATTCGCAGTTGATTTTATTGCAATTGACGTAATAACTCTACTCGTCTATTTATATTGCTTTTATGAAACTATAGCTCTTGATGATGGACACATTATGGGTAAAATGATAAAAAAAAAAAATTATTTCACTCGATGGTGTTTCAGCATTTTGTTTTTTTTTTTTTTTTTTTTTTTTTTTCTACCAAGATATCTCGTTGATGATATTAAATATCACTTACGACTTACGAGCACTAATTGCATTCGCTCCGTTAACCTGGAGATTCGAGTTCGATAAAATGCGGCGCACGACTCATTAGTCCCTTGCTTTTTATTTATGGGCATTAATGTGGTAATGAATCTTATATCTACTCAACCATTACTGATTTATATGATCCATACAAAAATAATGACTCATATACCTATATATGTCATTTTTTGTAAATATTTTTTTCAATATCACGAAACTAATGCACCATAAAAAATCTGGCAAATTTTTACTTGTTATACCTAATCGTAACGAGAACTGCAAAAAATCTTAAAGATCCGATCTGCATTTATATCAAAAGTGTATCAAGATAAAGTATAGGTATCGTTGCAAAAACCGATTATCGTTATAAAGTTGTGCTCGTAAGTACATCGTGATATAAAATACAAAGTCAAAGAATAAAGGAAATCTGCATATGGATATAGTTTAGTGTTTAAAATTACTTATAAATTCCTTTCTATCAAGTTTACCAGGGCATTGAAAAAACAAATATTTTATACAAGATTTCTGTATTTAATAAAAGATGAATTTTATTTACTGTTAGCACATAGGTACTTTAATAAAATTTTCATAGTCAGTATACGAACGTCGAGATAGACTGCAACTAGGTATGTACACATTTGATTTCTGTTATTTGTCAGACACAGCCGCATGTCATGAACTTTTCTAACGTGGTTCAGAATTTTTATTAGCAAAGGAATACGGCGGTAAAGAAAATAAATAAAAGTAATGCAGCTACGCCTGAAATTGAGATGAAAAAATATTCGAAACTTCTTCAATATCAGCTCTCCAAGACTTTGCTCGCTATTCACCGAGGGAAAGGATTTGTTCAACAATTACCATAAGTAGATTTTGTTCAGATAATCAGTTGCCGAAACTATTTCTTATTTTATTTGAATAAATTTAGTTCAACTTAAATCTAGCAATTTCAAAAATTATTACCTAGTTCTGATCACAATTTCATTGAATTGAGATCACTGTTTTATTGCTTCGAGATAACACTAATGAATCCATATATTTGATGACCGGATTATTCTCAATGAAATAAATTTCATTTTTCATTTCAATGATAAAACCATAATGCAATGGACACTGTTGAGCAGTCATTCAAACAGCAAATCTCATTTCCAATTAACACGAATGTAGGATTAATTTAACTACATACATTATACATATAAAATGATCACTAATAAAATTCGTCTCTAAATTTGACGCAGTGATGCAATTATTTTCAGTGTAAATTTTCGTATATCATTTCAATCCAAAAGCGCAAAATTAATATATTATTGTGTACCTATTAAATTTTTGGAGCCTGCACTAATCAATGGAATTGTCGATTTTGAACTTATTTATTTATTTTTTTGTTCATAATCAGTTGGGGTGGCTCATTTACTTCAGGATTATTCGCTCTGGATATCTGCTGTAGAAGTTATAAACACCATTATATCGTGATCTGACAACGATACTTTCTCGAAATCAGAGAAAATATTCCAAAAAACATGAATGTGTAGTTACGCCAAGAATTTTTCGTTAGTCTGAATGACAAATCAGTATGCCAATTGTCCCGATTTTAATGCAATTCAAGTTAAAGAATAAACGATGTAACATATATGGATCAATAAATAGATATTTCCTCTAATCATAACGGATAGCTTTACGGTTGGAAATTTGACAGTGCAGGCCGTAGGGTAAACTTTGTAAAAATATATGCTGGAAATCAGCCGTTATATCTCCTGCCTTACCGGATATTTGTATTAATTTATTAGACCAGATTTTCTCCGGGCTTAGTAGGGGACTTCCATTGATATTAATGGCGACTACCGAATGAGTTATGGTCAAAAAAGTGGGCGCTCTAATTTTCGCGTTGTATGTTTGTTCGGTAAATATTTTTTATATATAAGATTAGCACGGCAAACAATTTGTTTCCTAATTTGAAAAAAGGTGAGTTTTATCTTTTCTCATTAACTTATGCTTGAGAAACCGCGAATATCGGAAACTGAGAAAATACAAATTCTGCTGAAAAGCATCCTGCATCTGTACTTTCTCGAATTCATTACGAGCATCTAAGTTTCAAGAAAAACAGATCAAAATAATGTCGAGAGAGTAAATAGAAACAGAAATTTGATTCTGAGATGTAATCGTGCTGCATCATCAACACTAAATAGAACATCGCATAACAGTTCAAAGTATGTCTAAAGATACTTGATATCCACTATAAACATCTACTAAAATTCGATCAAGTTAACTAACAGAATAATTGGCCGGATGTATTTGGAAATAGGATGGCCGTTTACAAATTGCAAACATAATACTTTAATTGAGTAATTATCATTATACGCCTTGAAAAACAAGAAATGTCATAAAAAACAGAACTCTTATTTCGCATACAAGCGGACAAGCGCCTATCGTTTGTTCATTCGTTACTAATATTTCTCGTTCCGAAAGAAATCTCTTCAGAGTATGATGGTCCTTCAGGTATTGCCAAATAGCTTGGGGTCAGTCGGCTCAACCAAGGACCAAAAAAAATTAACGCAGTCAACTATAGAATTCCCAAAATCCCCTTTCGAGTTTCTTTTCAAATTACATATTTGAATACCGATGATATACGGAAATTTTACCGATATTCGAGCACTGATATCCGTTACAGCATGTGGGCAGATTGTAAGGCATATATCTGAGAGAAGTTTTAAATGTATGTTATATTTGAAGCTAGATTGATGGGCTCATGATAAAAGAATGATTCTCGATGATGGGCTAAAGCATCACACAGTGCGAAATAATATTAAATTAGCCAGTGTTAATTTTCAAGTCCAAGAAACTGCAGGTAAAAGTATGCAATTGTCTGTATGAAATATTTAACAATACGAGAATCAATGAAATTGAACCTGGATCAATGAGTTATTTTTATTTTTTTTTGAATTGGCGTTAAAACGTAGGGTGTAATCTGTGTACTGTCAGATTTTAGTGAGCTAGATTTTGCAGCACTCGGTGTAACCAGCAATTTCAAATCTGAATTTATGTTCTCCTGCATTTTAAAACCATATTTAGATAAAGCGGGATCGCGAGTTTATCCGTATTGAATAATTCGAGCAAACTGTTATGGCATTTGAATACATGTGCTAAAGTATTGAATTTATGAGAATATTAATCTAATTTAATATATGATGAAAAATAACTTTTTGGAAAGTTTTCTACGTATATCATATGATGATTTAGAAGTAAAGTCATCTTCAGCAGAGTCTCCTAGTTTCCTATACAGATCTCACAGTTGGAAGGGCTTTAACTCAAGGAGCAGTATAGAGTTCTAGGATATGTATAAGTTACGATGGACATCGTCGTTCTCAGGTCAACTCAACTCGGCGCGGCGCACTAATGACTAGCTTGCCATTTCCTACATCCTACGTGTTTTGTGCCCTGCCGAATGAGGGGAAGCCAGGTCGGTTGTCCATTGTCGCACTAAAGTGTCATAAATGTAATGAACACGAGCGATATCTATCTTTGTCGCCGGTGGGCTTCGTGGGCGTCGAGTGGTTGACCACAACCGCTCGTATAAGAAATGCTGAATCTGATAAAAACGCCATATTGTCCGAAAATTGCGGGATATAATTCAGGGCGTCTCCTCCTGACCATCCCAATCCACAGAAGTCGACAAAAAAAATTTACCGTAAAAAGTCCCTCTCCTCAGCGATCTAATTTTTCCCTTCCTTCGTTTCAGGAGTAGGTATATTGCTTCAGGAAGGGCAAAAGTCATCTGTATCACGACGAAATAGCCAATCTACGACATATACATAAAATTTTCCGCCTCCTATTCTAAGAATGGATACATACCTACTACCTACGTATGAGTACATTTCGTAGGTCCTATGTTTGACGATAATCCAAAAGTAAGACCCCATTATTTTCAACTATTCTTTGAAACGCAGTGGTAAAGAACCCTCATTCGTTTTGGACATTTATGAGAATTACACTTTTTTTTTGCTGCGAAATTTTCTACGGACGGAATGGTCCGTGAAACGAATCCGCCCTTACGCCAACTTGGCTGTTATTTTTCTCCAAAGGTTTTTGAGGTAAGTAGACAGCTCGAGATTGTTCATGCTCCGAAATTGAGCGAGGAATTTTAGTATTCAGTTTATCAACCACGATTAATCGATATATTACTGTTTACTAGTGCTTCGGCATATACCAAAAATAAAGCTTGGCAAATATTACCACATGAAAAGCATTATCCATCTCTAACATTGACAAATTCAAAATTCGGAGCACATGTTAATGAGGATATGAAATAGGTACGTGGATAGACATAAAATATGTATCCCCGTATATTTACCCATCGTAATTTTCCCTCACATAAAAGACTGTAGTTTTACTGAATTTTTGACCATATATACGTCCGTCAAAGATGAATAGATCACTGGAATTAGTTTTTTCAATACATATTTGAGTCAGTGATTAAAAAAAAAAGAGCTGCACTACCGATTGCTTCTTTCACAAGTAGCTATCTGCGAATGCTATGTATATGTACATACAAACATACATACCTATATATTATATGTATATTGCGTTTCCATCTATGCATATTCATGATATTTATGCTGAACGTCGAGACATTGTTATGCTAAGATCGCACCAAGCCTTTTGTTAGCATATTTTGGCAATATTTTCGGTATATTTCACCCACCATGGTTCCGGTCTCCCATTTGCATTACCAAGCTTAATTACCCTTCTATTATTCTACTTTTGTTACTATTTCGAAGGGTGCTCGCGCTGAACGTTAGGGTTTGTATTTTCAACTCACTTTTGTATACGAATAACGGATACATCTGGTAAGTAATTAGTGCTGAATTGTGAGCCTCAAATGAGGAAGTACACCCATCCAATTATCGTATATGATATAAAATTCGTAACATAAGATATAGTCTAGCTTTTGTCCAGACAGGAGGATGCTGTATCCCGCAATTTTTTTTTCGTGGTTTAAGTTTTATTACTTTCATCATATACAGAACTGTGGCTTTCAAGTTTTGAAGTTTGAATCTTTGACGAGAAAAATTTTTGGCGTCGTTGCAGGTTTTACCTTCTTTCCATTAACATGGTGATGGCGTTTTGAAAGCCGATCGAGCGGTGGATGAACGCAGTTTTGACAAGACAAGAACTTGTTTTTCTTTGGAATAACTTAACATAATCTCCTAAGCCTGAAGCCTCGGTCTGGACTGTCGCGGAAATTGAAGAACTTGGAAGTTTGTCCCTTGCGATACGGTTTCACGCGTACACTGTTCAAGTACTCTATTAGTCCTTCCACGAGTTAATCTTACAATAACATCGGTCCAAATGACACTCGTTGTAATTAATTTTAGGATACTGTTCGCTCCACCTTGTCTAAAAATCTCTTCTATCACTCAGATGCTTGTGCATCAGGTGCCTCACAGTAGAGCAGTGACAATAAAAATTTAACGTAACATTGAAATTTTTGTATTTTTTTTTTTTATTTTCATTTTTTTCCTGTTTTTTTTTTTTGTCTCTGTTCTCTCGGATGAATCCCCGTTTAATGCGGCGGCAGCATCTGTTGCTGAATTTTAAAATCGTTACGACCGTTGCCATTCGTACATGCAGCATGTAGGTACATACCTACCCAATCGATTAAAAAACGGGTTGTGCAAACCGCGTTAAATCCGTACATAATTTACTTCGTTTTAATATTCGTGCGTTATATTCTAAGCTAGTATTATTTTATGCTATATAATGACATCATATAGATACAGGTAGATGTACCTACTACGTCGTCACGAAATTTATTACCTGACCAAAAAAAAAGTTAATACCGCAAGTTTACCGGCACCAGTATTTTGAATACCTAAGCTTATCATTTTTTAATGCTCACAACTTTATGAAAAAAAAAAGTATAAAGTTTAACCACGGACTTATCCTTCGCTTAAGTATATAATTTTTTGTCTAAAGTCATAGAGATAATACTCAAATCTGCCGGGATGAGACGTCATTAATCTAGACATGACATACGTTTGCTATAGGTCGAACACTGAGATTCGAAAAAAGAAGAAAAATATTTAAAAAAAACCGTAGAACATTATGAATGGCAACTACACTGTTCCTTGCAGTGTTACGTAAAACTTGTAACAAATAGACACATATAGGAGTAATATATGAGGAAGGGCTTCGGACGTTTCATAACTTGGTCGATATCAGATGTATAGCTCAGTATTTACAGATACAAGTTATAGATTATAGATATACATGCATGTTGAGAATTTTCGAGTAATAATAATGCGCATCACGTCTGCACAATGGCTTCGCATAGATATCACGGACTGTAATTACCTGTCCGATACAAAATGGATGTCAAACGAAAACGATTCGTGGTGGTCGTTGGTTACCCTTGTGGTGGTAGGTTCAAATCTAAATCCGAGGTTGAAGTCACGGAACGCTATTGTAAGTCGGGTCTACATGCTGCTTTACCGTGTGCAATATATTTGACATATGAGAGGCGATAAGGTATACGTAAACTGGCTGGGAAACATCTAAAAAAAAACATTTATGTTTTTTTATACCGTTCAACTGTCTTGGAGAATCTTTTATTTCCAGTAAGAAAAATTAAAATTACGACTAAACTTTTCTCACTTTTGTTTCTAAATTTTGACCAATAATTATCTTGAATTATGTATATTTTATTGCGGTTGATATCCTCTCTAGGGACTCAACGCTATTCTATTTAAATCACTTATGTCATTGAGCTTTCATGAATTGTAATCAACACAACTATCAGCCTGCCTAATCCAACCATCTTGCTTTAGTTACTGGCTTCAAAAATGTGTAATTTGATCATGCAAAGGGTAAACGTTGAGTGGAGGGTAAGCTGGCGAGGGTAAAGTCAAAGGGCTACAGGATAGACTGAAGGCAATATACGCAGTCCAAATTATGGCTTCGAGCCATGCCTATACACTGCACAGTCCAATACCGTAGACATAATTTTGGATACAGTGTACCGAATAAAAAGAACAAAAAAATTACTCAGTTTTGAGAAAATTTATAATAACTGCTTTGTTCTGGCATATTGGCGTATTAGTATCCTTGGAGAGTTGTAGATAGGTTGGTGCGGATTGACATAGACGCGTATGTTGCAGGTAAAAAATAAGGCTACCTCCATGTGATATGTAACTATGTGTTTATATGTATGTACAGATATGCCTAGATTCAGAGGCTATTCCCAGAACGGATGTACACACATACATACGTGAACGGAACTTGTGTCGAGAATGTCCAATTATTTCCTCTGCTATCTTTTGAGCCCCATCTCACTGATTTAGCGTATAGTGAAATTGTTACGGGTAAGCGGTTTACAACGAACAGCAAAACAAGGGACCCTGTTTCTCAGTTGAAAATAAAAAGTTCGCATTCGTGAAAATCATGTCAACATGTACAAGTCTCGTAAGCTTCTATGAGGACAATAAATATCAGTCTGTAACGATATATTGACAGAATCCAAG
This sequence comes from Macrophya annulata, assembly GCA_963924015.1. Taxonomy (NCBI): domain Eukaryota; kingdom Metazoa; phylum Arthropoda; class Insecta; order Hymenoptera; family Tenthredinidae; genus Macrophya; species Macrophya annulata. Next base: position 15,532,607 of record OZ001259.1, read on the forward strand.
GAGTTTGTTGGCTGTTAAAATGAAAATGTTTTAATAATGTCTGACCACTATATCTGCGTTCATCTGCTATCAACACCGATCAGAAATCGTTAGTTAACGGCTATATTGTACCGATTACAATTAATGGTCATTGATTCTTGTATTTCGATGTTTATAGACGCGTGACTACCTATACGCTCGAATAAATAACTGACCAATTTATCAGATTGCCAAACGAGAAATGTCCAAACTGATTTGCGGTTAATCTGTACGGCCAATTAATTTGTTGAAAAGTTCGAGATGACCAATGATGATGTTTAAGGGAAGCAGTACTATCATGATGATATGGTGGATTAAAGTAACTTTCTAGTAACTTAGAGTAACTTCAAGAATTGTACGGTGATTATTTGACCGAATTTTCCTCAACAGTTATATATGACAAATTCTATGAATTTGATCAGAATTCAAATTATATTTAAGCTAATTATTGACTACTATTTCGTAAGTGAATAATAGCCGCGGTGAAATTCCCGTATGGAATTCAGCCCTGCTCATAAACATGCCAAGCCTCTGAGCTTCAGCTTCCAAAAATATCCCAGTGTTGAAGTTGGCATATCTCTAACTCGCATTTGTGAGAGGCCAGTATGATGACGGACCTTTTTTTACCATGTTATCAGCTGTTATGTGGGTTCTTGTAAATTTAATGATAGTTGAGCCTGTTCAATTACCTTCGAGGGAGTGTCTTGTAATGTAAATTTTTTCGTACCTGAAATACCTGAGCGAAGTAAAACTATAACACCTTACCACAATGTAATCCAATATCTAAGATCAGCGATCAGGTACACAAAGATGATTGGTATAGGTACATAAGATGATCCCTTGGCAGACCTTCAGAACTGACGGGGTTAGAGATATCTCGTCTCTTTCTCTCCCTCGTTCACTGGTACTCTTCGTAAACCCGCGCGGTACTAAACCCAGCGAAGTTATGGACCTTCTGCCAAAGCCCTGTACCACGGCCTACATGTATATATCTATAGCGACGATACAGTTGGTGAAAAAGAATCTTATGCCTTCCCGATATCGATACCCGCTTAGAAATTACGCTTGGAATACGAAGCGAGGGGACGTCTAACGACTACCTGGCTCAAAGATAAGCTTTTTTGTACCCAACCTCGACTTCGTAATCGGCTTGAAAAGAGACACAGAATGAAAAGTGAAGTAGTTGAAAAGAGACAGCGATAGTCGACATCCACTCTGACGGAACAACGGAAGTGGCCGTTACGTGATGGCGCCAGACACTAATCTTCTTTCACATAAAGTATTTGGATACTTCGTATATGCTTATACCTATAATAGTATATTGTGCAAGGATGACGTCAAATCAAAGTAAATCGAGAGGCCATGATCACTCAGTTTTTAACACCACCATCAGTGTTACTACATCTGCTTTTTTCCCATATCCAAGTTTGAACAATTCTGAAAATCTAATCAAAGTATGAAAAGGCGTACGATTTGATCATCTTTTTGTTATAAAATGAGTAAAAGTTTCGGCAATTTTTGTATGATTGATGCTGTAGCTCGGATAGCTATAATAGCACATTGTTGTTGCAGCTCAAGCTACGATAGTTGATGGCTCTGTCAAAATTAGCAGTAGTGGTCTTTCAATTTATCCTTTGTCTTATGAATATGCACGCATTTCTGTTCCCAAATCCCACAGGTCTTTGGGGTTCGTCGTGAACGATACATCTTCCACGTCGAGAATACGGAGGTGGATGATGGATCCCACCCAGCGTTTATTAACCCATCGACGATATAAAGATTGATAGGACTGTTCCTTCTCGGGTCGGGCCTTTATCGATGCTTACACAAAATTGCTGAATGAAACCCATTCCCTTCCCCCAGTGCAGGAAGAGTAAAAATGATCGTTACGCAAACAGTAATGGCGTACGCATGTATCCACGGTATACATACTTATAGTATGTACATAAATAAATATCTATACCCATAGGTATAAAGATGTAAGTGATGTTCGGGAGCTCGGATCCTTTTTATCAGTTCACTTCTCTTCACAGCCTTGCTTGCTCACCTGTATTCACGAATTTTCAAAAACGTTCAAGTATTGTCCGGCCAATATCTATTCAGCCTCTTGTTTTAGCACGAGTGAGTGAGCTGGAATAAGCGTTAATCGACATACCAGTAGACCAATCCCTGGTTCGTTCCCCTCTTCATGCCAAGGGAAGCCTGTTGTCTCGGAATTGTCAAACCGCGTCATTCCGGGGATGATAGGCCATTCGAGCTTTTACGTTAAGTTCTTTTATCCAGCTGTTGTTTTTCGAGCTCTTTTGATTCCGTGGCAAATGGCGGGAGCTAAGAATAAGAATTGAGGACTCTGATACAAGCAAACCTTCTTACGCAGAATGAAACAAGGGGGACGGAAAAGCTTGGGGTGGAAAAAAGCTCGCGATGTTGAAGGGGGTGAGAAAATAAAGGAAGAGAGAGTGAGTGAGAGAGAGAATGAGAGTATCGAAAACGAAAGGCGAGGCACAGGGCGAAATTTGTAAGGGCGGAATTACAAAAGATAAAGGAAATAGGAAATCAAAATAGCAATTTCATGGTGGCTGGGGAACATCTCGTGGCTGTGTTGGATGCCGAATGGAAGTTTGTGGGGTGGTGATGGGGATTGGGGTAGCATAGTAGGTGGCTGGTGACGTGCCGCAATGCCCGACAAGACAGCCGTGATTCGAATCCAGAGGAAAAGGAAGACAGCCGAAAGACTCTTCAAACGATCTTCTCTTCGAAGAATCTTTTTGGTTTTAACACTTATCGACTGCCTAGGCCCGACTTTCTCCTATCTCTCTTACTTCAACACTTTTTTTTTTCATTCGATTGATGCTGCGGTGAGAGTGATCCATGTCCTCCATTAACCTTAACGCTACTTTCGATTGAATTGTGAACAGCTGAATTAGGTCCTACCCGAATTTCGCTAGGAATTATACGAGCGATGCAGAACTTGAAGTTATAAAAGTTTAACAAATGTGGAAACTCGATATCGTAGGTAACGTTGTTTCAAGTAATTGTCTCGCGATTGATCACCCGATAATTTAATTACACGTTACCACGACAGGAGCAGAAAAACATATGAAAAATTGAGCTTTTATCAATCTGAATACCGCATCGAGAGACAAACTCGTTAATCTTCTACTGGTAGTTACTTTCAGACGATGTATGTATGTATGTACTATGTTGAAATTACTCTCGGTATGAGAATACGATACATGAAACTCCTGCATAGGCGATGATATAGCGAGCAGAATATCGTTTGTATGTACGTCAGCAAAGCCTTGTATCATTGTATTTTCTGTTCGCCTATATGAAGAGTGGCAAAAGGTAAAATGAACTGAAATTCGGCTAAAAACTGGTGTCATCAAACAGATAAAAGGATAGTGCAATGTTCACTGGTTTTCTAGCCGCCTAGATCTCAGTAAGGTATCTATAGATATATAAGTCACGAGGGTTATGGGACGACCACAGCGTCGGTGCACCTCGCTAATGGATTGGCACGCTGCGGTGCATCCAGCTTTAATTTGTCGTCATTTTAGCACCGAGCTTTTCCGTGAAATTACACGAGATTGGGCACAGGTGGGAGATGTAGAGTAATAATGGAGATCAATTCTGTGGTTGGAGGTTGATTTTTGTTATTATTATTATTATTTTTTTTTTTATTATCTTAAACTTCATAGGCGATTTGACTGTTCCAGATCCTGCACGTACACAACTTTCGTAATGTCTCAGGATAGGTTGAATTCTGACATTTGGGAATTGCACGATATTTCTGTCTCGAGACGATTCACTTGGTGGATTCAGAGCTGACGCGCCTATCTACGACGGATTTCAACTCATTAGGAGAAATGCCAGCTAGAAATATCGTGCAATTAATTTTAAGTGTAAACTTGGCTCTGACAAGCTTTGTTGCAACGGCTTAACTTGTAAAATTACCGCTTTGTTTGAAGCTGATCTAACATTGCGATTGATTAGTTAGGATGTTAAATGTAGCTTGAATATTAAATTTCTGCAAACAGTTGCTTTTTCTGAAACTCGACCAAGGGAACATCCGTCAATGAACGACATTTAGAATATGTATTCAAATGGTGCAATAGATAGTAATAGGTGATAAAGAATCGAGCGTTTCAATGCGTGGAGATCAGAGTCCAGGTTTCCCAAGAGCTTTTTTTCTTATATTTTTACCTAGAATTCCTCCAAACCTTAGTTTATGACGAAAGAACAATATTTCTTCAAGCAGAACTCATTCGGCAAAGTTTAAGAAGTTGCTCGATCGTTTTTTACTTTTTCTCATTTGATGAACATGTGAAAGGTGATGCTCTGGTACCCATCACGTAATAATTTAATTCGAGAAGAAATAGATCTCTATCGGATGAATAGAATATCTAATGTAGGTTCTGTGTAAACGATACCTGTACATAAAAATTTTATGAATCATTACAAGTTGGGTACCCTCTTAGGCTTGACTAATTGAACTCTGCTTGAAGGAGGACTCTTTTTTCGTCATAAACTAAATTTTGGACAAACTGGTGATGAAAAACAAAATTAATGACGCTTTGTTTTCAAACAGATGATCCTATATATAGTAGCTGAGATATTCAGCAAAAGATTGAATTTATTCGATACTGGTCAACTTTTCATTTCAAGTATTGCACTTGTTTACAGAGTTTATTTCCCGAGAACGTTATTGCGTTCAATATCCTGTGTAGAAATCGAAAAATAAATAAAAAATAACTGGAGGAAATTGTAGAAAACACGAGCGAGCAGTGTGGGAGTATCGGACTGTTGAGGAAGGGTGGGAGTAGGAGTGGTGGAGAAAAGTGTTATTTCATTTTTGGTGGTTGTCCAACTTTAGTTCGCTGGTCACTTCGCGTGTGTATATAATATATAGGTAGATAGTATAAAGGCAAATAGCCAACTAGTCATGCATCCTCATACCGGGAAATGCAACAATATATAGAGTCGAATATTCATCTTCCATGATAAATAAACAGGATTACATAAGCATGTATGCATATATGCTGAAAATCTCTGTTCGGCCCTAAAGTATAGCTATCAAAAATTCGAAACTTTTATTACGAAACGAGGAACTATACAAAAGAGCGGAGTTCCAACGGCGGACAAAGCACCGATAACCTGCTTCTATCAAATATGAAAGTAAAAGTATGACGTTAACTTTTGAACAGAGACAGCAGTATGATTAATGATAATGGTCGACGTTGGTGTAACGGTGAGACGAGTTTTACTCCAGTACTAGCTATCTGGTTTAAAGAATGTATATAACGATGGCTGTAATTATTGACCGCAAGTTCAAATTACAAGTAAAGAGTAAACAGTTATACCTGAATGTGCAAAGTAACACGTCCGACACATTTCGTGACACAAGGCCTGGTCTGAAGACCAAACAAACAAGAATACAAAGAATTCATTTTTCAATTTGCAGCACAGTGTTATATACTATTCAACCCCGAATTCATTCTTGGCGAAAGAGATTAATGAATTAGGGTAGGTACTCTGCAGCGTGCTGGCGTATCCCTATAGATACTTCACGGAAATAAATGACGCTTGACGTATTATGTCCAGGGTGTACAATCCAAAGGTGTGCATGTATCTATCCACGGATATAGGTAGAGTGCGATCCATATTGTATTATTATGTAACCAAACGGTCTGATTTTCAATGATACTTGTAATGATGTTCTCAAAAATCTGACAGACACTTCCCTTTGCGAAAAACAGTTTTCATATGTTTGAATTTTACCGAACAGTGGCTGCATGGGTAGGCACACTTATTCACATACAAATACACATGCTTGTAGACGCGGTTACACATTTATATCGTTTACTCAGATCCAACGAAAGTCTCAGCCGCAGCTACGAAGGCCGGGAAATGTCGCAGAGGTTTTACTTCAGAGCTTTAACAAAATTGCGGCAGTAGAACGTGGGTATTATTAGATTCTTGAGATTAATATTTAAAGGAATAAGCATGTTAGGTTAAGTTACTCGGCCTGTGCCTTGGGCTCAGTACTAGCTCAAGGGAATAGAATAAAAAATCTTTTTTCTGGTGAGTAATTGTAAAGATTACTAAGCATCACAGATCGCAGTTAACAATTTAAAAAAAAAAAGCTGCGTTTGATTATATTAAAGAAATATTTAAGATCTTAAAGTTATTACAATTAATAAATTTTTTTGAAGACCTGATACCGTTGGGAATTTCAACGCGTCGTAACAAAGTATTATATTATTATTTTCGAGTTATTTTTGTGATTTTCATTATTGCACGTGTTTTTGTTGGAAACGAGTTCATGTCTGTTACATGAAAGCCAGATTACTTCATTGTCAAGAGAGCAAAATGAACTTTTTAAATTCCGTAAAAAACATCAGCACAGAAAGTATACCTATAAAGTTGGGATCTCATAGTTGGTGATGAACAGGTTGAAATGCCTGACGCAAGTTTCACGCAATGATATTTTTTCTACTCAAACGACCTACTAAAAAGTATACTGTAATACTTTTCGTAATTAACTGTCGCAAAAAGCTTAAGAGGGAAAAAACTGGGGAAAAAAGTTGAGTGGCTCTCCGTGGAGTAAGACAAGGAAAAAACAAAACAATAGTAACTGCAGAACATGGGTTTTGTTTCTAGAAAATTCCATACCTACGTTACTATATCCACACTTCAAATAACAATAAATTTACTATTATTACTATAGTGGAATTCAGGTTTTATCTCTGAATTTCTCTCCCTATAATACGTAACTCACCAGTTTATTGAATACAGAAATTTAATTATAAATTATTGGAATTATTGGCTACCAATACTCAGGTGGATTATTATTGCGACAGTATTGAAATAATATTTTAGATATTTTAAATCACTAAAATAACTTGAGATATCGACAGAGTAACAAAAATATTCCATACAATACAAGTATTGAAATTCACGATCTGTAATGTTGTCAGAACAATGAGAGTGAAGAATTGGTATTATATCAGGTATAATATTAATACGTCATTTTGTTCAAGTCTATAAAAATTATTAAACGAGATATGCCCAAGGATGTTAACTCATGCTGATACATGACCACGTCAATCTCGAAGTAGTTTATTATTATCGACAAACAGTTACAGGACTTCGTTGTGTTATAGTTTTCATACTCGTGTGTAATTAAGCTCACAAAAACACCATATCGATGCAAAACACGTGAAGCCAATATGACGGCGATCAATTTTAAGCTCAAATAAAGCCTGACATTAGCGAATAATGACCGGTAAAATCGTCGGTAAACTATTGTCCCTTTGACTCATGGAGAACTAAAAGATCGCATGGTGGAGCGTGGACAATATCAAGCAATCCTATACTTAATACACGCTCGATCAGAAACTAGTTTGATCGTTCTCCTCGGTTATTGCAGGAATAAATTGAAAATAAGGCGCACGGTGCAACTATGTAAATATACTTTGGCAAAAAAGTTACACCAAGCTTCGAACATCAGAGGACTTTCTTTTTGCATATATTGCCTGTATATGATCTTACAGAGCAATTCAGTTCTGATAATGTTCTGAATTGCAAAGTACTCACTATACCTCGGCGAAGTTAGTCGTGCGTTGTTATATCGATCAGTTAGCCAAGAACTACCCCCATAATCATTATCGTAATGATTTCTAAAGGATTAATCAAGCGAACATTTAGGTACATTGAAACGAAAGATAATTCAAAGCTTGCAACGCTTTTTAGAGTTGAAATAAAGAGTATTCCGTTCAATTTCATCCCGCTTAGAACCAAATGAGATTGATAAGAAGCTGTTGAGAGATTGACCATGTCAGAAGTATAAAACCAGCAATACTCGCGAGCTTGCAGATAAGAAATCGAGAGAACTAACCGATCAATCCTTTTTTTAGGTACTTCGCTATATTTTACGGAATATTTGTTCAAATCTAATTATTCTTATTTTACGTTCTATTTGGAATTTGTCTTTATTTTAGTCACAGTCTCGGCATTGATGGTAAAACTTCAGTTAATCGTAAATAGCTTAAATTAAATGAGCATGAATATCTAATTAACTTCGTTGGACTCTAAAGACATTGGCATGCTAGGAGATAATTACTGCAGTAAGCAAAACTATACAATTCCTCGACGGAAGTTCTCTCGTACATTTAGCCTCAAGGATCCTAGTAGCTACGTTGAGTCTAACTACGTCGGTGTTTAACAAGCTGAACAAGCGCCCTGTATTCTGCATCGCATACATCACTGGTTTCACCGCTATTTCGGAAACTAGACTGTTTGACTCAATAATTGGATAATTTTATATACATAAACTAGCCATTGTCAAATAATCATACAGAAAAATTCAATAATTCAATAAATAATTGAACTGTTTATTTCTATTGAATTTATTTCAGTTCAACAGCTCAATGCAATAACATGTTAAGTGTACTTATATGGTTTTTTCTACTACTGAAAAATTGGCGTATGACTTACGACGTAGGTATAACATGCACAGTGAATTTCTGCCATCAAATATGTTTGCTTCAGAATCGATTTCAAATTGATTACCAACGAGTCTGGGATGAGGAATTTCAGATTTTAAATGCTTGTAGGTGATCAAGTGTGACCAACCATTGTCTTCTTGAATACTTTATCAGATGACTCTATTTCGGTGTGCGTGGTAACAAATTGTATGGATTTATTCAGGGCTGTTGAGAGGGATTGTAACCATTTTAAACTCACCGATCGTTGTCAGCACCGTGAGAGAATAGAGGAATGCTTTGGCGAAATTCCACTCGTAGTCGGGCACCCTTCGTTCAGTGACACCATCGTTTTTTTGCGCAGGGGTGAAAGAACCGGCGCTTTGGGAGGCGATGTCTTCCGTTATCCTTTTCACTAGCTGATCCTGGAACCTCGCAATCTCCTGGGCAGCAAGTCGCGTCCAGTTTTCACGATAGAGAATATTTAGGCTCACCGTAATGTCCCAAATGTTTTCCACGGTTCTCGAGCGGGCCTCGTTACTGACCTAAAGATGCAAAGTGACAGTCAGCAGAATCGGAAGGCTTACAGAAATCTTGGACTTTGTACTTGAATCGAACAAATTCTAAGTAAAATTATTTGTTCGCCACCAAGGAGAGCATTAGCACCGATCTAACAGATTTCACATCCCCCTTTCTGATTGTGTAACACTCTTACAATACACATTAAAGACTCAGAACTGATATGTCAATTGAAAGACTCTCTTCAACAATGGAAGTATCAAATCACAAAGAGAAGACAAGAAAGGTCTGATCAGATAAAAATGAGATCAAAGAAAGGAAGGGGTCTGATATGATCAACAAGCTTTGATAAATTAATTTTATATTGTAATTTTGGAATCTAATGATTTTTTCTTGAGATAACTGATAAAAAAAAAACTACGACGTATATTTATGTGTAAAAGCATTATTTTTGGAATTCAAATTCTCTAGACGTCAAAAACTTGATTTATATATATTCTTTCATACTTTTCCAACTGTACATTGCTGAGAAAAAGTATGCCCATGGTTTTACGGGTTTAATGGGTCGTGAAAAAATCCGATATTGAGTTAGTGAATTCAGCAGAAATCCTTGTCACTTAATTTACGTGTAATCAAGGTATGCTGCATGATTTATAGGTCTGTTGGAACCTGTGCTTACACACCACGCCAGACTTTAAATCAAATTTTTTTCCACGCTGATTACTCAATTTCAAAAAAATTTTGATGAAAATAATAAATACGTGTATGTACATACATACTTAACCTACGTAGCTACACATACGCAGTTAGTACAATACGTACACGGTAATATATTATAACGCCACGTAATTTGTACATACGTGAATAAAAAAAATCCTAAGAGGATTCCCGATAATGAAAAATAAAAGTCTCAATTATTGCTGTAGCAGAGAAAGAAAACAGGATCAAAACAAGAATTGAGGAAAAAGTAATCTTCACGAAACAGAGAATTACGATAATGAAAGAGATGAAACTGACCTGCTTAAGCCATGCCGTAGTATTTCGTCTCATCGGTTGATTATTATTGGCTATTGTTGTGGCTAACGTTCTTTGATGCACGCTTTCACTTCCACCCTCTATGGCAAGAAAGATAAAACTACCCAAAAGGGTGTACGCTACTAATAACGCACATATTCCCAAGTTTATCATAAAGCCTTTCAGAAAGGAATGATGGCTTGCCTTGTCGGGGACTCCCCCGAAGCACAAGCACTTTATTGGCCTTGGTTGAGACTGCGGAAGTTCAGCTCCTCTCTTTAACGACGACGTGTTTCCGTTATTAGCAGCCTTAAACCCCTCGTACGCCCTGTAATGGCGGCTAGTATCCTTTTCCATTTTTCCAGCTTCGTGCTGTTACATTTGTCGCAGAGATTCTACCCAGCAGTTGATACAGATATTTCTCTCCTCTTTAATGTCTGGCATTTATCGCGGGAGAACTCTAATCTCTAGTCGCTCCGCTATGACCTCGTGACACTATTATCATAAATTCAGCCATTTTAAACATCCAATTGTTAACAGCATAGAGCTGCTCTCGTGGAAAAGTTTTCGGCCACCGCATTTTCGTTTCAATACAAAATTTGACCTAACATTTTTTCTCATCTGTCAAATATCATCGATAAGAGATCAGTTTTTTTCGGAATAGCTAATCTTACAAAAATCTCAATAATTTTGTTCCATTTAATTTATAATCATCGGTGGCCAGTTTATGCAGAATTTTGCAGTTTTATTTATATAATATTTAAAAATTACGTGTGTGTTTTTCTCACAAGACTATATCTCCATGAACTGTTAGCTTTGTTTCAGTTTTGCAGGACTAGTTATTCACATGATTTGGGTGCAGGCGGTTTTCGCTACCTTAGTGTTACAAAGGTTTCCACGAATATCTTTTTGAAATTTTTTGCTTGCCACGCGTTTATTCCCAGAGGTTTGTGAGAGACGGAGGTCCTTTTACAGCCAATTTCATCCTTGCTCAGCAGCCGTAGAACAGGGTGGAATAGGGAGGTGATTAGTATGGGCTGAGGCGAGCCAGTAATTTGCTTATATTTTCCGTAACCCTAAAAATGGTTTCCGCCCCGGGTCAGGGATTTTTTTCCCCGTCTCTCGGTCTCCTTCAGGCTTGGTTGAAAAAGTCGGTACCTCCTTGCCTCTTTCGTTCTGCCTAATCTGCAAGAAAAAAAGCAGAGAAAAATTCAATTAGCTTTAAGTAAGTTTACATTTCATTATATGTTTTTCTGCTTATATTATCCCCGGGTTCTATGGCGTTCAATCAGCTGGTGTGTATAAGTTACGGTGTTTTCCAAAAAAACAAAATTAACAAAAATAAAAAAATAAATGAATAACACAAAAAACAAAACTAAATACATCATAGTTTTAGAAATTCAGTTCCCTTAACGCGTGATAACGAAACTGAAATAAATTTCAATAATATTTTTAAAATATTTTGTTTGTGTCGTTTGTGGAGGATTCTCATTAATTCTTTCACATGCTACGAGGCAGCCTGTAGGCGAGAATTTCAAATTATACAAGTTCACAAACTGAATGCGTGTTTTCATCTGAATATCACATCAATGGGAAAATTTGGTGGCGTACTGAAAGCAATTGGTAATCTTCTGGATCACTCAACAAAGTGAATCGCACGAATATATCGATTTGAATATTGCCAACCTGAATCAACTTTACGGTGGCAATGTTTTCAAGAGACCTTAATTACCTTTACAACGACTGGCTGGCCCTATGACACGTTTTGGTGCAATATGTTTACTTCACATTTCACAATTCAACCGCTCGATAGGGCGTACGTGTTCGCGTCGTGAAGTGTTGGCTTTGCTTTTAATCTTTTGGTATCGTTCGACATCAATTTTAAATTTTAATGGCTTTGCTATTTAGTCATTTTTTAAAATCTTTTTTCGGGTCATTTCAAGGCCACTTTTCAAACCCTACCCACTTAACTTCATCGTTTGAGAAATTTCAAAACTATACGTATACAAAAAATACAAAAAAAATTCACTGCTTAATTCACGAGTTGGAAAAACGTGCAGAGTAAAACGATTTACCAAATATATCCAGAGTATATATATATATATATATATATATATATATATATATATATATATATATATATATATATATATATATATATATATATATATATATATATATATATATATATATATATATATATATATGTTTTTTGTCTTACAAATTCAAGGGTTCTTAAGAAGCGACATTTTTTTTAATCTTTGTACAATGATTAGAGTTACATGAACATCAAATTTCAGCGTAATGGCAAATACCATACAATGAAAGTGTGTACGTTTGGAAGAAGCCAAAGGTTGATGTTGAATGCTTAAACCTCCACCCAGTCACACTGAGAAAACCTCTTGTTACTAAGGAATTTCCATTAATAAGTCACATTCTTCGGTATGCTCTGTGATGGCAGAAGAATTGTGTTCTTCCTGAGCGGTGAATAGTTTATGGACCACTGGAACAGGAGCACGAAACGCTTTTTTTTTTCTCTCCTTTTATACAATTGCTTAGGTTTTCGTGATAGCGAAGCTCATAGAGCGAAAATCACTATGGTGTAGTAAGTACCCGGTTCATTACGAGTATTATTAAGTTCCGTATGATCAACCTGGGAGAAATAACGTAAAAGCGTAAAATGCAGAGCCACGGTGCTGCCAGTGGAAAATGACATTTCCTTGAATTCCAACTCTGGCGGAAACGATCTACTTCTCTATAAAAATCTATCGGCGTTCAACTTCTTACCTTTTCCTGCTTCAATCATTTGAAAAAGAAAGTTTTCTCCCGATTCGCTACATATTCCATTACTTGATATTACTCCCATATTCAAATGCACCGTCTAACCATATTTATCCCCACTCAAATATCCTCAAAGAAACCTTTCCTCCCTCCTTCCTATTTTTGAAAGAAAATATTCAATAATTAAAAACGATCCAATTACCTCAGCCCTGCACGACTTACAGGACAGTTTTATTTTCAGGAATGGAAAGAAGCATGCTTGTTTCAATTATGGATGACACATATGGAGTAAAAATCGGTATCGTCGTTTTATTTTATATTATGAGTTAGAGCTTTTTGTAAATTTGTAAATTATTCGTATAGATATAATGAAATACTTTTTAATCGGTATGGTATATAGCTCGACGTGTCATATGTATTGAATCAAGCGAGTAAATATTACGTTATGCCGATAAATGTAATCGAATAAATATTTCTCTTCAAATAGGTGCTTGAAAATTGAATGAATTTGAAATTCGCTGATGTAAGCAGATGGTGAAGTGGGTCCGACTTCCGTTGACAGAATTATATTTTCTCTCTCCAGTGAGCCAGCTATTTTGTATTTTGGCAACGCGGTAAAGATGAAAATTTACTTCGAAACTTGAAAAGTTGGCAGAACGATTTTTACACTACAAACGTATCGTTGAATAAAACGAATCTCAAGATTCTATCAAATATGATTTCGCACCGACTTTATAAACCGTTTAAAAGAGTGAAGATTCATTTTAAATCGTATTACATCCTCGTACATCCCCGTTCGTACATCTACCTCCAACATGCATTAAAAATGTAATAAGCTTGTGGCATTTCAACCCCGTTTCAATTACTGACTTCCCACCATTCCTGGTTCAGTAATTAAAACTCCATTCATTAATTGACAAACGAAGTTCATTGTTATATTACAAAGGGACGGAATGCAACGTAGCTTTTGCGCTTCTTCTCTGACTTCGGTGAACATTCTGTTCCATGACACTGTGATCATGCATGATATGCAAACATCATTTCTTCTCAGTGCTCAACGGTCCCATTGCATGAAAACTGTACACGTCGTTACCAAGGGTGACTACGAATTGTCGCGTTTTCGTACACCTGGGGACGGTTATATTTCGCGTATAGTTTCAGCCATGAACAAACACTGGAGGAGAATAATTCGTACTTTTGAACACGCCTCGAGGTACGTTATACGTACTGTATACATTTAACTGAAACGAAAAAGACAAAGAGAACAAAATCGTGCCAAGGTATCATATCCCCCAGAAATTTAACAGGATTTATTTTATATCTGATTTATTTACCGACACGCTGACCCAATAAATTATCATTTCTCGAGCGATTAATTTTTAACAAATTACCCTTTATCCCTGAGATTACCGTCAGGATTTTCTCCTAAAACAAGATTCACTTTCGAACATATGCTGCCCGATTTCAAGACCCTGACGAAGGTCAGAGAGGCTCACGGATGACGAATAAACAGCGAGCCACCCCCCGGTGATTTTAAGCTTATGAATATAAATGTCAAGATGTATCTACTCAGGCTTGTTTATATTTTAGAGAAAGCACTCGCACTCGAGAATGATCTCAAGATAAATTAATGAATCCCTACATAATTTTGGTTCTTCAAGAAATCGAAGTAGTAATAAGGTATTTTTTTTCTGCTGTTTTTTCTCTCTTATTTTTCTTATTTTTTTATTTTTTTATTTTTTCTTTTTCGACTCGAGTTATGAAAACCTCCTCCGCTCGACCCAAGAGTCGTTTTTATCCGAACGCAAATCGAACAACTTTTCAGAGAGGGTTGCCCGCCACCTGTCGCCCATAAATGCATAGCGTATGAGATGAGATCTTGTCTCGTCAACCGAGCAAGCTCACCGAGTGCCATTCCAGTAGGTGGCTGCCACCGAATGTATATTTGAATGATATTTAAATTAGAATCTCAAATACGTCATGCGCAGACAGAGAGCTAAGCTCATTTCACAAAAAAAAGACGAAAAAAAAGTAGAAACATATCTACCTATATACATCGGCCAAGAGGATATGCGAGGGAAATAGATTGAGGGATAAAAACAGGGAGGGTAAGAACTTTTTCTTCTGTACTCTGACCAGAAGTTGTTCCCGTCCTATTGAGAAACTGGGGCATCCTATGGACCGCAACAAACATCCCTCCTCCACGGATTCCCATTCTCTCCCATTCTCTCAGTCTACTCTTCTCTTCTTTTTTTTTTTTCTTTTTTTTCTTCTCTTTTTTATTTTTTGTCCTCTTTCTACTTTTGTCGTTCAACTGTAGCCTCTATAGCGAACCTCAAACTGTAATTCCGACTAATGTATTCTTCTATGAGTCCATGTGTAGCGCAATATATGAGGGGTCACCAGTGGTTGAATAAAATGACATAAAGTACATGATTCGCAACTCGGAACTGAACGATGATAATCATAATTAAGCTTTCTGTCTGTTTTTGTCCCTTTAGGTTGAACCGTACGGTCGGACGTTTTCGGAAATGATGTAATCCGCGGAGTATTACAGACTACTGCTAAATTTCAGCCTTCGGAATTACATTTTCGACGTGTGGGCTTTACCCTGAATTGTTATAGCGGGATAATTGCTAAAAGCTGCTTTCGCAGAGTAACTAAGTTGAGTATGGGGAAAATCTGCTTTCAGACTTGTTTGGTGTTCTCTTTGCTTTTCGAAATCTTGATCACTAGTTAAGAATCACTACATATATTTACCTTTAGACTTAATTATCGTCACAGGGGTTGAAACATCTGACCATTTAAAATCTGCAAAATTATCTGTTATCGCTCATTTTCATTACGAAATTGCAAGCATCGAGCTAGATCTAATAATTCTCAATTCTAAAATTGATTAAGATCAAAATAATCGATAAAGTAAATCAAAAAAGATAAAAAATAGTCTATCTGTACTATTATGTCGTAAATAACAATTCGAAAAAATATAGGGGATGATTCCGAAGATGGCGTTGAATCTCAGACCATTTGATGAGGACATAGTATCGACGATTTAAAAAAATCTAGTTCAAAGCACAGCACCGTTTTCTTTGAGTTTAAATGGCAAATCATTTTTAGATTGGCAGTCAGCTAATTACAATTGTAAAAAAAAATGCACTCCACCACTCGAACGGACATAATCGTTTATAGGTATAATTACGACGGAACTCGACTAATATCGGTATAATTTCTACTCAGTTCAACGAAAGGGTGAAATCACGAGGGGTTACGCACACCCTCAGCCTCCCGTCTAATAGTTATGTTACCGTTGCCGGTAACAAATCGAATTGCCCAAGCAGTTGAGATCCGAGTTAATTTTCGGCTAAACTGTGGCGGCAAACTATTTCCTACGAAGTGAGCATTCCTGCTTGTGTATACCTGCACCCTGGCTAGATGGAACTACCGAAACAAATAATAGCGATACATTCGCCACAGCTGTTCAACTAACTTTCGTAGCTCTCCATGTGCTACTCGGCATTTGCTCAACGAGTGAAGCTCGATGCCTAAGGCAAAATAATTCTCGCGTGCTTTACTGCACGATGTATACATCCATGTATAGATATATGAGCGTAGTATTCGCGGGACTAAAGGAGGACGATAAGGACGAGGGAAAGATACTTCCTCCATATATACGTATAGGCACCGGATTTTCAGGGCTTAGAAAAGCCTGTATACTACGAGCCGTACGTCCCTTGTTTCTGACTCGCAGCTACTATCTCTCGTGAATTCGAACCATTTAGCGGGTAATCGGGTTGTACAGCGTTCCAATACGTTTCATTGACTCTGAATTCGTAGTCGATAGATTTGATGGGGTGACATTCTTTTCCTTAATGCAAAGAATATAGTGGAAATCGAATGAATGAATTTTTGGTTAAGGGGGGTAACAGCCCTTCGAACTCTTTTTTTTCAGATCGATTTCGATCTGTTGGTACCTACACGTTTAAAGAGACCACATTAAATTATTTACTCTTTTTTAAACCGGTCCTATGATTTTTTCTCAAGCAATGAAGCTTTGACCCACGTTATGTTCAGGATTTAAGTTTTCCACGAGTTTTATCATACGATGTATATTTTTTGTGATCTAAAATAATCGAGATTTGATTAGACCGCCATTGAATTTGACAGTGACAAATGTCTAACAGTTAGATAAGATATCATACGTAGAAAAGTTTACGGCAAAGATTCGCCGTGATGTTGATTGAGTACCTCAATATCCGTAGTTCACACAAAAGCCATATATAGTGTGAACATTAATATAAAAGGGTAACCTTTATCTGATAAATCGTTTTGGTAAAGTTTCGCACACACTGAAAATCCATGCAAAAAATTGGGGATTAAAAATTGGAATCTATGAATTCAAGTATTATTACTAAAGAAACTTTTCCAATGCCAAATAAATGTGAACAAAGGACGTAATCTTATCAAACGTACATACATAGCACATCATAATTCTATCGATTCATCTTACCCCTTGCTCATCGATTTTGAACGCAACGTAGAAATAAACGGGTATCAAGGAGATGAGGATTATAATACCATACGTACAAGTTAAGTTGCTTTACTTTTATGACGTTTGACATCTTGTAATTGTATTAAGTGCGGTGATGGATTACCACATCATATATCGACGATCACCTATACTTTCGCTTGTTATTTAGCGATACTTATATCGACAAATTTTCAGACAGTTGAGTATCACAATTCGTTGATTACTAATTACAACAGAGGGACAGATATTAAAGGAGAAACGTTAAGGTGGTGTAAAAGAACTAAATAGTTCCTTGAAGTTTCACTTTTCAATAAATTACGCGATCCTTTCACGGCTGAAAGAAAAACGTTCGTTGACTTGTGGTATTAGACAGTTTGTTTGGCCCAAGGAAACGTTGAAATCTGTTGAGTATCTACTAAATCTGGTCCCCCTCGACCAACGCCAACCACAGACGATGATTTGTCTCATACTCTTTTAGCCTTACAATCTTCCTTCATGTCGTACTTAATTCATTTCTGAGATAATCTGACTTGTTCTAATTCCGCTCACATCCGCATATACATAATGTATTAATGTAATATATACTCGAGAGTTGCGTCTACGCAACTCCAACGCATTACTATTCCCCTGTTTTCTCTGCATTAGAGATAAAAGGGTATCAGAAGGGCTGGAAAAGGTGAGCGAAAGGAGTCGTGTAATTAGCAAGCGTGTAATCCGAAGTCAAAAGACAAGATGAAGCCACGTGGACATAGACGCAGAGTGATCTTCCAACTTATTGCCCCGTGTTATAATTTACAGAATTTAACCAGCTGGAGTTTCCTACACTTGCAACCCTTGGCTGCTGTCTATCTGACGCGGAGTTATTTCCAACGTGTAATTTCTAAAGTAAAATTTCCTCTCTCTCTCCTCTCTCTCTCTCTGTCTTTCTCTCTCTTTAATTCCCGAAATCGGACGAGGTATCACAGAATATCACGATTCTCTGAAATAACTTTTCAACTAATCAGCCGGTCGCTTTGTCGTGCTTAAGAGGTACGCAATCACTGTTCAGAATTATTATAATTACGAATCCCATTCTAATTACGAGTCGTCGTAACAGGATAATCATGGGAATGTGAAAACTTTATGTGTGTAACGAAGACTTCCATCTGAGAGATGAACATTTAATGCACTCCCAATTAGTTCCAAAATTCAAAGGTATCATTTTTACGCAATATATTTAATTAACTTTATTACATTTAGCTAATTAATTTTGTGCTCAAAAATTATAGATTATCCATAAAAGTTTTCAACGCTTCTAATTGAGTCGCTGATTTACAGTTATCAAGAATTATTATACCTCTATACCTACCTAATACATGAAATAACTGTTTTTGATCGTTATCCTTACAAGATTATATTTTTATATCCAATCAGTGTTCAAGATTAAATATATAATTACGGAGCCCCGTGTCTCGGAGGGAAACTAATACTTTTTCTTGAGTTAGCAGTCACGCCTTGGAAAAACTCTTCACCCTACCAACACGATGGTTACCATAAAGTAATTTGTGAAAAATGTCTCACCGAGAGGTGAATTTTGTTCAGCTAATAGAAAATTGCTAACGCTGAAAATTGACTTCGTTCGTTTAATCCAACTCCTCGTATAGTACACCTATAAATTTGCGGTTATAGTCTATATCACACCATGCCAAGATTATAATCAAGTGCAATCGATACTTGTACTTAACTTAAGTACCAACGAAAATTTGTGGAATAGACAATTGCACATAGATTTCTGCACACTCAATGGGGACTTCCGCTCATACGATCGAACCGTAAAAGTGCAGATTTTATGCTTCTATTCAAACTGCACGGTCTTCACGAGCTCAAAGAACGGCTATATATGTGCTGTTGAGATGTGGGTGCGACGAATCCTAGACGAAAGCCGTGTTTAGACTCCTTAGAGGAACGAAAGGTATCAATGGACTTGTGAAACGGTGCCACGTAAGCAGGCAAATAAGCATGTAAATAGGATTCTAGAAGTATCTATGTACCTCAGAGAATTACCTCATATTGCGTTTGTCGTATGTATTTCTGGAGTTCACTATCCACCATTCGAATATTGTATAACCGTGATCTCGGTGGTGAACTGCCATTGGTTTTCTGATGTATGAAGGAACTTTTGGAGTATCGAATTTGGAAGTTCAAGTTTTACGTTTATTTATATCCAGACAACAAACTAATAAATTGTTTTTCAAAGGAGCCTAAGAGGAGCAAGGACCAGATATAACTTGTTATGTAGTACAGATAAGCAAACTTTCGCTGAAGCATTTCTTAGCAATTACAGCCACTCGAACCGACGAGGTATAGAGCAGAACTGGGAATGAGTTTATTCCCACATTTTGCGAGTGAAATGCATTTTTCCTGTGAAACTTTTTTATATGATTTGATTTATAAGAGTTGAAAAATGTTGAGAGTAGGGAGCGTGGTTTTAAAATTCATATAGAAACTTACTGGTTCATGAACTTGAAGGAACGTTTTAATGTTGGAATATGTAATGCATCCTAATGAATGGTGATATATTTTCAACTGAACTTTAACGGAGACAAGATTTGGGGTATAAATAAAAGCTGCGTCGCAATTATGTGTTGATGAGGTTGCTGCTGGCTTCCCTTCATCTGCTAATGCCTTTCACCCACACAACCGACCTATATACCTCTGGGATCTTGTTCGTGTCCCGGAATGTCACTCAGGAGTTCCATTCGCGGTAAAATACCGAGTCCACGTTACCTCAGCTATAATTGTCAATTTTGGAGGTGGTGGAATGGTGACACAATTCATCTTGGCCATACTGCATTTCAGGTATAATGATAAATTCAAAAAATTAGAAGCACCTTCCGATTTGGAAGAATTTAAAACAATGCGTCAAGTCATATTGAACGATTGTCAAAAACCCAACATATTCTGACTACAGAAAATATCCAACTCTTCTCTCTCGAGGGTGAAATAATACATAAATTTTTGACATTTACATTACAGTCTACGTTTGATCACGTAATATCCAAACGTTTCTGGAAACGAATCAGCAAACATTATTTTTACAATCGAATTATCCTTGTGTGGCGAACGAGGTAATATTTATTGAAAGAAATGTAAGCTAATTTGAAAAATTGAATATTCTATACTCCTTGAAAATATGTGGCAGCATATATATTTTGTGCTTTCGTTATTCAAATGTTATATTATTTTAATCTTCTCGTATTGATTACACACTGGTGGACATAAAGTGTTTCAATACTCCTCGTTTTTATTTATTTTTATTTTATTTTATTTTATATTGTTCCTCTTTGAAACGTTCCAGTTTTGTTAAAGTAAAAGAAAATTAAGTTATGATCCATAATAGTTCCGTAAAATCGTGAGAAACACAAGCTCTTTATGACAGTAATTAACATCTCGACAGCTGAGGAAGTTCTCGCTCGACTCAAAACTTACACGAACATATATTCTATGTAGAGAAACTCAGTATAGTTGATAGCAAATTAGTAACATCAACGCGGCAACAGCAAGTTACATCTCGCGCGTGTAATGCGAGCGTTAAATTTTCAAGTAAACAGCAATTAATCAGAGTCTATATATGAATACGTCAGGTCGTTAATTTGTCACATTGTTATATGCTCACTTGCATATAATCGCTGCACATATTTCATATTATAACGGTCAAGGTAACAAGGACTAGAAGCTTAAACGACTTTATCGATTTAGTTTCAATTCCTGATGATGAATATCCTCGAATCAAGCTGATCTTACTTACGTTGAGTATTATTAACCTAAACTATACCACTCCTCGATCTTTCGGTCAAAACTTTGGCAATCAGTGTCACTCCTGCAGTGAGTATAATAAATAAACGCTGGGTATTGCCGAAATAACCAACAAATCAAAATATTTATCTACAAAGTGACAGGAATAACCTCGAATTGGTCAATAATTGAAAGATGATTATAAATTTATTGATCGAAAATGATCATCCGTTATGACGAATGATATTGTCAATTTTGATCCGAATAGCAGACAAAGGTTCATAGAATTCATCAGATGTTAGGACTTTTGAAATTTTTTTATTCCTCGAGATAAAGGAAAATAAATTCAGCATATGCTTATAGGACGATGGAAGTTTAGTTCAAAGTGACTTGCGATTACTCGGCAGTAGAAGAGGTCTTTATAGTCCGCACAATTTACAGCAATCGACATTGTTCTTTGAACTAATTCAACGGTATTTTAGAACAAGCGAGAAAATTCAACGTAGTTTGCAGTGAGTATTATGCGAAACCTGTAAAGTCTAGTCATTGTGAGATACCTATATACAGGTAAGACTATTAGACGGACCGGTGAACTAGGAACATGCTTTGGAGAGCGAAACTTTACTTAAAGTTTCCTTAGCTGGCTAGAGCTCAGCGTTCATATGCAAAGCTTCTTAGCAAATAGTATTAAATTATTATTGTAATATCGTTATTCTCATGGTCGCGCATTAAAGTTTTGAGTTTGTCGATTGCTGGCTAACTCCATTTTGTACTTGAAAGTTTTAGAGTCTCTCCAACTGTTAACTGAAGTCCGTCGAAAGGTTCGCAAACGTTTTTTTTTTTTTTTGTAAGTTATTTCGAAATCATAATATCTCGAAATTCACCGTGAGCCTTGTAATTCGAAACTGGAAATCGATTGACAGCTGCCTGATCAATAATCCATCCGACGATAATTGTCTACTCGTTCAAGATTTGAAGCGAGATAACTAACGATTATTCTTCAAGCACTCATTAGACCGGTGTACCGCTCAACGATCATCTAAATCCATTCCTTTATTGCGTTGAGTGCTTTCAACGACTCTTGTTGGATTTCAATTCATCGAATCAAGTTCCCAAGCGGTAAATTTCTTTCTTCAAATTCAATTCAAATATTCTATCGAATCCTCCACACCTCGGAATTTCTACCCCTCCAGATATAGACGAGAGATATTCGTTGCACACAAAGCCTCGATTATAATAATACATTTTATTACCTATCTAGCACCTAATTAAATACTTTATGTAATCTCGTATATATAAATATAAACACATTATTCATTTTGATCAGACTAAGTCCCGCGTAATCTCTATTCAATATCAACTAGCACATCTCGATATCGAGTCCAACTGCAATCTAAGTATCGCATTAATTATTCTAACCCATTCTCTATTGATCCTTGATTCACTCAACCATTCACGAAACATCTTGACTCCTGCTGAATCAACTCCCACGGGAATAACCCAAGCTTCAACCTTAGATTCGAATTTGGTTTGGTTCAGTGCTCTCGTATCCAGAACTATATGAAACGCTTAAGGTTACAGTTCTATGATCGCTATCCAACTGGCTTGATTATACTTATGCTTAACGGAACTTCTGGTCGCTAAATGATAGCTTCGTCTTTAAGCAGCGAACAGCAATTTAAAAAAAATTCTAAGTGGAAATTTGAGTTAGTTAATTAATGAAATATCTTACGTTTATTGAAAATTATGCGCCACTTTGAAGGAAAATATTTTGACTATATAGTTGGAATAAGACGAAAAAGTTGCAGCTGGTCTCAGTTCGTGACAGGGAGTTCAAAATCCTGAGATGAACGATTTATTCCAACATTTTCTTACGACGAAAGTGTATTGTTATTTTCTTTCTTGGAGGATCACCGGAGTTGGTTCTCTGGGGAATAAAAATTGCTGCTTCCAGCTTAAATTTTTAACTTCTTTCAATTTTTAGGTAGATGGACTGCAGGTATAGCGAAAAGCTTCCCGAAACCGACGACGACAATTAATAATAAAGTTTGCTGTAACAGGTTTAAAAAAATGCAGACAAATGGCAAAAAAACACATTTCTGTTTCGGTCACGTTTAAACTCATGAAATGAAGATGATGCTGAATTATTCCATGCACTAAAATACCGAAATATATCTAAACAAAAAAAAAAAAAAAAATTGAGTTGAAAAATAAAAAAGGAAGAAAAATTTGAGCACAATAAATATTCATGTGAAACATATAAGATGTATGTACCTATATAATTAGTAATTTTTCGAGATCTACAGTTTTGGGAAAAGTTTGAAGCCTTCTTTTTGTAGAGTTCTGTGAGTTTCATTTCATCTGCGATTGATCGGATCCCACATCCTGAATTTTTATTGAAACGTTTTAAACTTGTCCCATGGCGAAAAGTTTGTTCCAGTCCAAATCTTATATCCCAATACTCTAAGACGGATACCCGAGTTGTACTTTCTCGGTAAAGTTGACACATTTTTCAATCCTAATCCAGGCGATTTCCGTAAGGGATTGACTTAACTATTCAATCAGTTCTTACCTTGAACATGAGTATAAGGTATATATGTAGAAAAATTTTCCCTCTAAAACTATCTAGCTTTCACAAGTATATCGTAGCTCCTTTTCAACCAGAACGTGATGGCGGGTGTATCATTCACTGTTCCAAACTCCATTTTACAGTAAATGGTAATTATTGATTAAACATGAATATGAGTTACGTAATCGAAATAATTTTAGCCGGAAGTAGATGGTAAATCGAAGGCTACAATTCAAAGAATGATCTGTAAAAATTGTATTTTTTTGATCCAGTTTCGTGACTGAATCGAATTAGCATGATCGAAATTAACAGGTTTTTTTTTTTTTTTTCTTTGTTATAAAAGGTCAAAAGGAGCGAAAGTGCAGGTGAGTCACGTATCTATCCTTCAATATTGACGTGAAAAATCCTTAACCAACATAACGGAGGTAATGAAAGTGGCTAACCCTCATACATCGTACGTAACATGCCTGAAACCGTCAACTGCGTCAAGTAGATCCGCTAAAATGTCCCTGGGCTCAGGTGGGTTTTGTCGGGGGAACGTACCCGGGTCAACATCACCCTTATACGCGTGCTTGTGGCACGGAACGCGGTCATGCGAATGTGACAAGAGTTCCGAATTTGCTATTTCGATTTGAAAATGGTTGGAGAGGCAGGGGTTGGATCAGACGAGGAGGATTGTGGCTTGATATCGATGAAGTACCGGAGTTTATGGCCATAACACGAGGCGATAGCTTGTCCGGAATCATATAGTTAGAGAGAAGGAATGACAGAATGTGTGCTGCAAGCACCCAACGAATACTTTGGATACTTGGGCAGGATGGAAGTTACTTAGGGTTACGGAATGAATGACTAAAATAACCCGAGTCGCATAACTGTCAGTTGGATTAAATAAGCATAAAGTAATTAAGGCATACCGATATGGAAGGGTTTACCTTGTTTCTGTTCAGTAATAGCAATGCTGCTGAATATTTTTCACTTGGTATTTTTTCCGTCAAACATAGCAACTATATACCTTATCATCGGTGGTTTTTTTCACGGTGTAAATAACACACGAGGAAACAATGAAAAGAGTTTCATTTCCCCTTGGATTACAGTTTGAGAACAATTCTTGTTTCAATACGGTACTACTGTGCAGATAAGAAACATAACACTGGAATATTTTCATCTCCCAAAGTCGAAGTACAGGATATTCGAATGGAGGGCTTTACTTTTCAGTTGAAAAGACACTCTCATGTTATGATTTCCCTTTTTGCAGTGTACAAACCTGTGCCTTTTATTACCTTCATTTTTCTAATCATTCGAAGTGGTAAGTACTTACACTGGCTGTACTGGTAAGATTTTAAGATTGCACTTGAACCAAGAAATTGAACGCGAAATTTGTAGGGCTTTGCCTTTGAGGCCTAGAGTTTCATTAAAAACATATGTGATAGATTTGTGTAAGGTTGCTATTATGAAGTTGGGTATCAAATGACTTGCCGCATAAATTTATGCTGGCACATATAGTGGGAATCTAGAATCCGCGTTAAGATAGCATCATGTCAGAATGATAACTGTAATACATATAATACCTTGTATTCCACGTGGGGCAAAGACTAATGGTCGGTACTCTGGGATTGGAGAAGAGTTGTCGGTGTGGGAAGAGGCAGTGTTTAATATCTGTGAGTGGTTCCCTTCCTCCGGGGCTTTATCATCGTCCGGTTATCGCTGTGCGAAACATTTCCAATAATTTCACTCCCGTTAAGTCTTCTCTTTAGTTTTATTCTGTCTACAGTTCTTGCCTGCTAGCTGTGATAAAATCACTTTCTTTCCTCTCTATCGACCAGTGCCCTTCATCTGTCCTCATGCTGGAAGTAAGCATCGAAGTGATTGGTTACAACGTATATATTTTCTAGCGGCAATCGTGAAACAAGAATGCGATTAGACCGCGATCAAGAGTGACAAACTTTCGGAAAGAACAGGATTCCTGCTCGAATCACAGTGGCACGAAGAAACGACGTAATGTAAGATATTAATAACAAAAAGTGATAACATTCTATAAAAATCTGACAGGAACTCCTAAGTACAGTAGATTATTGCGAAAATGGAGCCTAAATTGTTGAATCATTGGATAAAAATAGAGTGCACTGATATTGAATCAGTTTTGATGACTACGCGTTATATTTTAGATTAAAAAGTCAGTGAATATTTGCTCTTTGGTGAAATGATAAACGCAAAAAGCAAACTCTGTACAATAGTCAGAATTGAAGATGCATTTTACGATGAAAATATTGATCGAATGTTTCTTTCAATTTTTTTTTTTTTGGTATTAGTTGGCATGATCTACGCGGGGTATGACCATGTATTTAACGCTACAGAATAAGCTGAGAAAATAATGGAATGATCTATTGAATTGCGCCAACTGTAATACCCGTATTCTATTAATTATATAGTGTACTTTATAATGAAGAGTTATTTGCTACGTATAATAAGCTGACACAATTTGAAATATTGAGAGCCACACCGAGAGTAGAGAAGAATAAAAAATGCACCTGGTAACGATACTTCAAATTATAGATATTCACAATCCACTGATTTTGGAATATAAAAATGACACTTGGAAGCCGTTATTCACTTGTTACACACATAGCTACATAACATACTCAACTATCCGATGAGAATATGGTGATAGTAAGAATTAATCGTATATTGATTCAAATGCCGAGTGAGATAGGAGCACTTTACACACACAGAACTGCCTGTTCACTTATCCTTATTTGAACTCTCTTATTTTCTTATTTTTAAATTGCGGGGGAGTGGTGATAAAAATTGGAAATATCACTTGCCAATTCCACCACTGAGAAAATATATAAATTGATCTACAATATCCGTCTGACGGTGCAACTTGGGAAACGTCAATTTTATTGCGACTACGCCGTTCGAAGTGAACGAACAAATGTTGTTGGTCACTAGACGTGATATTACCCGAGGGAAATGATGGAGTACTGCATGGTTAGGAAAGTAAATGTGATGAGTAAATATCATGATGCATGACAACGAAACTTATCTTTTTATAGTTTGACGTGGAAGACACAATACTAAAGATAATAAATAAAGTGTCCACTGTAACTTTTAACCCTTTTCGTACCAGTGGGACATATTTGTCCTGGATGATAGTTTGAAGTACTAAATCACTTTTTATTTTTTTTTTTATCTTTCTTATTGAGCCAAACTCAGAATTCTTTTGAGACTTTTTCAGAGTCTGTTGATCGACGACAATACTTTTACACAGAACTTCAGATTTTTTTTTTGTTGATAATTTTGGGGTTTATCCCAGGATTCCCAACATTTTTATTTATACGACTTTTGTCTTTGGCCTTATCACGAAAGACGTAGATTTTATACAAATAGAAAAATATTGTTCATACTTAGAAATAAGTCTCCGTTATTCAAGATCTGGTATTCTAATATGCGAATCAGTAACTAACTTCATGTTTTATTTAAAAAAGAAAAATCTAACGCCGATGTTGTTATTCGTGCAGGGTCGCGGTTCATATTTCAAAGTTCGGTGTTACGCGGTTGTTAATTAACCGGCCTGCGTGAAATCTTGACAAGATAACTTGGCTAATTAGTTCAAACCAAGTTACACGTAGCGACTAGCGTAAAGACGGAAACACAAAGTAGGTGATTTACTTTCGAACCAGTATTAGATCACACTTCGGTACCTTGAACTTACCTGATCCTCTAGATCATCATCCACATTACGAAACCGACTAACTAATGTTCAGCAAACCAGTCATCCGTTCATGCATCAAAATTTATAATTTACAGTACTTATCATTATTCGGTTTTGCCTGCAGTTCTGCCCAAAAAATTGCCATCGGGTGTAATTGCTTCCAGATTTTATTAGCAAAAGCGTCATATGTATTGTAGTGGGTTTAAAACAGGAATAAATCAGTATGAGTTGAATCGGTGAACTGAGTGTTATCGTTTGAATTTGGAAAACTATGATAATGATGATGATGATTTAGGTCCGTACATTTACCATGATACAAGAATAAACAACTTTTGGCACAAACATATTTACTATCTAAGTTCTTGCGGGGCTGAAAGCACCGAGAGCTATGAACCAATGAACGGCGAATTTCAGTGGTTAGCTTGGCAGGGCTAAGGAGTAGAAGTAGATGTTACAGACGCAGTAAACACTCCATAGCCTCAAATTTGCATAAGCTATGAGGGAACGAGGACGAGAAGTAAACTCCGTTTGTATCCATCTCAAGTACCCCACGACAAACTCGTTCTGGGAGGTACAGACGTATGTTCGAAAATTAATGATGTAACGATTTGCAAAAGTTCAATTCAGCTGGAAATATTTCGATAACATTGCGATATTATTCGTGGGGAATGAGGCCAGATTGTGTCCATTTATCGGCATACTTTTTATATGAACGTCATTCTGCATTAGCTATAAAAATTTCGCATGTTTATCGCGAATATATAAACCGCTAAGCCGGTTTCCTAGCAGTTTTTTTTTTTTTCTTTTTGATGGTGGGTATAATTGAGGGAGAGTTAAAAGCAGGCGTTTTATATTTTCGCGTTGGTTTAATTGGCTGACTTTTATTTGTACTTCATCAGTAAAAAAAAAAAAAAAAAGATTACGTCAATTCATATAAGCGTTGTTTTTCAACGCTTTAATGTTGGAGTGGAAATAACTCGATATTCTTGGATTACGCAGTGGCCGGTCATTTGAAAAAAGCATTTACTAGATGGTGGTATGTATATGTGTATACGTATATATTTTTGGGGCAAACTAACAATAGGCCACAGTTTTTATACCGCTTCAATTTTTATCCTTTTGATCTCCAAAGTGCGGAAATTCGGTTCATTGTACTGTGTGAAATTTTTGGTTCAGGAATGAAAAAATGTTTTGATGTATTACGATTTTTTTAATTCATTCCGTTCACTTCACCACATCCGTATACCTGGTCTCGTTTATACCTATGCCCTCTAGAGTTATCACTATTTTCGTAATGATTATATAGTACTGATATTCTTATTTCGGTCATGATCAATCATGATGTGATTCGACAGTACCTACAGCATCTTCAAATCAAGATACAAATGTGCGAAGTTTGTTTACTGAACTTCGTCAATGGGAGTAATGATGGAGGATATGATTAAGCACAAAACTGATGAACAACCATTACGTTAGGATGTGAAATATCGTCATCAGTCGGTATACAAAATGTAGAGATATCAATCCAACACCAAATTACATTCTGTACTTAGATTTGTAGGGTAGTCGGACCAGTAGATAATCAAAGAATATAATTAAAGTTACTTTATACCCAAAGCAGAAGAAATTTGAATTAGAAGCACAAATTCCCTTGGTATTTCAAAGTTCTTCTTCTCCCATCTCTCTTATATATCTTAACCACTCAGCCAATGATAATGTTTCAAAGTTCAAAAATTCACCTCTGTTATATAATTGTTGGTTAGTTAGATACGAAATTAAATTATAATTTTATTTCTCTTGCGTCGTTGTAATTAACATCCGCTTCAATTATCGCTTGTAATAACAAATTTCATTCGTACAAATAGACTGAGGGTTCATATTTTTGTTAAGAAATTTTATGGCTTTCAAGCCCATCGAATGTGGTATATAATCAAACAATCAATTGTCATATTCGATGGAAAATCTTTCCGCAATATTTTAGCACGAATAACCATGCTTTGTTCTAGAAGCAACTGATGTAACAGATGACATCGAAGTATGTAGGCATGTACTTGCAGGGCGAACTAAGTTATAAGCACATCTTTTGTCAAGTTTGAATCCCATATACGAAAAATTTTTCCCCTTTTTGAGTACTGTTTCAGAGTTTTAAAACTCCTTTCACATACCTCGAAAATAACGCGCATTATTCGTGTTATAGTGATGGGTAAAGTGAGTTTTATAACTGAAAAACTGTCGAGTGCAGCCATATCCACGAGAGTATAAAGTCGAAATTTCAAAGAATTGAATTCACTTGGAAAGTTCTATTTTCTAAAAAAAAAAAAAAACTTAATGTTAGTTCGTATATCTGCGGTCCGGATGATAAGGGCATGGATACAATTGAATTATATCCTAAATCATAACGATCGTAGGGACAACCATGACTTATGGAAGATGTTTGTACATAACAAAGGTATATAATATGTATACAGGTTTACAACGGATGATAAGCAAGGAACAAGAAGCAAGGTGTAACGACAAGAAATTTCAATTTACAACAATGCTTAATCGACGCTGTTGAGGGGGCGAAGGAAACCATTGACCCGAACTAACTGATAACCAATGTAATTCCAGATAAGCTATGACTTTCCAATAGAAAATACATATAACCATAGTAGGTGCGTATGTATACATATATCTACCTATTGCAATGGATAGGCATAAAAGTAAAAGAGATAACGATATTAATAAATTACACTATAGCTATGTAGCTGTCAACGTTGTAACGATAATTGCTGCCGACCAGGGAGCTGAACTCTTGTAATTAATTTAAGACCACCAGCATGGTAGCCGTGGCCTCCGTTCCGGGGTCAATAATTGAATCGTGTGGTTTTCGCTTTTCTCTTAACCCGGCAGGTCAGTGTAGCCAGTTAGCAAGAGGAAGAAATAGATTGAGAGAGAAAAACAAAAAAAAAAAAAAACAAAAAGAAAAAAAAAAGAGAAATGGAGTTGGATTTGAAGAGAAAAAGGGATACAGAAAGAAGGAAAGGAAGGAAGAAAGGAAGAAAGAAAAAAAGGTATGGGCGACAGGGACGAACTATTCCCGGGTGTCGCTAAGGGTATCGCAGTATTCCGCTCGTTCTCCACCGGAAGTTATCCACTTTTGTTTTTCAAGATGAGAAAAGGGAAATGTGAAACAGTTTTCCTACTGTCAAGGGATAAAATTATAGTCAATGAAGGTCAGGATTCTTTAACATAGATACATCAATTTTACGTGATAATTATATACACGCATGTTTGTGGCAATGCAGTTAATTTAGGTCATTATGATAATGAAATGAAATAATCATTATATAACTAATTCATAGAGGATCAAAATGATCTGTGAATAAGCTGAAACAATAATTGGTAAATTCACTGTAAGCAACAGTGATATGAATAGAGTGAAATTGCTGATACTGCTCTCACCGAGGTATATATCATTGCATTCCTACCACTGCAGCATAAATACAGTAACTTCTGGCAATAATTCACTGATATGCTCAGTAATTTGTAACAATTTCGCCACTATATGCGCTTCGGGTCGGACTAAATTCATCGACTCTGTTTATTCAAGGAAACTGGAAAATATTACTCCGGTAAATTATAATAAGAGAGAGATAAAATGTCTGCGAAAAACCAGATATAATAGTGTGTTTCAAATAATAAAATAAAATAAATATATAAATAAATGGGACAGAAACTAAACTAAGGAAATAACGGAGGTGTAAAAAAAGGTGATAGAACGATGATTGATCTCAATCATTCCTGACATACCGGATTTTTGACACGAATGAGAAAATTGTCACTAGAAATAGGTAAAGGGTTTCCTATTTCTGTCCGAAACGGAAAAATATTTATTTCATATTTCGTTTTTTTCGTGTGTGAACGGGTTGGGTGGCACTATTGCTAACCTTTTTTGCTCCTATATTGTACACGCCTCATTGAAGGAAGCGATCAAGTGACGAAATATTGTCAAATTTGTAACCAAGGAATTCATGCTCGAGGAAGGAAGTTTTTTGTGTAGAATTTTTATACCCTTCGAATACTTTCAGACTTTTGTAAATTGATTTCCATATCAATGTGCCGTTTGTTGATAGAATTTCAATTTTTTTTTTTCTATTTTTTTCATGGATACGGTAAATTTTGGAAATGGTTTTTTGAAAATGTTCAGGAATTTAAGGATCCTCTCAGGATTCAAAGCTTGGACTATTATTCGAACGATTTGAAGAGGTGTGGCGTCGAGTTGGGTCGGAGGCGTCGTGACTAGATTGCAAATCAGAACAGTACGACTATCTCTGGCCATTTGGGGTAAACACGCCAACAGTTCTCGACGACTTCAGCGAAACATAACGCCAACATCAGACTCCACGAAGCGAATTAGTTGAGCTCAAGCTATTTCGTGGCCCCGTAACATTACGAGCGTCCAACCAGTCCTGCGACATAAATCTTGATTACGAAAGCTAGCAAAAGCTCTTATAGTGCAAATCGAAATATTCTGCTTAATGCCCTTACTTAATACTGTACAAATTTTTTGATTAAAAATAACACATCTGTTGCATAGCTGCGTTTTAATTGGACAATCCTAGGTCAGATTAAATCACAATCATACAAATCAGTGATAAACTATTTCAGATAATTTATTGGCACTTGGAAAAATTTTATTGCCTTATCGGCAGCGAAACGTTTCTGTACAGGGTTTTACATTTTATGACAAAGTTTACACACTCCTAATATATGACAACCTCAAAGAATATTGTAGTGTATCATAAAGCCACTGTGCGAACTGCTTATCGTGTCATTCTGGGCTTTGGTAGTATCATAAAAAAATTGGTGGTCAGTAAATTTGTTCGTAGAATTAATACTGCGAGAATATAAAAACTTTCACGATAGCCAAGAGCATATGGTTGGCACGTGGATCACAATCTTTTTCTTTTGTATCTTGCATTTTTCAAGGCTCCAATATTCAAGCTGTTACCATGTTTTTTGTATCTCAATAAGAAAGGACGTGTCGATATCAGAACTTTGACAAATGGGAAAACTTTGATGGTAATTTGAAATTTAACAAAAAAAAAAATTTTTATGGAAGAACTTACGTCAGATATTCGGGCAAAAAACATTAACTAACGTAAAATTGTATGAGTAGAATATTAAAAAGCAATGCCACCATTTATTATTCGCGAAAATCAAAGCGAAACAATTTCGTGTTCTTTGATTATTGATTCGTTTGTGTAACGGTTAGAAACTGGAAAGTTAACAGATCTAGAAAATGTCTATACCTACTCCGAACAACATCCAATTTGGTAACAAAAAAAAAACAATATAGGTATTAAATTTGAGCAGGCTACTTTGATTTACCTTTGATTGTATATACCTATATATTTTTCGTTGGTGATGTATCTCAATTTTTTTTTTATTCTTATATTGTTTTTGTATCATTAAATTATTCGGAAAAAATGATATCAGTCTCACGTACGTCACGTCGGATGAAACGAGATAGCTTCGAGCCCTGGGGCTTAAGGTAAGAAATTACATGTAACCAGGATATTTGTAAGAGAGAATCATAATGATAAGCCCGAGGAGAAGATCCCTTGGAGTAAATTTTTTCTCCTCCAAGAAAATGAAGGCTCGGATAAGTCAAAGTAATAACTCTCTTTGCTCAGCAGAAAACGTTGCCTTGATGTATATAGATGCATCGCGATTTTTAGTCAGGTCTAAGATCTTAGGATTTTCGGCTATACCCGAATTGAAGCCCTCCGCACTTCTGGGGTCTCCGTAGGATCCTCACCGCCTAGCCTCAAGGCGGATTGGCCTTGCTTTACTCAAACTAATATGGTGAGGTTCAGGGCAACCACTAAGCCTCCAGCGACTTACGGGATACCGTTATTAATACTTGGAAAATACAGTAGCATGCAGAAGCTTCTAAAACTATATCGGGCAAGTGAGACAACTCAGAGTCTGAATAGACGGGTAGTTCTTGACAGGAAGCGGCAACACGATATGAACCTGAAACGTTACGAGGCACCTGCACCTCACACAGATACAATTTCAGTTTCCTCCGACACGGCTCGCTAACTTTCCTAAATTGAAAGGCAAACCCAACCACCCACTAAGTTTTAGACTTAAACCAGCGATCACGGTTAGCGGGTGTCCACGCAAAGTTTGCCTTTCTAACGCTGACGTTGTACAGGCATCCAGTATCTCATGCTTTACCATCCTGCACCTGTCCCTGCGGTTAAAACACGTACGCATTGCGGTAAAAGGACGAGTAAGTTTTTATGACTCTTGCAGCTATGTGTTCTCATTTTCTAGCCGTGTAGAAGATAGGTATCTTCATGGCACTAAAAGGCCATATTGCAATTGTAACTTCACGCTTGTTAGTATTATATTTGTTGCGGGAAAAGAGAAAAGTTGCCTCGTTAAGTTGGCACGGAGGTTATAGAGAATAACCATCAGGATATCGACCATTCTCAGATTGATTCGTTGGCAATACATGTTTCCTGATTTGTCAACAGCACGTGTCCTTGCGTCGGTTGCTTTTGCTTCATCCATTAGTCCTCGATAATGTGTCATCAATCTTCTGTTGGATACACCGACGTATATGCCTTGGATTTCCAACGGTTTACTGCTATTTGGTTTGCGCTTTGCGGTTCCGAGCACAAGCTGGTCTCAGAATCGAGACCAAATATCGATGGGTGTATGTTGAAAAAAAAAAAAAAAAAAAAATTAAATAAATAAATAAACACAGATAAAAAAAAAATTAGTTAGATATAAATCGCAGCTGATATCTGAAATTGAATTTCTTCCAACAAAGTGAGCTGGGCTATCAATATACAGTATGGATGTATAAGTGAACAATGGGAGAATCGAAATGTCTTAAATTATTGCCGAAATCTTACTAACCGTTTTTTTAATCTCG
The DNA here is from genome assembly GCA_963924015.1 of Macrophya annulata. Classification (NCBI taxonomy): domain Eukaryota; kingdom Metazoa; phylum Arthropoda; class Insecta; order Hymenoptera; family Tenthredinidae; genus Macrophya; species Macrophya annulata. The sequence goes on from OZ001259.1 coordinate 15,566,942, forward strand.
CGGAAAATGCTACTATGGTGGAAATATGAGCCACAAAAGTTATGGCGAGGATGGAATGAGGTCCAAATTCACTGGAACCGACCTCACCCCATTCCGGGTCGAGGTAAGACGGGTCCTGGTACGCCTCTAGTAATATAGGAGACAAGGAATACGTGGTTGGTAATAAGGATGGTACGGCTGGACCCGTTACTTCTAATATCATAGGGTAGCTTCTCGTGAATCGTGACCCACCTTATCTCTGCCTTTTATCTGTTTCCGGAGCTCATCATTGCATCAAAAAAATCCTTATATGTATCGTCGAGGTATGAAGGTGGGATCTTTAAATTTTCTTTCTCCAATTAATCAATACTCTATGATATACCGATTAAGATTTTCATTTCCCTTTTCTCGTAGTTTGCCCACGAATTTTTTTACCAAAATATACCTAAATGCATATTCAATCATTTTATAACATATTTAAACGTAATTCCATTCGTTCTATTATATGTACTTGTTCCTCGAGTATAGGTTCTAGATGAAATTTAATCGCACTTACTGCAAAGAATGACACGTTTGATATTTCATTTATTCCAACTTTGTTCTGGGGAGCATATATTTTCCAATGATATTTCACGAGATAATAAAGTGGTAACAGATGCTCCTAATATATTACGAATGGTCTTCCATTTCAAAAATCTATTCCCCTATAACTGCATGCTCGTTCACCGTGGTCGCGTGTTTAGTCGATATGTGACCCGTTTAAAGTGACACTTTTATTCAACTGTCGTGAAAATAAATTCAAAATTGATCGTGTTATACTGATCTAAATTTCAAATACTTTATCAGTGAGAGTTTCTCTTTTATACAGTTACAACTGAATAATTATAATTAATTCTCTTTTCAATTTGAGTAAAATTTTCTCATTTTTCGTAATAAGATTTATAAATAATGTTGTTGTCATCAATTTTTTAGAATACGATTGGTATTCATTGAAATAGAAAAATAGTTGGTGATGTTTTAAAGAAAACGCGTATTTAGTGTTTCTGAAGATCGTAAATTACGTAACCTCATGAAAAATGAGCTGGAAACTTTTTACCAAATTCGCTTAACTAACTTATATTACTCAGGTAAATATCGTTAGAGAATCAAGCGTAAAGACTCTTTACAAAGTTCTCTTAAATAAACGAAATTCGTTTAAAAAATTCAGACGATAACAAGCGTCCCGTCGCCAACATTTTAATTGAATTTTAATTTTAAATGTAGTTAAGCTAAGAGAAGACTACCGAGAAGGACTTCGTCTTGTTGCTGATCTTACCTTACTGCACAGTAACACTCGACACTCTCCACAATTTACAGTTCACCGTTTAAAGCACACAGTAAACCATTACTATATATAGCCGTACTTCTGCGGTGCATCCGAAGACTATATCCTGCTCAAAGGACACTGTACTTGTCTCCAAGGATTATTTAAACTCCACTACTCAGGAAAGGCAACAATTTCCACTCAACGTAGCTGGTTTTGAGGTGGATTGTTTTCCATCTTGGCTTTTAATGGAGATCGTTGATGGATGTGATAACAATTTTTATTTGGTTTTTTCGTATCATGAAAGTGTTGCCATTTAATATTACGTAGTATTTTAAGCTTCAGTTACCCCTCTGCAAAATTTAGAAGCTTAGATATACCCACCGCGCCACGGCAGACTAGCAAAAGAATAAACATAATTTGAATAAAAGTTTTGCGCTTGCAACTCCGCATTGTTAAGCTTGTTTCGTAAGTTTTTAGAATGCAGATGCTGACGTCAGTTTGTTGGAACTCTTTCCCGCTTCTTTTTGTGCTTAACGAAGGAAATTTTTTTACTTCTTTTTTTTTTCTCTCCCTTCTTCCTGCTTGTGTGTAATTAAATTTGAAACATACCACAGTAAAGTTTTACACTACTCGTTGTTTTTAGCGTAGTACTTGAATATTTCTGTAAAAGTACCCGTACTCTTACCTAGCAAGACAGTATTAAAGCGCGTAATATTTCATCAAAATTCGACATTATTCAACTTTGACCTGTAATCTCTTGTTACTTTTTTTCGATTACCTATCAATATTTAAAAACCAACAGTACGCAGATGCTTCAGGTTACGAGATATATTCTGATATTTCATCGTTACTTATAAAACTGGAGTGTAAAATTTATAAGATGAAATTGATCTTCTTCATTGATCATTTCTGACAAAATAATTATTCTTTGTACAAAGGTAAAAAGAAGTACCGTCGTCGGATTTCTTCATCGAGTTTGCCAAGGTTTCGGTATAGCTGTAGCAATATCTCAGAGAACAATAGTGGAGCCATTTTTCTAATGTAATTCACTACTTAAATATTAAAATAAAATTTCCACAGCTCAACTCTTTATGATGCGTCTACCACACGACGGAAACTGTCCGCACAGAATTCTGGTTTCGTTAGTAATGTTCGTCTGGTTACTTTTGACTTCCTCTTTCTGTATTGCTTTTATTTTTCTTTTTCTATTTATTTTAATCCAAAGTTGTGTGAAGAGATGTGCTCGCACTTCCTTCTTCTTTTGGTTCAGTTTCTTTTCCCTAGCTGTTTGGCCATACTGTATAAGGATCCTGTTTGTTTATTTCAAAGATAGAAACTAGCGCGAGAACTAGATGTAATGCATACGTCCTAGTTGCAGCTTTTGCCGAATAATAGTGAAGCAAAAAGTATTAGTCTCTGGGATAGAAACTGCTGGTCGAAGATATTTTTCCCTCATCCTTCTCTTTAACCAAGTGAGCAACGAACTCTTTCAGGTTTCCGGTGCCCCTAATCCTAACCGATGCTATGTGGAGAGAGCAAACATTACAAGTTAGAAGCTTATACAAGTTTGCCCAAGGAAACCGAATAGCAAATATCTTACTATTTGCTAAGGCATCACAGCCGCCACTGCTGACTTCCAGTTTTTACAACCATTTTAATAGAAGTCTTATCACGCGATCTCATCTATTACCAGCTTTGGAATCACGAATATCAAGCTCAAACTTTTCATCCAATTTTATCCAGTGGGCATTAAATATGACCATTGGTATTGAAGAAGAAAAATACTATCGATGGATCTCCTGATCATGTTTTTACACAAATTACTTCAATCTTCGATCTTTATATCACGGAACAAATAAAAAAAATTATAAAGAGTACAACTACACCTGAAAAGAGTACGAGGTAGGTCGCTGAAGGTATCATCTGATCAACGATATGTAATAAAATCTAGGCAATGGCATCACGTATATTTGTTCCAGTGGTTTGGGAAATTTGCCAAGATTATTTCGCATCGCTCTCTGCCAGAAAAAAACGAAACTTATGTAATATAAAGTCGAGCAGCAGTTCATTCGACTTGTAACCCAGATCCAAGGCTGAGAAAAGTAGAAAAAAGTCAGAACTAACTCAACATGGCATAATGTTTGTAATTTTGATATCACTTTTGTTTATATTTGCTCATGTATTTGTGTATCAAGCAACATGGTCTAAAAGATAAATTACATAATAATTTATTTATGAATCCCTGTTTTCCTCAAAGTTCTTTAGAAGACATCTGCATCTCAGACTTTTGATGAAAAAATTCAGGAACAAACTACGGATCTGTAGTCTCAACGTATGCTTACCGAGGGAAATGTTGTCTAGGAGTTTATAAGGTAGATTATTTTATTATTTAAAGATTGGCTGCAGAGTTTCTTCATGCGACAAAGTTGCTTGTGGCCTTTAATACTTGAATTTTTTTTTTTTTTTTTTTTACAAGCGCATATACAATCTGTATTAAATTATTAAACGCATTAATTATTTTGAAGCATCTACCGACACATACATTCACCTATACTGTCCTAAAACTACTACTAAAAATAAATAAATTATTCAAGTGTTTTGAATTTTTAACTTATTTCAAAGAACTTTGGAAAGATATTTTAAGTGATAAGAAAACTTTACCAACCCCTTGCATTTACCATCCCATATCAGGAATCAAATTGAAATCCTAGTTTTATAAAAGCGGTTTTTCTCCATCATTATATTTTTAGTACATCTTTCTTAAATTCAATGGCTAAACTAATCCCAGAAAAATATCATCGCGATGAGACTCTTTCCTTCGATAAAACCATGGACTTTACGCATCTATGGCACCCCTATTCCCCATTTGCTTGTATCTGGCTTAGGGTTCGCATTACCTTCCGTAGTTCCGTAAGGGCTCAGCCCTTCAAAGTACTTCCCAAGCTCACGAACGTGTATGTATATAGATATTCACCTGTACGTATATATGTTAAGATGTATATCTATAGATATTGTACGTATGTTATCATATGATAGTGGGCCCCCGTCGGTCTAGACTCTAAGCACCAACCGGATTATCTTCACTGATTTAATTTATTACCGGAATATCACCAGCTGATATAGTTTACCTTGAATTATGGTGACTAAGTTCACAAAGGAGTGGCACGTGTTCCAAAGATGAAATAAATCAACTCCTCTACACTGACTTAATTAAGGGTTGACTTATTGCTTCTGAGGGTTGCTGCGCTTCCTCTATACATATATCTATAGCTATACATGCATAATTAAAGCTATTTAATAGCATGGCATCGATGAAGGGATATTTTTTGGACAAAAATACTTAATGGATAATTTACTCCCCTCATATAATATAGGTATGCATAGAAATAGAATTCTAAACAAAATCAGGAGCAAATGTGCAGCAAAAGTTTAATGAGTGGAACGATTAATACAGTTCAAGTTTTAATCGTCGTAGTATTTTTCTAACCGGATATTATAAAGTTGAACAGTGAAGGTTTGCTTGGTGTTTTGAGTAACTTTTCTCAATCCTGTAACACAACTTATTTGAAAGAAAATAGAAATATTATCTTGGCAGTATAAGCTCGGTGCAGGAGCAAAGTCAGTCGTGGGCTAGACAGTTCATCTAATTTTCAAAGTTCATAAAGAAGTGATAAGTAAAAGCTATTAGCAGACTGGGTTTCTGAACCGAGAGTATATTGTACGTATATATCATTTGAAACGTAATATTTAGTTACCACCTAAAACTCTCTCATTTAGTGTAGGTACTAAATAACAGTACAGCTGTGGTTCTCAATTATTTTAAAACAATCGTATCGTACGAGGTAAAGAATTTAATTATACTCTTGGATTTTACAACTGGTATAAGCTTGAATCCGCTCAATATTATACCACTGCTGGAAGCGTCCCTTCTGGGGGACTAACTCAAAAAGAACCCAGAATTCTTCGACCGACACTGTTACACTGGCACTGGCTCGCCAATGTTAACTAACGCGTGCTAATTAGGTAGAATCAAGTATGCACTGTGTGTTTCTGGCCTTAAATTACTGTTCCGACCTACCAGGGTTGGTCCGAAGGTACAGCCCTGAATGGAGACGCGTTTTCTAGCTCGTATAGAGTTATATATGAGTTTAAAAAGGTCGGTGTATACATACATATACCTATACACCTAGGTATATATCTGGTTTCTTTTCATTCGAGTTCTATTCCACCATACCCTGCACAAAACTTGCAAAACTTACTAACCTCGTGAGCTGCAACCTGTTCGTGTTTATCGGTATCAGATGACTTGACGCAACCGAACCGTGTGCACGTAAAAGCCCATCGATCTTAGTGTACAACTTTCCTTTCGTGTCGAATTTTACAACTTCCTACATTAAATCAGAAAAATCAAATTTCTCATTTTATTCTACTGAATTTTATACACGATCGACTAACTCCGCATATATTTCTCAATTCGTAGATTGATGTTCTTCGAGTCCTTGACATATTTTCTTCTGTGAATGTAGACATCGTCGATCATTCCTACAGTTCATATCTGGTCAAGTAACTCAGGTTGAGAATATAGGGAAAACTGCATAGGGTTTTATATCCATACATGTTGATGCTGAAGGTGTATGTGAAGATGTCGATGTATAATTTTATATTGTCGGCTATTTGTTTACTTGATTAGCTTTGCAGTTACAAAACTTCACGGACAAGGCATTCTTTTGAAATAATGCATATCGCCCATTAGTGTTTTATAACATCGATACGATAGCAATTTAGTTTTATTTCTCTTTCAGCATCAGCAAAACGAAGGAAAATATAAACTGTTCTGAAGCGAATTGCCACTTCACTAGGAACTTCGGGTTTAAAGGCAATAAGAATAACAGTTATATTTATGATCGTAATAATATTATGTTAATTTTTATGGCAAATATTACCTACCTTAAGTAAGAATACTTACAGTACGGGTGCTTAAACGTTTTTCTTTCCAGGCTAATTGGTATACAGTATCAAAGGCATACCAGCAAACTCAAGTACTGCGTCATATCGTGTCAAACCTCGAAGCAAAGTTTCCAGACGGCAAAGGAAATTCAACCATTCATAGAAATCGCAATGTCTGCAGCTCAGAATTGAATTTTCTTAATTGCGAATTACGCTACTTCCGTTTACCATCACCGGATGTAACCCTGCTTTGCTCAGACGTGCGTGGTTTCCGAGTAGATATTTCTATGTGATTGAGATCAACCTACCCAACCTTTCCTGACTCAAACCAATCTATTATACCAGTTTTATACCATTTACAGTTAACTATACATCCTAATATATCCTATGTAGGGTTATCAGAACTGTTTTTTATGCCAACGCAAATTGTTCTGCCGTAATGAATTACGGTCTCCAAAAATTTGCAGACGTTTATTCATATGGATGGTTCTAGGTCGTTCTAGAAATCGTATTATAAAAGGAAGCAGAAAACGATAGAAGAGTTCGTGAATGATTGGTGCTGTTTTGAATAAGACTTGAAACAAATGATCGTTGAGATAGTTTTATTCCCTCATTATTTAAGAGGAAAGCCATTAAGGAGTGGAGAAGAGAAAACTGAGCGAACGGAGAAAAGTTTCTCAAAGTTGATGGCATAGACAAATTGACTGTCATAAATAGGTTTGTTTGCTTACGTGCTTATGTACAAGTTTGTTTCGCCTGTTCCACCACAGTTCTCTATGCGTTTCAAACTCATCAGAGTGAAACAAAATCTATGAAAGATCATTGACCGCTTGCGATTTACTTTAATTGAAGTACGACAACTATAGTTAAATTACAATTACAATTTTCTCATCCTTCAGAATGAAAGTATTATCGAAGCATCTTATTTGCATCGTTTACTCTTCAACCGTCATTACCTCAGAAGTGGGGTGGTACTTGCGGATTGTAATCACGATATTTCATTTGGAAAGTTACTGGGAATGGGTGATCTTGAAAAAGCTAAGATTTTTTATATGAGGCATAATTATTTGAGTAAAATAAATCATTAATCGTACGAATCGATCACCTCGCGCACAACTTTCGTTTTTATCTTGCTGTGCGAATTGCTGAATGATTAAAAGGGCGGAATCTTAAGGTGAACCGAGCGACCTGAACCAAGTGACGAAAGGTCGTGTATTGATCCGCTACAGAACTTGGTGTGTATATCAGGAGAATCAGTCTTCTTAGTAAACGTCGCGTAGGGGTAATCAAAATCAGATTCTTTTTTTCTTTCAACCCTTGATCGACTGGATACCCTTTTACTCCGAATGTATTAAAAGCTTTAAGGTTTTCATTGAAAGTAACGGCGTGCGAAGGTGTGCATCCTTTTTTTTTATTAAATGAAAAACCCTAAGATGCATTAAAAACGCGATTTGCAATTTTTGTCTTTTTAAATATACACTTACCAACCTCAGGTGAATCTAGCAAGTTGAAGTTTAAGAGATTAACGCAACTGGTAGAAACGAGTCCTAATATATAGGAGCCCTTTCACGCTCCTTTGTATCCCTCTTTCGCACCCTACCTTTGGCATACGGGACGAGCACAGGCAGTAAAGCCTAATAAAATGTTAGCCTTTTCGCCGGGAACCCTGCAGGGAATCCGAGAATCCCTTGTCCCTAATGTGGACCCGCGTACCGTTTTCTTTTCATTTTTTCTTTGTTGAAACATGCTGCTAATTTTTCGAGTAAACCGTTTTTTACTGTCGACTAATTAAGGGCGATAAATTGAAAGGGAGTAATTGCCATCAACGCTGCTACCTGAACCACAGGAAAGAAGAGAAAGGGAACGAAAGAAAAAATTTTATCACCGCTTTGAACCACTATTTTCACCCTTCGTTCTATAGCTACGCTTTCTAAGGTCGGGAGAAATATTTTACGATCACAAGCGCGCAAGCATACCCGTTTGCCCGAGTAACGTTAGGATGTCGACACTTATCCTTTAATCCATCCTTATTGCATTTTTTGTCTCCTGTGTTATTGTATTGTGTGTTATTATTTTTTTTTTTTTTTTTTTTTTTTTTAAGGAATGAATCATATATTTTTTTTCACCAAACTTTACTCGACTCGCTAAGAAACCGCTCAACCTTTATTCAATTACATTTTCACTTGTGTATAACTTATGCGGTAAATATCCTGTACATACACAGAATAGTTTACCAGACTTCGACATAAGATTAGGTGCTTCTTCATTAGCTAGATTAAATTCCACTTTACTTTGACCTGTGCTGTTTAAACTCAAAATCGTGTTCACTGTTCAAAGTGAAATTTGCGACAATTTAGAAATTTTCCGCTTTATTACTATATTCAAAGTATGAAAGAAAAAATTGCTAGATATCTCATGGTCTGAATAAAAAACAAATTTCTGCAGATCCATCCTAATGAAAATTACTTTTATGGATTATCAAAAGATTATTAGGAGAAATTATATTGAAGTTAAGTACGCAAGATAATATGAACGAATTAAGGGACGATTCAATCATTTCAAAAACCGTATTGTGCGTAGGTGGAAAAATATTTTTCAAAAAAATATAGTACGTGATATATTCTAAGGGAATAAAAATTGTATTGAAGACTGGATAAAAAGATTTTTTCACTCGAACGAATTTTCATGAAACGAACAACGGCAGGGTTTCGTTGATATCAATCGTAGCCCAACGCATGAGCGAAAAATCTATTCGAACGAAATACAATAGGTACACACCTATAGTATTCGATAACTCGTAGATATTGGATCGTTAAAATTTTCTCACGAAAAAAAAAATAAATAAAAAGAAAAAAATTGTTATGAGTCAAAATTCGATTCAATATTGCCAACTCCATAACTTTCGATATTGCTTACGGTCAATAGTCATGATTGCAGATGGAATATAAAAAAAAAGACCAAATTTCACATGAATCAGTCAGCAACTTTCACGCTGGTGGTCTGCATTCTTCCACATCTATCATGACATTTGCTGTACAAAGTGCAGTTTATAAAATTGTCATCAGAAAGTTTTATTATATTATTTTCAATAAACCTAGGCGTGCAAAAGCTATTCACGAATGGATGATTGTCACGATGTTGGATAAGGTATTAAGTTTTATCAGCAACTGCAGTCTACGTGAAAAAGAGCAAAAGATTCTCCAATTTACTGCATCAATTGACGTAGGTGAGGCCATCAAATAGGTCAGAGATGGATGAAAAACTTCTACTACGAGAGTGGGAATTGCGCAAAATTGCAAACTGGGACGAACCCTTAAACTTGCGAAAGAGTAGAGCAACGTACTATAAGGATCCTTATTTTTTTTACTCACGAAATTGCTGGGGGTGTGGTCGTCGCAGCTTGTAAAACAAACTTTTGCTCTCTTATTTATTTTTTCACATCTGCTGTCGCTGCACTAAACCTACGCCATTAATAATTTTATCTACAGCGTAAAATTCATTGATTTAAGGTGTTGAGAAAAGTTTTTTATTTTTTTTTTTTTTTTTTTTTTTAGCTCGTACTGGATCCTAGTAAGAATAGATTACAGAAAAAGAGATAGGTTGAATGATCAATAATTCGAAAAAAAATATAATATCAGTAAAAAATTCAATTATTTTCGAAGCAATTCATATAATTTAAAAGCACTTTGAAATGCAATTCGATTTATATCAAAGAAAAATTACAAACAATCTCAGTTCAAAAGAACAATTAAATTTACAATGAGAATGATCAAGAGTGATGGATAAAGTAACAATTTGAGTTTCTTTGCTCTCCATACCCTCCAGCCGCTATTCATTCCTGGATATTTGCTTGAGCTTCATCTTGGCCAGCACTTGGAATATGGATGGAGGTAAAAACCGTAAAATAAAAGGATAAAAATTTCAATGGTTTTCAAACTGGGGAGAGGAGGTTCAATCATCGTTGTTTACAAATGGGGGCATTGGTTCACTTCGCGTGAATATAAATTTCTACGTTTCGTATTGAGTGGTTGTATTCAAAGTAGAAGTTTCCACGATGCAACTTTCCACTTATTCTTCAACTGCAATTGTTCGATGCTTGATTATTCAAAAAATGACGTCGATAAGGCGCGAATTTTCTTTTCCTGATACTTTCTAAACTTTATTAGTCGAGTTTTACACGTATTATACATATACTTTGATTCATATTTTTTATACCTCTGATCGCATATATCCGAGTATAAAAAGAAGGAAAATACATAACTACAGAAGTATCGATCCTTCTCGTCTAAATGAAAGAATTGTTGAACCCGTTTTCCCTCGTACCACTAATAGATACGAGAATATGTATACCATATATATAAGTGTATGAGCATACAAGCGTATGTAGTTCGAAGTATACCAGAGAATGTAGAATTTTCCGTACCTACGACTGCAACATTGCAACACGGACCTGGTAACAGTTTTCTAATTAAAAAGATACGTACCGTCGGCTCAAATGCCTATGCATTTAATTAATTCAGTTTTTGCAACGGTAGTTTTGTTCGCATTCTCATCCTGCAATTAGAGAATTGTCACATTATCTTTATTTTCGCCTAACTACTGCAGATTGTGAACAAATATTAATCACCATTTAATATTAATCACCTTTATTCAAGCTACCTATAATCGGCTTTTACAATTAATTAGAATCGGATATCTCCTGTATTACTCTCCACCGATCACTCTGCTTCACAGATCATCGATGCTACGTTTTGTCTCACACATATATCTAAGTAGAACTGGTTTATTGCAACGAGACAAGCTCATGAGATACTGCAATACACTTTTGGTATAATGGTACATCCATCCGCTTGCTGTGGGTGGTTTACTGAGCTACAATACGTACCAACTCACCGACAAGTATATAAGACGATCCTTGAATCGTCTGTTTCAGCAAACAACGCTACCGCTGTATGTACTCTTGTCTATAAGTATCTAAAGTATGTGTTAGATACTTACCTCTTAGATGTGTGATATAGATGTATGTATATTCACAGACGTTATAGTATAGACGTTGAGTTTCATAAAAAGGAAAGAATGTGCATTGTATCCACCCATTCATCCACGCATGCAGAATCTTGACAAAGGAATATTGAATACGTCCTTTGCAAGCTGAGAAAAGTACTATCCAACTTGCGCGGTACTTTAGATACAAGAGATTATTGTTATTACTTTTTGTCTTTTTTTTTCTTCAGATTTCAGTTCAGTGGGCTGATCTATTGACAAATATAAAAATAAAGATGTTACAAGAGAAGTTCGAAAAATTGACAGATTTCATATGCTGCTTACAAAAATGGTCAAAACATTTCACGACAAATTCTAAGAATAGAAACAAATCGTTCTTCGTAGGTAATTGCAAAGAGAAATCTTTTCAAGAAATATAAGAAAAATATTAAATTTTTGCGGATGATACAGATGTTATTTCCAGCTGTTGTTCACTCAAAAATGTCCTACACCTGCTGACGTCACTTACCCGCTTATTGCTACTACCAGCGAAACATTCACCATGCCTATTAAATCTAACAGGTTTTTTATGATATCCTAAATCTATGGGCATGGTACTTAAAGTTATCGCATCACGATGGTTTGGTCCACAATTATGTTTATGAGGTTATCACAATATAAGAGTATTGAGTTTGATAAATGTCGGAGTTGTTGCTCTGTACAAGCAGATTACAAAGTGAAGGTTGAAAAGCGTAAAATAAATGAAAAAAGTGTGATTCGGGGCATTGATATGATGTCGAAATACAAAGCAGGTTAAAATCTGTTTCAAAGAAACGTAGCAAGTGAGTTAGAATCGGATCTATCCTTTGCCAATGTCTGTTGTAAGTTATTCCAGACCCTCGTTCCTTTTATTACATCTGCATCTCAGGTCGACGTGTCCACTGTCATAGCCGGCAGGACGATATATAGTATACGAAGTGGCAAGAAGAGAGAGTCCGTAGAGGAAGTCCGAAGGGACCTCTCGGCAAATATCTAAAGTTATTTTTCGGAATCGGAAGTTTTCCCTCAAGACCGTTGGCTCACTCCAGTTTTCAGCTCTGCGGGCATAACTCTCTTGGAACGGCGAATTTGTTGTCTGCCTCTATCGCACGTTACGCAATAAGTCGTGCAATAAAAGGCGCGCAATAACTTCACCGGGATAACTCCGTTGGAAAAGTTTTCTGATATTCGAAAGTTCCACGAGATAAGAGTAGATAAGATAAATAGGGGAAAGAAGGTGGGTAAAAGAGATACTTATCTATTAGTGCATCCGGGACTCAACTTTTCTCAAAATAACAACGACTTTATGATTTCGCACTGCGGACTGTCAAGTCTGATCAGTAATTTGCATTCATTCCAGAATACTTTTCTTTATAACCTTATTTGTCAAGATATTTTCATTCAGGTATGTAAATTTGAACGATTACTTGCGATAAGTTATTCCCTCGATTAAGAATGGTCGAAATCCTCGCGCCTTTGCAGCTCCTGATTTGATAAGTTATCGCGATACGTTTGCGGGGAAAACGTATCGAGAGAAGGAAGTGGCTATACCTACGCCGGTCAATCGAGTTGGGATTTGGAAATCTCGGAAGAGCTTGAATATAAAGAAGATTCTTTCAACCCAGCCGCGAAGGCTATCAGCGTTACACAGCCCGGAGGAGCAGTTATCTCTAAGTTTTATCGTTAATTTTTTTTTATCCATCACATTCACAGGGCTCGCCTCCTGATACGTAATTCCGGAACTCAGGGTGATCAGGAAAAATGGAATCGTTTTTGGCAAATAGACATTTGAATGTAGTCCGCAGTTGCAACGATGTCTTGATGATGAATGATAATTCCAAATATGAACGTACTTATCTTTTAGAATGCTACGCGGTATCTTACGCAGCACATCTTTGAACCTCTGACTTATAATCAATTTAAACTTTGCAGCTTATACTTTTGAACGAGGTAAAACTCTCCCCTAAACTAGTTAAAGCCAATTCTCAATTTGTCATTCGCTATACGGGAAAAGTAATCTACCCATTTGAGAGTATTTTTTTTTATTATTTATGTTTTTTTTTTAATTTCTTAGTTCGAAGCCGCGGGACAGGAGCTTATCGACGTTCAGGTGCGACCAACGGGACTTCCTTAGTGGCGAAATATCACAGTAAGAAAATTACGGGGATTGAAAAAAATAGAAAAATGGGAAACCCGGAGAGCCCTAGCGTAATCCACTTACTCTATCCTCCATCTCACCCGGAATTTTCTTGAGTTTATCTTATCAAGAATCTCTTGCAGCAACCAGGTTGTAATAGAAAACGAAGACAATCCCGTGACGCCTTGCCGTTCACTTTCAGAAAGTACAAAGACAGTATGGAGCATGATTCCGTGGAATGGGAATTTTAAGGAAATTGATTCCATTTTGGAGTCAGGATTTTCTTTGGTAGTGAAAATTTTCACGAAATTTGTAAAGAATATTTAAGAGTCGGATCTTATCTTCCAGATAATTTTTAAGTTACGATTGACATCTCATTGTTAGATGATACCGGTACCAGGTTCGCATTTTGTCCATTATCCTAACAAAACTTTTCTACAATTATGTAATTTTATACTATACTTATTTAACAGAAATATATCTTTCAGTTTGTTTGCTAGTTCTTACGATCATGATGGATGATATATCGTGAACAAACAGTCTGGGACGTTCGGTATACTCCATATTTGATTTCTGAAGATAAATGGGATGAGCACGAACTGAACTTCAAGTTTATGTAGGGAAGTCGTTGTGGTTTCTGCAAACTTCATTACAATGGTTATTTAATTTGGATTCTGAGTCACAAGTTCCATAGTTGTAACTGTTACTTTTAATTGATACTGTTACTTCTAGTATTTAAATCGTCGCAACGGATGAAATAAAGTGTTTACGCATCAAAAATATTCAAGAGAATTGCTTGGGCATAATATCGTGAATTTTGGTCATTATATACTTGCTCAAATATCACGAGAACGACCTTTCCATAATCCTCGAAATGCTTCACTGCTCAAAGACTCAACAAGCACAAGTGATTATACTGAATACAATTGTGGAAGCAGTTGAAACGTTAGGAACCACGACTGCTCGAAGATTCAGTTTGAGCACGCTAGTGGAACCATTAAATTTATATAGACACTGAAGTAAACGACCAGTGAAATGATATAAAAATTTATAAAGAAACAACAAAAATTATTTACTCAGCCTAAATTTCATACACTATAATATTTCAAGATAGTTTATCGTGAATCATGTTGGACGTTATCCAGGTATCCAATCTCCTTATGTTCTTGACGCATTTCCAACGTAATGAAAATAATTTGAAACAGCATAAAAAAAATTGGCATCTTTATTTTTCACCGCAGGTTAAAAGGATGCAGCATGCATTCAAATAGATTCAAGTTCAAGAGGCGCATCGATTTGACTAGATATATACATGCCAGCAATCAGGGAACAAGGATCTATAACAATAAGTTGACGACAGGAGTAAAGTTGCAAACGAATTCATGCGAAACCTATATTTTGCCTCGAGTACGATATTCATAGCCTACAAGTGTACTTATAGAGATATTTGTGTACGTACATACATACATACAAGTATCGAGGTGATGAGTACGAGGGTATAGAATCGAAGGCTCATGGTACTAACCGATACCTTTGAAGCAGCGTTTGTGCTCCATATCTTTCAGCATTGAGATATACTATACGCTAGGTATCCGAGTACGATATTCTATTGTCATGTGTAGATTCGCATAGCATCTAGTATTCAAAACTCAAGGAGAGATAGCACAGTTTTATGACAAGCATTATCGTCGTTTTAGTATTGATTATTTGTATGTACCTACTGCGGTGGATGGACGAAGGAGTTATGTAGGTTTTTTTTTTTCACCGATAACTCATGTGTAGTGAATGACTGAATAAAGAAATTTTATAGAAAAAAGATACTCGTTTTGAAATAGAGTTTGTAAATTTGAAATTATTTTCAAGCCAAAAATCTGAGCTTGAGTTGCAAGGAATGTAAAAACGCTGATGAAGTAAAATATTCGTAAAAAAAAAAAAGAAAAGGAAATAAATAAAAAAAAATTTAGGTGTCTCTTGGTTCAGAAGATTGGAGGCACGTCTTTGGCCTAGAGGCTAGAGAATGGAATCTTTGAAGTTGCGTAACGAAGGTACTTTGAATTCCCCTTGCGAATAACGTTGCCCAATTATCAACGCTTTTGCCACTTTATCAGGTGGATAACGAAATCAGTGTGAACGGTAAAACTGAAATTAACCAGTTCACCGGTAAGCCAAGGTAAGCGCGATATCAAGAGGCGCAGTATGGGATAAAATTGAAGGTGCACTTTTAGCATTCCGGGGAGACAACCTGCAGACTTGGCTCGCTGATATAATTTATAGTAACGGTGCAATTGAATTTCTACCGCTTGGCAATGCGGTGCAGACGGTACCCTGCCGTCAATGGGGCCAGAAATAGCTTGAATAAAATATAACCCCCATCCAACTCTAGATAGTCAACCGGTTAAGTATCTACTTAGAGTTTCAGTCTAGGGAGAAACCCGATGGCTGTGGCGAGGCACGGAGCCGTAGTAGACTTTAACGCTTACTCAACCATTTTAAATCCTCGAATAGACAAGCACCCATTTACGTATCCTACCCTCGCTTTCCTATCCCACGTCCATCCCCTCAAACCTAGCCGGTAACCACCGTCCGCACTGCTTTTTAAACACGTCCTCATTCTCGTTCTTCTCCCTGGCATGCTGCACCACCAACTGCCTTTGTGCCCTGCAGTTAGGCAGAGGTATACGTATAGAGAAAATTCGTATTCTCATGCAGTATAGAGGATTCGTTGTACTTTTATTTCCACCGAAGGGGATAGGAAAACCCAGACCATGAATTGGTCGTTGTGGAACGGTGTATCGCGTGTTTAATCCGCCTCTCCGGCACGCTTTTATGTACTTTTTTACAAGTTACGAGCCAAGGTGTTGTGCAATTGTCACTATTGCTGGGGTCACCATTTTTCCCAGAGAATTGGCCACAGTTGATTAAGAGAAATGCTATACTGCTGCCGCTACTACTGCTGCTTCCTGCTGCCGCTGCTGCTGCTGCTAGTGCTGCTTCGAAGGCTGTAATTTAATTAGTGATAGATACACAAAAAGTGACCCAGTTTAACCGTCTTTCATATGATCACGTTAGGAATTCTGAGTAGGTATAAACGCTGAGATATACTCGTGCTGTTTGTCATGCATCTAGCGTATTTACAAGTATGCCTATAATGAATAATGAATTTTAAAAAAATTGTCAAATTATCAGCCTTGAGTTATAATTTATCTTCAAATCATGTAGCAGGAAGTTTTTTGCGATTCTTTTATTCGTGTACTGCGAAAAACTGCACTTCAGATTGGCAACTATCCAATAAGAATCAATATACTATACGTAACTAGATTAACTAGATGACCGATTACCTACGTGGCTAATTGGAAAGGAGCAGCTACTACTACACAAGTCTAAATAATTATTTTTCAAGAGGTGCTGCATCGCGAAATCACGTTGCGTTAGTTGCGTTCACAAATCTGAAAGTTCAGTTAAGAGGCCTCGTTTAACGTTTCGCTAATTAGCGTGCCGAGGCCGAGGATCCAGGGCGTGAAAACTGGGTAATCTGATCTTGGAAACCATGATTAGACTTTTTAATTTTCGTTTTAATATTTATTTTTTAATACCCCAACGTTCGGAGATTAAGAATATCGTGTTCCGTCTTTGCGACGAAAGGGCTCATTTTAAAATTGTTTAAAAGAATTTTGAAATCCAATTAAACGCGGAATAAAAAAAAAATAATATATTAAGTAAAATAAAATAACTAAAAATTGCAGCCAGTAAGTATACTTCTTATACTTATCAATCCCTGTAACTTATTAGCGACCTGGTTTTACGCTCCTCAGTTTCTATCCAACCGAATTATCTCTTCCATCATAGCAGCTCGCTGAGTATGAGCCTCCCCAAGTCTCATCCTCTGCCCATGGCTCTGCCATCTCCGTTCACATAACTACCGTTAATTCATTACTTGAAACGGGAGTTAGCTTTATCTATTCGTAAAAGTTTGGCAAGAGGTTGCAGGTATTCTTCAAGGATAAAATGGCAGCACCAAGTACCTATTGTGTTGGTTTTTTCTACCATTTCCTTTCATTGTTTTTACTTCAATTTTACTTTGTTCCTTAATCGCGTTTTTTTACATTAGTACATTTTGTTTTATAGAAAATTTTCGAATCCCGCATTAATAATTGTTCGCTCCCAAAGGACTTGGCTTTTGGAATATAATAAACTGCTCTACCCTCTCTCTCTCTCTCTCTCTCTCTCTCTCTCTCTCTCTCTCTCTCTCTCTCTCTCTCTCTCTCTCTCTCTCTCTCTCTCTCTCTCTCTCTCTCTCTCTCTCTCTCTATTTCTTACTTTCCTTTTTTCTCCTTGTTACCTTCTAACCCTCGCAATTCGTTCAAGAAGAACGGTGGCGAATAGGAATATAAATTACCGACTTTTTCCCAATAGTTCTGCCAGTATTTTCAAAGAATCTTTGCCCCTCTTTCGAACAACCCTCCAGGTTATAAGGTCTGCCAGAATGCATCAATTATATAAAACATATACCTACCTACGAGTCTTAGATTCCGACGCAAACCCATATTCGATTTTTATTTTTTTATCGATATTCTTCGAATGGAAGAAAAATTTGTTAATTTCTATCATTTGTGTCTAACATTTTTGATAACACGTATTTCACTTAGATACTCGTGAGTCTCAACGCGCTATCTATGTATATCCTCGAACCAAAGTATAGCGTTTGGTGGAAGCAACTAGCCGCAACTAACTTTCGAATGAATTAAATTTATTAGCTTTTCAAGCGTACAGTATAGGGCATGTAGGTACGTTATAACGCCGAAGTAACTTTACTGCGGGAATTCGTGAGTCGAAATTTAGTTTCATGTGCGGCCTACGGGCGAATCACCAAAAGCCTTCGTATTTCTCGTTTGTTTGCGGTTCGCGTAGTGGTTTCGTGGGCCATTTCTACTGGCGAACGAATAAAGGATCACCCGCGATCGCTAGAGCGACAAAGAAACTCAAAATGACCGGTTTACCCCATCGAACATCACTCTTCGACGAAGTAGCTACGTGACGTTGTTTGTGTGACAAAAAAACTATTGTGCTTGAAAATTGTGCTTAATTTTTTATTTTCTTGTCAATAACAGTAGATCGATTTCAAGAAACAGTTTCCTGATATGACACATGGTCATATAGCCTCGAAGAGGTAGCTCCAATAAGTAGATAAAATATAAAAATTATTTCGTTACATTTACTTCGTAGGAAATAAATTATGGAGGTGGTTGAATTTGAGGTACTTTTTACAAAAAAAAAAAGAAAAGAGCAAAGACTTTGAGGTCAAAGGACGGAGCGAGATGAACTTGGTTGTTATTCATGAACCGCTCGACATGAAATATTTGCTCATTAAAATTTCAAAACTTATCGTCAAATTTACGAATTGATATAACTTTTATTTGAAATGTCAGAAGTAGACTGAATTTTGTACAGCTTTTTGGTAATACCAGATTATAATGAGTCCGTATGGTTTCGGAATTTGTCGTCGTCTATGCTTTAAGAAATTTTGTGATTCAACTTTCGGAACTATTTCATTTTCGCGGACCTTACTTCATATTGATGTTTCTAGATCATAATTGTTTTCGTACGGAAAGTTTGAAATTTAGTTTAAAAACCTTAGCACGCGCTCGTTCGATGTTCCTCTGCACCTTCCGTCTTTCACGTAATCGATAAACAGATTTGTCACTGGCGACATTCTCGATGGAATAGCGATTTACATTACAATTAAGTCTCGCCGTTCCATATAGGTATATACTATATACCTTATATACTACTGTGAGCGAAATATTCTACAAATTCAGAATGAATCAAAAGGGAGTTGCGAAAGAACCGGTCAGACCGGAAGATGTGCCCTATATGCATGTGTTACATAATGCCACAGATACACGTATGTATACATACATATACGTGTAGATATCTGGAAAATGTATGCATGTATGTATATGTAAAGTAAAACGAAATATTGTATTTTATTCAGAGCTGATACGGAATAGCTTCGAAAAGGATGTCCATCATTTATTCTCGTCACGTTACTCTCGCGAAAAATAAAAAAAAGCTTTCCGTAATCCTCCGCTATCTCTATACATTCTTCCGGATCTACGGAAGGTATAGTACCTATACTATGTCTGTGTATATATGTATATATATATGAAGAGAAAAAGAAAGAGAGAAAGAGAGAGGAAGAGAGGCAGAGAGAGAAAAGAGAAAAGGCTCTGGACAAGTCAGCGAGAGAACCAAGCCAGCCAGTCAGCCAAGCCAAGCCAAGCCAAGCCAAGCCAAGCCAAGCCAAGCGAAGTCGGGTGCGGCATATCGATTTTATTCTACCCTCTAGTTACAGACTCAGAGAAAACCATCGAGTAATCGACGCGCTGGACGTTTTGATGAAGTCGGATGATGGGCAGTCGACGGGTTTGGTAAATTGGCGATCTGTACTCGACAAATTCCGACTACTCCTAATTAACCGAATTCTACTATAGGTCGACACAATTCGGCAACCCAACAGAATCTAGATTCTTTGTTATTCGTATAAGATCGAGAGATGATGTTGACAAGTAATCCTGTTTGCAGAAGGTCAGGAGAATGATATTCGAAAGTATACACAAGCATGTCCAAATCCATAAATTCTCATCCTTGGAAAGTCGCCTTTAGACTTTCGACGGATCTCAACGAGTTCTCTTTGATCACATAGTGCAGAATTCGAAGAAGATCGTTAGCCCGATTTCATTAGTTAAGAGCTGGTCTTTTTGCTCAAGACAATGCTCTATGGTTTGACCGTTGGATTTTTCATTACTCCAAAATCTTTAAAAGATCTGCAATTTGGCACGAGTAAAGATGCTTTACGTTTTCTTATTTTTCACAAAAATTGATATTTGTTTGCGTTGTCTTCATTTTATTAACAATCCTAACGGATAATGGCCATAGAGCGTGTTCCAAGGAAATGAAAACAGCTTCTCACCAATGGAATCAGCAGAAGATTGCTCTTTGAACCCTGCAAGAGATCTCTTCAAATCTTAAGTGACTCTTGAACGGTGAGAATCTATGGATCGTTGATTTAATATTTATTTATACATCGAAGTAATTAGTCAGAGATATTTAGACGAAGTTTTCTGACTAACCTTTCAACGCGGCAACGTAGACTGTGACAAAATCTTTGTTATAGTCTTTCTTTGTCTTTGGATTCGGGCGTGACTAGCGTGAAGTATAATCCGGACTTGAGGCGCCAGTCGACTCAGCCCAGCTTCGATTGCAAATGGAAATGTAACTGAGAGAGATCGAGGAAGGGAGACAGCGAGATGGGTTCACATAAGAACCCTTGGCCGAGTACAACTATCAGCGAGGACCCAATCTGCGAGACGCAGGAGCTATAAATCTTGCAAAAAATAAGCCGGCATGCCAGACAGCGTGGTAAAAAGTAGAGCTCAGGTATTTGCATCGTAGTAGAGTAAAACGAAAGCATCGGAAGAGCTGAAGGAAAGATAATGTTAAGTTACAAGATCTTCTTTTATGGTGATCTTGAGAAAATCACATTTTCAACAACTCAATTTTGATACAGAAATGTTATACGTTAATCTAGATATTTTTTTTTTTTTGAATTTTCACGAGAAATACATATATCTCATATGATTACATTATACAAAATGGTAATATCACCATATACCTTACATGAATCATGATCTTCTCTTATTTCACCGGTATTCATTTGTCGAGTTAAACTTTTTGTTCGGAATGGATCCCTAACATGTTGACGACTTTGTGACAGTTTCATGCATAAGAAAGTAACTTGTGAAACAGGCTCAGAGTACTTTATTATTATATATTTCGAGCTTTATTATTATACTCCATGTATCAGTTTCAAGTATTTTAAAAACTTCGATCAATGTAGTTATAAACGTTGATAAATTGCTAATTTTATCCTTCGTATAAATTTAAAATTGAATTGTTGACTAGGATTCAGATTGATTTCGGTAAATATCAACATTATACCGCGCTTATCTACAGGACACATAAACTTGATTGATTGATCCCCCAGGTAGGTAGCAAAATTATATAAAATTGCTCATAAATATTCTATAAGATTGCTCGAACATCTATCTTTGTATAATATAATCGTTATGTAATTAACGAAATCTTTAATAAAGTTAACTTTGTACAAGGGAAACATGAGTTTTGAAACTTCTTGAGTTCTGATACCATTACATACCTCTCTTCATTATATACTTGACATCCCCTCACTAGAATGTCTTAGTGATACTAAATTATAACTCATTCTGAAAATTATTTAATGACATCATAGCAGTACAGCTTATCGATTCGAAATGTCAAATATCCAACATGCTTGCGATCATTAATGGTATTAGCATTTACATTTCTCACTATTTCTACTACAAAATGCGTACAATATTAGCTCATCGAGAAAAATGACTACCGTACCTGTTCTCATAGCCAAGCACTGATTACTGAAATCGATACCATCATTAGGAGTATACAGTCTAATATAAATACAGATATTGAATCCTTGCCGATATGTACAAACCCAGAGAAAATTTTGGCGATATATTGTTGTAATAGAAGATACACAGTTGTCTTTCTGTTCCAAACGTACAAAGCTGTTACTATTACTGTATTACTTAGCCAGTAACATGTATCCACCCTAACTCTCGCAGATTGGGGTGTATGTGTTTACATTTGGGGTAGCTGCATTTATACTGGTTATGTAATAACTCCCAGCGGTATATTGAACAGCGTATGGGAATAAGCGTGCGTTGAATATTCACGTTCGTTAAATATACCAAATATCATGATGTGGATTACTTGCACGAAATGTAAAAAAGTTATTTGGCGGTTTGATGAATATATACGGTTTTTTTTTTTTTTTTTTTTTTTTTATGTCAATGACGGGACGTTGAAACCGTGATCAACAGAGTGGAATTAACTCGTGGGAAAAATCTGAAAACTTCTATAATCAAGAGAGAAAAATCAACGACTGTTTATTTCGTGTATAATTACGTTTTATTACCTGCTGTAGACACCGATGTTTATAAAAAATTAAATCGCAGGACACCTAAATTGTTAGTCTGCTGACTGTTTAAAATTTCTGACTGTAGACAAGAGTAATGTTAAATTCCATACGCGTAGAATTCTTTCGTTTTTCAGACGTCAACCTAGGACACCTTGGCAATTTCTTTCGTTTTTGACTCTAGCGAATAATGTTCCTCTAGTTTCTTCAATACTTTCGCATTTTCTGTTAGAAACTATTAGTCTTTGTCACTTTAATATACACATACTCAGGTCTATATGTATAGATAGGTGTGTACATACATATATCACTTGTTATTTGCTTTATTGAATAACTGATTCATATTTTAATACGTCGAATATAAACTGTCGCCTCTTGGCAGCAGCCGAAAATGCGTCTATTCATGACTTGGTTGAAACTTTGTCTTAAATACAGGGGCCAAGCAACTACATAAGCCTCTCCTTAATTAACCCTGAATCAAAACTTGACGATAAAATTACTGAGAATACATATTCATTTAGTAAAGTCTGTAAACGCATAAAACAAACTTTAAAATGAAAATAAATTCCGAGTTAATAATGTTACCAATTATTATACTTTCATGCTCTGCAATATCACATTTAACACGTCAGCTGTTCAAGAAAACTTGGAGAAAAATATTTAATATATAGAAATTTCAGATCTGACTATTGATAAGCTGAAAAAAATATCAATTGAGAAAAACCAAATATCGATTCCTCAATACGATAAAGTGTTCATCGAAGCAATGGACTAGAGTCTGGACGCTTATCTTTGATGGTTGTATAGCGCCAGCGCGGCTTTTCCCTTGAGTCATGAGTGTTTTCCATCCTAGGGGTGATAACTCCTATCAACGCGTCCCTCGGGCTTTTTAGGGACTTCCACGTTATTCAGAGTTGATTGGGTAGCCTTGTCGTTGTACTTTCTGAAAATGAACTATCTCGCGTTTCAGCTTTTACCTATACCCTATACCTACCAAATTTTCTATCTAACACTGTACGAGAGTATAATCAGTCAAGGTTTCGCAATTATTTAATAAAAAATAAAATAAAATAAAAATTTCTAGCTCTAGGAATCTAATTTATCTAATTTCTTTTCTTACTAAATGTGTAGTAATATTCTTTAAGAGTTCTCTGCTTTAAATTAACTTCGAATTAATGAGTCTTTTGAATCCGATTTACTGTAAGTTTTTGAAATGGTGAGTTCTCAAAATACAGAAAATAAGTAAAGCTAGTTAATCACCGAGGTAAATGTCTATGAGGTTCCATTAATATGGCAATTAAACTGCTTCTGACGTCAGTTAGTCAACGCAAATAGCAAAGTTAAGCATTCCTCAGGCTCATGACCAAACTTTTAGGAAAGGCAACGTCAAGTTGGAATCCCAGTCGAAAGATGTGATCCGCTATTGAAACCATTTCAGCATCCTCAGCTTTTCGTTTGTATTCACCATCCTCACTGCTAGGACCGAGTAATGCGGGGTAAAGTAGGTACATACATACATACATACATACATATATATATATATATATATATATATATATATATATATATATATATATATATACACATATGTACGTATTCTATATATGTATATAGGACGATTTTAGATACGTATATAAGCGAAGCATTGCTCCAGTCAGCCTTTCGTGGATTGTAAATGAATTGCTAGCAAGCGGACAGAGCAGAATGAAGAGGAATAGGACCAAGCGAGTGAATCGGATTTTGAATGGTGAGTGCGACTCGTCAAAATGTAATTATATTCAATGTACATAATAAAATACATTCAAATAATGATATACGAGTTTGAAACAGAAATAAGATAATTTCCAGGAAAGTTGTTTTCTACGAATTCAGTGGACTGGAATTCCGTACGTGTATTATTGCCATGCCTGTCCGTATATATACACATAATACGTGACTATGCGGAAAAAGGAAACAAAACTTTTATCAAAGAACTTTTGAGTGGGCTTGGAAATTCTGAGTAGACGATCTTTCCTATTCTCAGAGTATAAGGATGGAAGGTTGGAAGGCTGGAAAGATACGTTTTATTGAATCGATTATGAATTCATAGGAAGAACCGCGGGAACCAAGGATCGACTATCACCCGGGTATCCAGTGATAGTTCCTGCGTGCCCGAAGGATAATGATGAAAACACGTTAGGTGAGATTGTATTACGCTAGGGAATAAGGAGTTTTGGAAACTAACACGATAGCGGCCACCTGAATCCGCGTACTTACTAGTTCTACGTAAAATCTTCTGTTTTGTCTTATACGTTCCAGCGTGTTATCGCCTTCCCAGCTATTGAGCATTTCTCAGAATGGTACATCGTTCTGTCCACAATCTGAACTTGTTCACGTTATCGTTAGGCGTATAATGGTTGGGACTGCCGCGCGAGGGATGCTGAAGTATTATATCATTTGTGGGATACCTGAAGTACGACCCGGGCGACTCTAAGCCGTTGGTAAGGGCGCGTTTATGTGACCACCTTGTACGACGACAATACAGATTTCCACTCACTGAACGAAGAGAATAGATCTCTACAAATGCTGCGAGGGTCTTTACTGGAAAGCAAGCGCAAGTCTAGAACCTTCAAACTTCCTCTCTCTCTCTCTCTTTGTCAGCCTCACTCTCTTTCAGTGAATATTGCTTCAGATATTTCTCGTCGTCCGCATGTCTCACGCAGCTCAGACGATGGCTTCCAGGTTGAATTCTAATTTAATTTTTCCCGGGTGGCCAGAGCACAGCCCCTCTTTATATGCTTATTATTTCCGGTGGTCAAGAGCAACGAGACTTGGGTAGGCTTTGAAATGGTCAAAGCCCTTAGCCGCTTGTTCGAGGACACGACAGTTCCTATTAAAAAAGAATTGATTTTCTTCCCAAGAAAATCCTCACTCCGACCCTTTTCCCGTCACTCTGACTGTCGATTAATCTTATCACCTTTTGCTCGCTGTATGTGGAATAGAGAGAGAGAGAGAGAAAAAAAAAGAATCGAACAGATATTTTACAGAAACGAACAGTTCATTCAATTAAACTGCAGATGTGTGTGATAATAAATTATAAAATTATTCAGTATCACATTTTTGCATATTTCGTGGAATTTAAGGACTCAAAAATGGGATGAAATCAGTTGGAATTATCGCGGAGACTTTTTCGACAGGGTAGTTGCATTCTTTGCTGGATCGTAATTAAAAATACAAAAGCGATATTCTAATTTTCTTATTAGAGATTATTTTAGAACCGAGGAATTATCGTTATACTCTCCTCGTTGAAACAAGGCCAGGATTATCTCAGCCAAACGATCTATTAGGTCCTAGCCCCATCGTGGAATTACTTCCTATTTAGAGTGCAAACACGGAGATACGATGCGACTGTCATTCCCGCGTTAGTCTACCGCGCCAATCCGACCCTTCCCGCACCTGGGAATATGTTTACGATCCCAGAGGTGTTCCTGATTACAATGATTAAAATTTCACCCTCTTCTCTAGAGGTGAGACCCGGCATCCTCCAACGCCTCAATTACTCTCCTCCCTTTCTATGGTCTCACTATACAGTTACCTCCATATACCCCAATAACTGTGACCACGGTCGCCTCTATATTACACCGAATATCTGCATAGAAGTGCTGCTTTCCAACTTTCGGCAGCTTCGCCAGCGCGTGCAAACGATGGGTGCTGCTAGTTCGACCTGCTTTTAATGGACTTTACTAACTGAGGAGACATGTCCGAGGATAGTGGCCAGAGGATATCTAGAAGTGGACAGCTTGGGGTGTCCATGAAAGGGTGTCTATACAGGAGTACACACACACGTATACATATCGCGTCATTTTAACCGTGTGATATTTACGTGGGTGGAGAATAACGTCCGACCAAGTCACTCGATTACATGTAATATTACAAAACTGTTTAATATCACAGAGACAAAATGGTAAGATAGTAATGGCATCAATCGGTATCTGCAACGAGCCATTAAAGCCTAGAGACCTGGTCCTGGGTGCACCTTGTGTGCAAATTGACTAGCTGCAGCGCCCCGCTTTCGTGATCACATCGTTAGGGTATAGTTTCAGTCTCAATTAGGTACCTGAGCGCTTGACTGGACCAACAATAGTGCCTGAGTACCTCAACCTTTAATGAAACTGCAACCGCTAGACTATATAGACTTGCACCCAGAGATATATGCATCCAGGACGTAATAGAACTAGTTAAGGGTTGCTGAACGAATGGGTGGTTGGTATAGTACCTTGCTATAATACGACACGAAAGGAGAGAAGTAGCGGGCTACTATTTTCGTACGATTTCTCTTCGGGGTATAAATGGTCGCGGAGGTGCGGTGGCCGTTAAAAACAATTGTCTGCCATTGCAGTTAGCAGAGCGGTGCCTTCGGAATTGCTTTTTAAACGTCTTCTTTCTCTCCCATCTCCCATAGCTGTACCTACCGTGGCTTGGATTTTGGTCTTGTCTGTTTTATTTTTCACTCTTTACTTTGTACTCTTTGCCTTTTACTTGTACTTAAAACTCCGCGCCCTATGCGCCAATGAACACTCGCTAAGGCACGTACTGTGGAGCAGCCAAGCACTGTGCGGGATATTAAATTGAATTCTTTGGCTGCAACTGCAACGTTGCAGTGAGAAACAGGTTCATCCGTTGCTGTAAAAATCACTTTATAGTCAAAGTGTTGAATAACGAATGTTGGAAACTGCAGCTTTGAAATGATGTGAAAATCTCGCATCTTCAGACATTACCGGGGATTGAAAGCTCCATGTGAACTTTTAGATTGACTTGTACTGCAAGCGCAGAAAATACTTATCCAAATTTACTACTCATGCCATGTGGTACGTAGCGATTAGATACACCGTGCGAGGAGCGCTTCTGACGAGAGACTTGCCGGTGATTGGATGACTTGTCGGGTGCAGCAGTTCCGGCGATGCATAAGCTTAAGGTAATAAAGTTAGACGTGCAGAAAATTCCCGTTGATATTGTTATGAAAATGAAAAAACGAAGTAAAACCTCAACCCATAAATTTACACCGTTACAGATTATCAAGGAAATTTAATAGCGCAGGAGTACTTGCCTGGATCACGATGGAAGTTCACACGACTCGTTTGCCAATAATTGACATGAACGACAACGTAATAATGCAGATCTTGATGCTGTGTTTCTACCATTTTATTTTATGCTCCGTAAGAACTATATTTTACTGTTCTGTGGCGTTTCACCGTGGATATACAGTCTTTTATGTTTAATTGATGGTACCTACCAATTACGAACTCCGATTGGTTGATAAATACCAGGTAAGCTTCATCAAAGTAATTGAGGAACTCAGAAAGTGCGAAATCTATTGGGTCTTTGAAGGTATTAGTGGGTACAGTTTTCGTTGAATTGATTCGATCACTTTCACCACAATCACGTTGGTGAAATTAAGCCAGTATGCAGTTTAAAGTTGTTAATCTTGAACAAAAAAATAAAAAATTGTGGGTAATAGCTAGAGTGAGCTTTCACGTGGTGAAGGTGGCTTATTGGAAGAGGTACGGTTTGTCAGGGCTTAATTAATTTCTTCCGGAGAGAGGAGGTCGATCGATTTTATCCGGGCCTCGGTTATTCCCAGCTGAAAGTCCTATACCCAACAGTATTTTATTGGACGGATACATTTTCGCGAAAGCAAGGTACTTCCAGGCTTCAAGGATCCCGTGATCGTGCCCATCCTCTCATTAGCAGTCTATTGTACTTTGTTCCCAAAGAGCACGAAAAAGATAAGTTCCGTCAGGCGTCCCTGAGAGAAAAGTCCTCTTTCGATAAAGCTCAAGAGTCTACGTGTATACGTGCGATGCGTATGTTTCCAGAGGTCCCAACTTTGAACTTTCAACCCAACAGTATACTTTTCCATCTATCGCAAAGTGCGCTCTATCTTTTGCTTAGTATTTCGCGAAGGTGGCTATACGAACTCTGACTTGAATAAGAAAATTTGTAAACCTCACTTTTCGCAACGAGGCAACAGGTTGAAGCTGTTCGACCAAGAAGAGATAACCCATTTGGGTCAAGGGTCAACATCCTTAATGCCCGTAGCTTGGAATGCTACGAAAGGTAATAGTGCTGTTGCATTTGTCTTTTTGGACTTATTGTTTCGAAGCTTTATCGTCCAACTTCGACACGTTTGCGGTTTCCCATTTCACCAATAGTTGTCCATCTATTGTAACTTTTCTGATGAAACTTTACACAGAATCGAATGTCATAGCTTTTCAGCGTGGTTCTGCAGTAGCGATTATCAACTCCAACCACATCATGTACAAATTCCTGCAAAAGCGGATCAGTCAGATGCACTTTTTTTTCATTCTGAATCAAATTTACTTATGAATATTTCTGCAAGGATGGTTCCTGAAGCATTAGAATAGGTATCGACTATTAAAGACGTCAACATCCCCTGCACTAATGGTAATCTAATAGGCTCTGGCCGAAGCTTTGATATCGTTGATTACCACTTGGTATGCAGCTAACGATTGCGGTCCATTAGGTACGTGATCGGGAGGATGGTGAAATTCGTGAACATGCATAGGCCTATATCGGGTTAGTGGTCTTTTGGATTTTGTTTAGAAAGTTCCTACTTTCGAACAATCCCATGAGTCGTGCCACTTAGTCCTTGGAGGCCGGCTACGAACTTGTTAACTCTCATCCAGTGACGTGGCAGTTGGCCATAGATTCTTTCATTCGTAGCCAAGAAAAATAAGTGGCGGACGAAAGTTTCGCTAAGTAAATAAGTAAGTAACGACACTGAAAGTGGCCTGTCGCACGGTCCGGAAGGAAAAATATCATTTTGAATGGCCGCCAGTGCTAACAGCTTATAAATGTGTTTTGTAGAAGTTGGTCAAAGTTACCATCACGCCCGTACAAACTGTCGTATAACCCTTTTATTACAGATTAGCTAAATCCAAAAATAAACGCTTGACATTCCCTAAAAGATTTCTGGAAAAACTTTTTTGCAGACCTTTCGGCTCAGTATTTTGTAAAATACCGTGTTTGGGCCTTGCCCCAGTCAATCTGTATTTTTTTTTCTTCCATAGTGCTTTCACCCATAGATCAACACTATGGCCATCTGGTAAATAAATCTTGTACTGGTCACAGTACACTCATAATTAAATTGAGTTTAATTTTCACGCCAAACACGAAGTGTGTATTGTATCTGAAAGGCGTTGAGTGTTTTTTTAGAAATAATCTATTTGAATGAAACAAGAAAAATTTTTATTGGTCATAGGAGGGTAAGACGTATGATCTAGGATTCTAATTATTCTCAAGATTACTATGCCATTTCGAGGTATGGTGATTACAGATAAGATCCTAGTTTAGTGCCATGCATCATTGGAGATAATTATGGGCGATAAACCAGCAATGGTATATGGTCTGCGGTGGTAATAATAGTAATAATGCAAATAATAAAGCGATAGGACAATAATCAATGGCGGGCTTAGAGTATGTTTTGTCTTGCCTTGATTGGCTATCGTTTGTAGATTACAAGGCTGTATCTAAATGAGCGTTACCAGAGTTAGCCGACTGGTGTATGAAGTATATATTCATAACCCTGTATAATATCCAATCTACTATAATCAATTGTGAAACTATTTCTAGTTTTAGTATATTGTGGAAATTTCGCTGCAATTAAATGGAAATTTAAGCTCCTGATTTTAATACGTGTATACATTTCATTTATAAACTGAACGGATCTCAGGTCTTTGGATATTTAGCTTGTTCTATGTAACGAACGAAATTACCAACGCGTAGCGATTCTAAAAGCTCAATTGTCCTAATACTCTTAATTAATGAAAATGAAAGAACCGTTGTATCCTGTTAGAAAAATGATCAGCACGTATTGTGGAACAATGTTACAATTATTTCAGCCAGCACTGATTGTGAGATATTTTTCCGAGTTTTTTCACGATTTCGTTGAATCAGAGGTTGAACAAGTTTCGAGAACAGATCGCTTTTTCTGCCACGGCGTTTATTCTATTACTTGTAGCTTGAGGGGGTCTGCCTCGAGGCCTGGAGTAAAATTCTGATATTAATAAGAGATTTCAACGCTCAATTAAAGCACCGGTGAAATTGGCAGATCATCTGTTTGCGAAAATACAGTCTTCTTGTCTATTTACCTGTAATTAAATTTCTCAACGCCACGTAGTCTATTCAATTCTCTTCATTTATTTCAGAGTTATCTTACAATAGAATATTTTCAAAAATAGCCATAATTCATTGTTAATAATCAGAAGCGAATTGAAGTCTGTCTACAATAAAGATATTCTATCTTATTATAATATACTGCATCATATCATGGTTATAGCTTCCAAATTCTGTGGTAATAATGAAAGTCAGGACTCCATGCATAATTACAACTACATTGACTTAAACTCTTACCCTCTTCCTTGGCCTATCTTCATAAACGTACTACTACATTATTTTTACTACACATGCACTATGTTAACAAAACCAGGCTATAGAAAATAGAATATTAAAATAGCCCGCAAATGTAATGATTGAAAAGACTTTTACCGAATAGTTTATTGTTTTCATTAAGATAGATGGACTGAAAATATACAGAAATACTATTAATTAAATATCGTTCTAACAGCCGTCATGGCTTGTCACATTCATATTTTTCAATTTTACCGTAGCTTTGATAGGATATAAAAAGATCAGAGGTATACTAGGGAGTTTTGTTTCTCGTCTGTGTTACTCACCGCACACCGTAGGCTGTAATTAACCTAATTACCACACGCCACGTTCGTGAACGTGCTGCGAGAACGTTTGTATGATTGTGTATATTGTACGGGTAGTTCTTATTTTTGAATCAGTATTTCCTAGCCCGGAAAAAAGACGATAAAAATATAAAAGTTTTTGGGGTTCTCTCAATATGCCGTAACTAATATTATCAATATTCATTAATATGTTGGACGTTTTTGTCGATTAATTAAAGCAATAAAATTTCTGAAAAAATACCATGACGACGTAGATATGTATAATGTACCAAAATCAAATCAAGCAAGTGCTTTACTTACTGAATGAAATCATGTATACTCTTGAGATGGAATAAATTTCATTTCATTCCAACAACCAGCAACTCTAATCAACTAAATGCCAAACAGTTCTTCTCTTCACTTCTCTTCTGTTTTGACTCTATACATTGTTCATGTATTAGATGGTGATTCTTAAATTACTGTAAATACATACTCCTAGGATTAAAATAATATGACACTTGTGTAATAACAGAATTTGTATACAGTCAATGATTATAAACAATAAGCCTTGTTTAGATATCATTGTCACTCAAGCGATTTCCCTGCAATGGTGTTATCGATGTTCGCAATCGTTGTGCAGCGTTAGTCGGTATAATTTGTCGATTCGTCGACCATCAAATCGCACTGAGGTAATACAATAGTTATTCTTTTGTGTTCAGAAGCAATTAATTATTTACTATCGGGGTCGAACTACTACTGTGTCATAGAGCAAAAGCGGAGTGCGCTGTGATTATGCAAGCCGATAAATAATGCAGTAATGCATTGACTTTCGTTGGAGAGTTCGCTATAAGCTTTGTTGGTGCTTTGGTTATTTTGTTGGTAAGTAGGTAGAGTTTATTCTCTTTGACGTGATTGCAAATTTTATTCCTGCTCGTCAATTATTCTGTTATTTAACGGCAATGAATTGAACAAATTATTTACTCTGACTGAAACAAAAATTTGAGTATTTTATCGTCCTGCATTGTCCGATTATGAAAAACTGATCATTGTCACAAGAGATGAACAATCTCAATCGTAGAAGGCTACTAAATTTATGGGACCTCTATCTAGATGGATTTACAATAGATAAAGAATAAAATTTATTTTATTATAAAATTCGAATCGATTTTTTCTTGTCAAGCTGAAATTCATAATCAAACACGAAAATCATTGATAAATTTGAATTTGGATTTTCATGAATTATGGAATGAGATGCATAATTTCATCAACTTAAATGGAATGTCATTATATAAGAAAGTGTCGTCTCTATCAATTTTCATATTTACAATTCTTTAAAGTCTTGAAATTTAACCATGTCCTAAATTTCACCTGCCGAACATACGTCGTCCTACGTAAAGCGCATACAATCTTTGCCGGAACCGATAAACGAAACTCTATTTCTCTGAAGATACATGCTCGCTAACTTATTTATTCCCATATACTTTCGACAATCCAATCGCTCTGTATCGATATTCTGCCCTAGCCAATTGCCGAACCCATGAAATACTGTCTCTATATTTATTTCACTACATTGATTTTAGTTAGAGCATCTTTCCCGCATCCCGGTAGCAGCAGGGTGAATCCAATTCATTTTTTGAAATGTATACATGTGTATATGTATATGTATAAGCGTGTTTATATATTGGTATAGCTAGGCGCACATATATGCATTGAAAAATTGATATGGATCCTACTAAACCACCACTTATACATCATCAATTTATCTTTTGATAGAGGTTGAAGGATATCGATCTTATATCGGTTCTCGGATGAAAAGTTTGCATTTGTTATCACAAAGTTGAAGAAGCGGGTATCACGAGGGAAAGTATAACTATTTAATGGACCGCATATAATACTGACTAGATTCGGGCTGGGTTGAAGTTTTGAATTTTCAAAAGTTCCGAATGGTCAAAATAACGATTTAGTTTCAGACAATTTCGAATTTTTAGAAACTTTAAAGCGCAGAGTATTAAAATTCAGAAATGTCAGAAGGTATATTGTTCAAAACTTAGAAAGTCCAAGAATCTGAAAATTTACTGCAGGATGGGGGCGACACTCCATACGTGAATTTGGAGTTTCGGAGTTCTAGCCTTTAGGATCTTGAGCTCCGGAATTTTGGACCTTCGGTGTTTTTTTGATTCGAATATTTTGAAATTGACTGTGCAAACTTTCAGGGAAATACCTTTTCCTCAAATTTTAGTCGATAATATCGAAACTTTGAATTTTTACCGTTCGGAACTTGCAAAATTTAAAACTTCAGCTCGGCAAAGCTGAATTCTAAATGCATATTGCGCGTACGTCAATAGCAGAGTTGATAATTGAGACATATCTTGCAAGTTACAATATAAATGGCTGCAGAGATTTACTTTCTTAGTGAGATGTTCCTCGAAGCGTCGGTAAGCCGTAACGCTTACGAAAGCCACTGAAACGACAGACGCAGCTTCTTGAAGTATCCACTCTGGCAATTCCATCTTGAGTAGGAGTTGCTTCTTCTTGGTCTTCGGCTGAGTGGCCACACCATCAAAGAGTCAGACGTCAAAGTAAAAGGCCGTTATAGAAGTCAACTAAGAGTCGTTGTCGAATTTGTCGGTTAACTTTGATACTTCGCCCTACTTCGTCCACAATCATCACGCCCGAAAATTACCTCGTTTCTCGTGAATTCAGGTAGAAGTTCGATAGGACAGGGTCACGTGCCAAGATTGATTAATGGAATTGCCGGTAAAACGAACGAAACCATTTCCAATACAGTTACGTTGTCTGCCAGCTCGAACGAACGTATTTAACGAATTTCTAATGAATATTTAAGCTGCAGGTTTCTTTCCAGCGTCACAAGCAAGCTTGAATTGAGTTAAATTTATATAGCGAGGACAAGATTGTCGGACATATTCTTAACTTAGCGAATAGATTTGAATAAGAATAGCATAGAAAGATTAAGTAAATTTGATGTTTAATATTTGAAGAACCTTGCGTATAAGCAACCCTCTATAAATATTGGAATCAAATTTTCACCTCGTTCTCTACCCGACTGAATTTTGAATAATGTATAAGCTTGTAAGCCGAAGGCTCATTAAAAGCCACGGCATTCTTTCGCTAAGAGAATTAAGCCATCGGAAAACAGGCTGCACCCTCGAGACTTGCGATTTCTGTCTCGCTGTATCTCATGGCCTAATAAATATTCAGACTTGAACCTCAATCAACAAATTAGTGAATCTCTCCCAAGCTTCTACGGCTCAAGCAGTTCTTGGGACATTGATTAAACCACGTTTTACATACTTGTACATACAATATCTGGAATCCAGATACTATACATATATCTTTCACGCTTCTCCTGTATATCCTTACAACTGTTTCACTCACTTTATTTACTGCTCTTAAGATCTCATTTTTTTTTTATATCTTCTATTCTTTTTTTTTATCAAAGCCATACATCTTCGGAGAATTCTACGTACAATTGAGAGAGGGTAGCGTAGGTGGGTGCCATACTCAGAGTGGGGGTTTAAAGAGATGAAGAGAAATAAATCAAGCCCTGCTCCGCTGATAGAGCGGCTATTTCCTTCAGCCACTATCCGCTATCTGTGCTGAGCTTGGACCTGTGGCCAGTATTAATAGGCAAAGATTTTTCACGGTATAACCCTCATCGCTGTCATTGAGAACTCTGCTGAAAGTCACGTTACAATATTCTTCATCCTACCTTTTTGGTTTATTCAACAATTTTCAATTTCAGCTTTATCGTATTTTAAAATATCTGAATCAGACATTTTTTGGTTGCACAATTATGACTGAATGAAGTTCGGATAATATCTGAATACAAGATCTGTAATGTCGAGTGCAGACTCAAGCATGGCCTTCTTGAGGCAAAGGATTTTCGTTAAGTAAAAAAATATTAATTATCCGTTTGCTTTGAATGATACATTCAAGGCTTTGAATGAAAATGTCTTTCCTATTTTTTTTTCCTTTTGCGTGCTTGAAAGAGCTTTGGAAGTCATAAACGGCGAGCGATTTAGCAGTTAGCTTTGAGGATTCAGGTAGACAGAGTTGATCAGGTCAAGGCTGTTCTGACGTACCCTGCCCTGTTTCTCATTGTACATTTAAAGGAGATAAGCTTTTCAGCTCATGCAGTCTATGTGCTAATTGCTTTTCCGACCTGTTATTCTCTTTCTTTACCATCATTTTCTCTAGCTACGTTTCCCTCTGTTCTACTTCAGCAAGCTTCCTCATCACCTGGATCCACCTTGCATGGAAAGAACAAAAATATCCATGAATATATATTACAACATTCTATTACAACATTCTATATACTGACATACTTTTGAAAAAGTACAAAGTGTACGCCACTTCAGGCACGTAGCATATTAATTATATTATGCATGGTTTGAGGCTGCGCAGTTAAGGTTGAGGTTAACTATTACTGTGCGCGGGATATGATGAAGTATACTTTACCGAGTTTCTAGCCACTGCGGTATAAATCATTCCGTAGTACGCCCGTGGTTTCTTAAATCTTTGCAGTTGAAACGGTAATCCACCGTGAATGCATTTCCTTCATTAGAAAATTATCTTTAAACCGTTTCACGTGAATTTATCCACGCTGTTAAATGTTAAATTGTAAGGATTAGACTTTTAGATCCGCCTATCAAACCAGATGATAAACGAGGACGGAAAATCCGGCATGAAATTATTTGCAAATTATTATCCACCGGTTAGTCACGCAGGACATGTTACTTTTTAATCCTGAAATACCAAATCCATTCCTCAAAACCAAGCATTATAATATATACCTTTTAGCTTCTGGCATGAAATTAAATCTGATTCCGGAAACAGGGCTTCTCTGGTTCAACTGTAGACTATAGCGCTAAGTACTTTCACGGCGCGAGGTCTCGCATTAAGAGGGCAAAGGGTCCACTTCCCGCCTTGGTGCTGCGACTCAGGAGTGACTAGTCAAGGAGACAACCCCTTCACACCTCGAAACCCTTGATCCTTCAGACCCTTAAGAGCCACGACGTCTCGTCCTAACAATCAGTACTTTGGTCCCTGAAACTATCTAGTGGGGCGCACTGTATCTCCGTGAATTCGTACTCGGTACATAAGAGGCTGCCTCTAGGTGAAAAAATAAAGGGCGGGAAAGCTCGAGGGACAAAGGGAAAAAAATGAAGTATATACATCTCGCTGTGGACACTGCTATTTTACTTCATTTAGTTCGGTATTGGACGTCCAGTTCTCCAAGGACCAAGAAACGTTATTTGTTAGAAAACAGAGAATCCTCTTCCTCCTATATATACATATATATGGTCTGCCTGAGCAAAGAAACCGCGTAATTGAGCACAGACGTCTGTCTATTTGCGGATCATGATCTCTGATTTTTCTACTGAATTTGTACATCGACAAAATAAATACTTTCCTCAATACATAGCTGTATAATAATCAAAAATGGAAAGAATCGAAATAAAATGAAACGAAATAAAAGGAGAAGAAAAAAAAAAAAAAAACTGAAAATTTTTGCTGTACAGACAGGAACTTGAATTCGGTGAGGTAATTGTAGAGTAGCTATTACACTAGCAATATACTAGTAGACGAACGACTATCTATTATATACATGTACGGGAAGCGAGCTACGTCACGTACGGAAACGTTTTTACGAGCACGTTTGTGTTTTATCTCGGGCATCATTCAGCCTGCTCTGACCTGGCACTCGTTTCGTGTAGTTTTCCGGCATCGTACTGTGGTGCTAATTGCATTGTCATGTCGCGATAAGGCCAGTGGGTAAAGTATAGTTAAAGCCACGTAACTTGTGAGACGAATAAGGGCAGATCGAAGTGACAATTTTCACCGCTAATCCTTTCGCTTTATTTTATGGTACTCGTAAGTTTTCACTCGTTACGTGACGTGGCTTTAATTCTACATACAGTATGTGATACTAAAACACGAAACATTTCTCACTATGGGTATGAAAATATGCGTTTTCAAAAATAAAAAAGAAAAATATGAAAAAAAAAAAAAAAAAGTAGAAAGAAGAACCGAAGAAATTCTTGGGGGCTATAAAGATGTCAAATCCCCTGCAATAATACCTTACGCTGGGTAAGGTGGTAGAATTGTTTTTCTTATATGCGTTAGTTTCTATTCGCTTAGAAAATGCGACGCAAGAACCAGGCGGTGACGTACGACGTTGGGAAGATAAGCAGTGCTTTGGCCGCGCTCTAGAGTCTAGAGTTTTCCTGAAACAACCCTGGAGCCATCCCAGTGCCACCTTGGCACCGGGAAATAGCGACTATATCACGTGCCCTATTTCACTACGAAAGGCAAAATTACGTAACATTTTATAAAGCAAAACCTTATGCGTAATACGCTCGTTTTATTCTCTTTAATCACTAACCCTTCTAGAAAATTCAGTTTCATAATAGGAAATAAATTTTCGGGTATTACTCAACTAATCAGAATTATTGATTGCTGATTGATCCTGTCGTTTTTCAGATCTATTTATGTATGAATAAAACATCATCAAGTACCGTAGAGTTTTATTGTTATCGTTTTATTGAGAAAATTATCGGTTCATGAACGTCGTGTAAATGGAAAAAAAAAAAAAAAACTGGGTTTGAAATATGTCCGAAGCTCTGGAGACTACAATTCTCGAAACATATTTCCATACAAAGCTTATTACACGATAGAATAAAGTACTACATTCATAAACTATGGTCTCGACCTAGCCGCCAGGTAGGATATAGTAGCTGCACCAACTACCTCTTTATCTCATTTTCTCGTTCTATCTTTTCTTTTAGAGTCCTACCGTTTCTTCGTGGTCCGCTTATTTCTTGCGTGTTGTGTGCCGTACCGGCAAATTTTATATCCAAACTTGAATCCTAGGGGAGAAAACGGGAGCAATAAGACTCCGGACAGAGGCGCCTTCGTGTAAAAGAGATGACGGTAGTTCTTCAGGACTTTGTTCCACCACAACGCTAAGGCCCCTACCTCAACTACTAACCACCTTACGCTACCTTCTCTAATTTTGCTTGCTCGTTTCTGTCCGTATACCTACACGCGGAACAGGATTCTAAAGTTGGCCAACATTTTCCGCATTATATATTACGAGCCAAAAGTTGATGAGATCTCTACCCAAGGCCATATCAAGTCCATCGTTTTTGATGCAGCTTGTTTTATACGGTCTGTTTTTTGTTTTTTTTTTCTTTTCTTTCCTTTGTGTCACTGACTCGCTTGGATGAGTGTCAAAAATGGTTATTATATGTACGGTGAAATTTGAAGCGAGAAAAATTGTTCATGTATTTATTACGTGAAAAAGAATCGGAGCTCTGAAACCCACAGAGAGAGGCTCATGAAAATTAAAATGAAAAGTTTGTTCAGGAGGATAATTAATGTTGTATCATTTTTTGTTGGCTAGGCTTTTGAACGAGGGTACACGTGTACACTTTGGTTTAAGAGTAAATTAAAATATTTTTGACTCGATCTTTAGACGAGCTGAACCACGAGTTATCAAAGAACAAATTTTCTAATAAGTAATGTTCGGTTATAAGTTATAATATTGACGATGGAGTTTCTTTGAGTTTTTTCGTTTTCACGAAATCATGTAGTCATAGAAGGTATGGTTAGATTCGAAATTTCATTTACGTCTGAGGATATATTCCATTCCTTCATCTTCAACGTTTACTTTGATGAGAAGAAACTGGATTGAAATGTGATTTGAAACATGAGAAATTTCTCGCAAAAACTTTATGAATACACACAGATACCATTTGGACTTAGAAATGAGCTTCTACTTTTTGTTTTGACACCAAGTAGAACTGGACGTTTACATTTTGAAATCTAATTTCAAGAGGTGTGATGATTTTTGGAGAGGTATTGTTCTACATAATATGTAAATAAAACAGAAACAACTGGACGCGAGTTTTCCGAGAGCTCTTGACAACGTGCCTGTTCGTAACTAAAGTGACAGCTGTTATAGTCGTTTCGGACTTATAACTGACCTTTTCGCTCTGTAGCGTTTCATATTGTATAACTTTGACTATTAACCAGCAGACCGTAATAAATGAATTTTTTGAAAATCAGGCCTATTAGTAAGATAATCTAATACGGTTAAAAAAAACATTTCAATCAAATTTTATGACTTGCAAAGGCATTAGTAGGGGCAGATGTTCAACTCGGTGAGTTCATTTCCTGAAGGAATATTCATACCTTCCGTTGTACCTTTTTAGAAAGTGGGAGAAATTTGAGAAACCTAATTTATTAGAAGCATTTGTTTAGCCGCACACTAGAATAGATGGGAATAAGGTGGGAGTGGAAAAGGTGAGCAAGAAAGGAAACGGATAAGGTTATCTAAATCGTTCACCACACCATTATCCATTATCCAACCCACCTGAGGGGAACTCACGCCTTTTAGATGATCGAGCTACAACTTTGCACGCTCAACCCAAGATCAACATTTGTCAATTTCAACATGGCCTTCATTCTATAACGACATACTTTCATATACTTCGTTTCGCTGTCAAATTCCATGTCAAAATCTTGGCTCAAGTTTACGAAATTACCAGGTCAACCAGAGAAGAATAATTTTTGGTGAAATCATGTGTCAAAGAACGGAAGGTTTTTTTTTCCATCAAGTAAACCATCTCAGAGTTACTAACCCTGTACGCAAATGAAACTATTTCTGAGGAATTTTCAAATAAACCCCATTAATCGTAATTTACGTGTTGTAATTACAAACTTCGTGGAAAGTGCAAAGTCTAGCATTTGATTACTTGAAAATTACACACCCTGTTGACACGCATATCCCTGAAAAAAAAAAAAAAAAAAAAAAACAAGGTCAACTGTCCCCGATTAAACGAGAACTCGGAATTTCGAAGGATCCTCGAAAATTCAGTGGGTGTAGAGGAAAGGCATTACCCCTAACATTCTGGAGCAATTAAAACTGTAATTAGAGAGAAGCCGATGACTAATGATTCTCGGTTTAGGTTTTTCATAATTAATATATTTTTAGTGGTTTTTTGTTTCATTATATTTAATTGGAGTTGTGATGGATAAACATTCAATCCCACTAACTTATTTATTGCCTATTCGTATATCTATGCATACACAGTATGCTAACCCAATAAATATTATAGGCTTACCACCTACTTCCACCATGCGGAGTTACCAAGTGAAATATTTTTTCAGGCAAAAAAAAAAAAATAAAAATGTAGGAATATAAATTACTTTTCGATAGACAATAGCAGCTAGTCTATACCTATACTGCAGAACCATAGTAACTTTGTGTTTTCTGCGTTAGCTGATGAAACAAGATTTTTCTGACTGGTATGTACGTTGAAAAATTGATCCACCTATCGCAACGCGGTGGAGAGATTTTCCATTTTTATTTTAATTTTTTTATTCTTTATTCTCTTTTTTATAAAATCCTTCTCTCTCGATTTAACTCTCACATTTTAAAACTGGGAAAAATATTACATGGATTTTTACTCACTGAAAACTTGAGAATACTGTGAAATATTTCTCCAATTAAATAAATTTCTCAAATTTGCATTGGTAAGGGGTATGTGTATTTCTAAACACACAAGTAACCAAGATTATTGCTTCGGAAAATTTTACTGACGGTTGGATGAGACGGCTTCTTGCCTTCCTGGTTGAAATTTAATCAAAGAAACCCTGACTAGAGATGGTGCCGTCACTCGACCCCTTTCACTAACGTTATCATATCTGGCGCCAAGAGTTTCACTGAAAGCTTGTCGCATAGCGCGCAACCCCTTCTAGACTGAAACGGGTTAGCTTCTTACCTTGAGGATCTTGCAGTCTGAATAAACAAGAAACCAAACCAAGATATATTGACTGCTCTCTAAAAAATTCCCGAGCTCTCATTAGCGGCAAGTTCTTTATCTGATGTTCAACCATCTAGAATCATATTCTATGCATATATGATGGTGTATCAATTTTGGACACAAGCAATCTGCTGCACATGGGAACGTAAGTCTCACTTTCACTGAAATTTTACGATAAGTTATACACTGTTTTACATAAG
Organism: Macrophya annulata; assembly: GCA_963924015.1. Lineage (NCBI taxonomy): Eukaryota > Metazoa > Arthropoda > Insecta > Hymenoptera > Tenthredinidae > Macrophya > Macrophya annulata. The sequence goes on from OZ001259.1 coordinate 15,608,147, forward strand.
CTCAACCAAGGAGCAAACAGCAATATTTTTCGCAAGTGATACAGCGTTGCAATCTTGAAAATTCGCTTTTCCGAAGACGGGCTCTGAGGTCTCGTATATAAAAGATAGCCAAAGAGGCGTGAAAGGTTCGAGCTAAAGAAGGTGGGTAAAGTCGAGAGATTTCTTGTTATCCCAGGAAAAGAACGGAGCGGGAAGGAACGGCACGCTTAAAATTCAGAGGTACAATTTACGGGCGCCATCCATAATCTAGCGCTCTCGTGTCCTAGAGTAGGGCAAAGCGATGCCGAGGGGCCGATGAGGGGGCTTTTAATGGGTCGGGTCAAATAGAGCAGCTCACGGTATCCCAGAGTACAGAATTCCACCAGAGATGGGTATAGTTATCATTGCCTAATCGTGCCTGCCACTTGGTCAAGGTTCCGGGGTAATGGTGAGGGTGAAAAAAAGATACGTATAGAAACGGAAGAGCGTGATAAAACGGAAAGCGAAGGACGAAGAAGAAGATGAAGCAGAAGGAGAAGAGGAGAAACGAAACGAGGAAGAGAAAGACCAGAGTTGAAGGTCCACGAGGGGGCCCAACAGAGCAGAGATTCGTCTCGCTGGTGAAATATTGATCTGCTCTTGGAGTAATGGAATTCCGGAGTCAAATTTATGAGTATTCGAGTAGGCGCTTTAGCGTTTACTTGCTATTCCACTCTACATTGTTATGGTGCATCGATGCACGACAAAAATTCGAACAAATTGAGCCATGATCAATGTACATACATGAAAAGCTGCTTTGACTGCCGCTTATGACTGAAGGGCCCCTTGTACGCTTCTGAACTACCATCGAGCCACACGAACTAAATATAACATGCTTTGATGGGTTCTCATGCCTTTCTTACAACTTATATTCCATACCTTAGACATAGAGCTATGGATTAATGACGGGGGAGAAAGATGAAAGGTGAAGAAAAAAATAAATAAAAAAAAAAACGAAAACGAATCTACGCGGTATTTTATCATACCAAAAAGGACCTTTGACACATCCAAAGAAAAATTTTATAATGAATCATAGTATGACTATACTGCAAATACAGTACTAACATAATGGGGAAAATATTTCAGCTCCACTCTGCTTATTCAGTCAGAAAAATCTGAATATCTAATTTTCAAGATCCCCACCTACAGATGTTTCTCAAAAAGATTGTTATTACCTGATGTGAGGTAAATCAAATGAAATAAATTGACGCGATTAGATTTTTAAAAAGTTTAACTGAATCTGTTTTAAGGTATTACTTAATATTACTTCATTGATCAAACACAGTCTTAATAAACCTTCGGTTATTACGGAAAATTTGTCGGAATCGTATCCTTGAGTGTATTTCAAAAACCAATCAAAGCTTAATCGACAACTAGATCTTAGCAAAAATTGTATTGAATTTCTTGACCATTATACTGGAAGTTTTCCACCGTATCGGAGGCCTCATGGATGTATGAACGTGTCAAATGTCTATGGGATTCTAGCACTTCTCTGGGAAGATATAGGACCACTTGATGAGTCTATTCGCGACTTAGGAGTGATATATGACCTAGGATTTAAGTCACCGGGCACTAGGACCTGAAGATAAGCTCGTGGGAACGGTAGCGTTAGAAAAGACGTTGAGTGAAGTGATGAGGTAGAAAATTGAGTCACCAAACCATAGAATTTTAGTTGGATGAATATTGACGTGAAGTTGTAATTGTTACTTGGCAAATGTGCGAGAGTAAATATTATTGGGAATCCTTAAATCAACAAAATGTAGCTCCCGTGTCTGCGTGCCATCTCTTTTACAAGCTCGAACGAGAAAGACCGACAAGTTTTTCTTCTAAATAAATCTTGGCGGTGTCGAAACTTTCAAGATGTTTTGTAATATGCGAGGCGAAAAAGTGGTTCGAGATGCTCTGAATTCTTCCCCTGACTCCTACCCCACCCTTTACCAAAATCCATCGCTCTCTCGTGGCTCACACTTATCAGTTGAAGCCGCTGTTAGGACTTATAGAGTTTACTTTGGAGCCACTCTACGCTCACTCTGTCACTTCTGTCCTATTTCCGCTCCCGCGTTCTTGTTACTTTTCTCTTACATTTTCAAAAATGTTATTTCTTTAAAGTCTGGTTATGTCGGTAATCGATATTATAATTTCGTTATTATCATCACTTCATTTTTTGGACAAAGAGTCACGTGTTTTTAACACAAACATTTCGGTGTTATTGGAGAAGAGGAATGCCGAGGTAGGAGGGCGCTGGTGATGAAGCCGTGACAGAGGCGAGCAAGTGAAGGTTGAAAATTTGTATGGACACTAGAGCGCATAATTATTAAAACAAGCCTGGAAAATTAGCAAGTGTCACGTATGCGCACATGAACATTTAATTATAACAGTTAATTTGAATTAATTATAATAACGCTGACCCGACTTTGGATATTTATGTACACATCATATTGTATAAGCAAGTGACAACGGTGACATTTTAGAGTCAAATATTTATCGTCAGGACCCTCTTTATTTGTTTAAGGGGATGAATTGTGCGCCCTTTCTTTTGGTATTATTCGTTCTCACCAAATAATGCTTCTTCGAGCCCAATATCAAGTGTCTGAATACAACGTCAACCTATTCGAGGACTGCAAAAAAGCCTACAAATCCCAGGACGTATTCCACGAATTTTTCCCTCATGGTATTCGTGCAGAATTCTAGGGGAGACGGACTATACTTCGTCTTATCTTTGAAGCGTGGCATCGGCACTGCTTTTCCCTTCTCGTTTTTTTTTCTTCCTTCTCCAGTTTCCTTTGAATGCAAAGGCGAGGAATATTTTATCGACGATATACAAAAAAGGCCTACGCGACTAGCCCGTAGCCCGTAGATCGACGTTGTTTTTCACCGTCTTTCTCGCCTTTTTCCCAAAAAATTCTGGCTGCAAAACAAAAGGCGAAGAAAAAAAAGGAAAGAAAGAAGAAAAAAAAAACGAACTGAACAAGTGTAAAGCCGTAAATCAATTGAAAGCTAACGAGCATGACCCAGTTTAAAAACGACTTGGAGATGCCCTAAAAGAAAGTTCGCCACGCAGGACCCACCTAGACGTACCTAACGGTCACTTTTGTGGAAAAGAGTTAATATTTCCATCAATTTTTAACATAAATTTCTTCTACAAAGCAATACCTCAAAACTTGCCGCTATTAATACGACCCCGGTCACCCGATTCGCACTCCGATAATAATTTTTCACAAGGAAAACACTTTGGAAGGAAGGAAAAAATATCGTTGGGATTTAAAACTCCTTGATCAAATTGCCCAGAAGTTTTATATACGCGATCTAGATTTTCGTTTAATCTAAATCGTAGCACAGTAACAACTATAGATGATCGGGGTCGTACATTTTATTGTTGAAATCCCATGAACGGACTTGACGACCTGATTCAAAAGCTGTTTCCAAAGAACCGTCGTTCAGGCTATTAAAAAGTTACGCTTGCAGAGTAGTTCTCGTTTGATAACGAATAAAGCCTTCCTGTTGAAGTACTGAATTTGTTATAATTATTTAATCCATTAAAGCAGCACGAATTCTGAAGCTTTAACTCAAGAAGAGATCTGAAAAATCGGTCTGCCTCCTGAAATCGTTTCTCCTCGGATTACCCAAAGAACGTAGACGTTGGCGAGAGCACGTTCGGAATATAAGTTCCAAGAGTCTATTATTAATAGCAAGTGAAGGCATTTCTCACTGAAAAATATCTCGAACAGTTTTGACATGGGTTCCAAGAAGGTTATAGCATCGGAGTGATACGGACGGTGACAACCCAGAGTCCAGTCACAAGACAAAAAAAAAAAATTAAAAATAAAATTTCAGATAAATTGACAGAAACCAGAAAAATTTTCAACGATTTTCCAGGTGGCGAATTCAAGTTCCTAATTGCTGTACAGATAAACTTACTCTAAGCAGTAAGAGTTGTTATTTATTTGTATAAATAATAATAATAAAATCATCAAAATTTCGTCCTCTATTTTATCCGGAAATTAATTTTGGAAAATCATTCTACCGTAACGTAATGACGCTGTCAAATGCCGGGCTATTTATACCTAAGTAAAAGTTATTAAAAATGATTGATTGATATTTGTCTGAACACTCAGTGCATTGAAAACAAGCCAAACAATCAGTAGCCATTTACCTAACGTGATTATGATTTTCCATGATGTCGCGTAAAACTCTCACCTCATACTAAACTACGATTACAAACTGCAGTAGTAGTTTAAGTGCATTTTTAAATGGCACTTGACCTCAACTACAAGCGTTCAAGCCTTTTGCGTTTCTCCCAATGTAATATTGAGTGGCTACACGACACATTAAACTGCACTCTACGCACACCTTGTTTAAGTCTTTCAGACACAAATAGTAAAGATTTTTTCTAAGCACTCTCGACATTTTTCTATCGTCATTTTTTTTTTCACTAACTTCCGATCGTTTCTTTCCAGTACGTATCTCGTTCTTTCCGTTCTTCGAAGAGAAATTAATCTTGGCGCTATGATATACGTGCGGATAGAAGCATGTGAGAAGTAACTGGTCTGCCTTTCAGACCATAGAAATTATTTTCATGATGAATAGAAGATTCGATAAAGTTTGTGTCTCGCCGTTTACATATTGATGAACGAATTATGATATGCTTTCAGAAAAAGAAATATTTCCTGTTCAAACTTATCCACAAGTTGTTAGCATAATTTTACGATAATATTTGCTGTATTCTTATAAAGATTGAATATGGACTCGATATTAAATGTATAGATATAAAACGTCATTTTTATGATCTGTTGATCAGAAAATTTGATCAAATATCCTGCATTAATGAAATTAAATGTTACCTTTTACAAACGTGGGGATCGATTTTATTTAATAGTAAAACTGGAAAGCCGCACCCTTGGAAAAACCTTGAGCTTAAATTTCGTCATCTTTTGGGGCGATATAATCGCGATATTCTTTGGCAAACACGGTAAATAACCTTCCGTACGATCATCTCTAAAATCACCTTGATCCCTAAAATAAGCCGTGCTCCTTGGTTGCTACTGGTATCTACCTTAAAGTCCACTTCGCTGGCCTCTTTTTGGTCCTTCCAATTTTTCATTCGTCCCTCATTTCCTCGGGTAAACGTGATAAAACGCGATTCTATAATCAAGTCTCCGGTGCGGCAGACAGAAAACGATCAAAACACCTTCCACCGATCCCAACGGTAAACAACCGTAACAAAACTAAACGAAATATACCCTTCCTGCAAAAATATTCTCACCAGTTTCTTAAGCCCGGATAATAACGGAGTTTATATTGCACAAACATCTATGCAGCTAAGTACAACGAGATTACAAGTCGCACGGACGTAAGCTCTGCCGTTTGATACACTATCGCTTCATTTATTCACAGCTTCTTCAAGCTTGTATGCACATAGGTATACCTTGATGTGCAATGAAATATAAAAACTAAAACTACTCGCATTAAAAAAAAAAAAAAAAAAAACTTCTCGCACATAAACACAGACACGAATATGAATTTATAATCGCAGTTCTTTTGTACTGGTGTAGATTGCTTCTCTTTCTTCATCATTGGAGAATGTACATCCTCGTTGAACCTAAATTTAAGGCTTATTTTCAACTTGGATCATATATTTTTCATATAATCATGTCAGTATCCAAGACATGAGGATACTAAATATCATATACAATGAACAATTCTTTTGTTGTTATTGAGTTATAGCCATTATACATGTCTGTTTTTGTCTGCACTCAGGTTCTAGGATTTATTGCTTTTTCATCGCCATGTCATTTCGCGGGGTATGTGAGTCGAGTTTAGTGCCAATTTCACCGGCTATACCAAACTACTAGTACTGCGGCAGCGAAATAACATCGAAATCACGTACGAACTGAGTTTTACGGCCGATGACAACTAGCGGAGACTATACGTATAGTATAGGAAGACTGACGTCCAATCTAGATCATTTTTTATGGATACATACATAGAAATAGAAGGTATAAATTGTTGCTGGTTATTATAAGAAAAATCACTCTAACTGAACATTTTTTATTTCAATTTTTTATTCATTAACCCCAACTCATACGTACCTGGATATCCAAGCCCACCCTCTGGCTGTCATTTAACAGCTGTCAAATGCACGTTGAACAGTTTGAATAAATAAAGTGAGACAGTGAGAAATTGAAAGCAAATTTGAGAACTGCGATGAAAATATATACCTACGTTGAATAATATAATCGTCAACTTTAACATCAGAAAGTAAAACTTACGCATCTGGGTACGAATATCCGGAGAAACAAAAAACATATATTGAAAATATCTCTGTTTGTATATTCTTTGATACTAAGCACAGATCGAAATACAGGTGAAGACCATCTCACCTCTTTGGTTATATACAATTTCGTTGACTATGTAAAAACGAATCCTTATATTTTCAAAAGAATAGAAACTACGAAGCAATCTAATTAGGCTAACAATATTTCACAAAAATCACGAGGGTATTATATATTGTACATATAGACCTCTTTCATCTACTCCTGGGAGAACTAAAGCAAATTCATATACCTAGATACTACGAAAATACGTGCCCAATTAGAGACCTGGATGGACCAAAGGACTGAAAAGAAATCTGGAGCCAAGGACCAGAAAACTAAAAGGCTAGTTGGCCGTGTAATAGGAACACATGAAAAATCGTAGAAATGAGAAAACGCACTCCGTATTATTAACTCCACAAACCTTGGCACGTATTCGCCGTGGGGATTCTGTCTGCCCTATTCACATGATTACTACTAGTCCCAAAGTGCGACATCGATAACAGGCCACCTTCACCTGGTGGGGTTACGCGATTCGCGAATGATGTATAGATAATGTGTGGTCGGTCCTGAAATTGTTGAATAATGATTTCCGTTGGGTTAGTGCTGAATTTTGGACACTACATTATTCACCTCATTGTTAACATCACGGAGAAATGAAGTCTGTATTTCTTCGTTCTCATTATGCGGAGTCATCTTAGTGCAAAAAGTAAAAGGAGATCTTGAGAACTGCATTAACTGAGAATAATAAATTTCACGACATTACCGTTACCTGCAGCAGTCCGATTTTCTAAAATTCTTTAAGGAAAGTAGTTACAATTCTTTATCAAATTTTACTGAATTACCATTTCGCTACTTTGACTCGCTGCAGTTCTGGTTACCCAGAACTCTGGTTTACCGTTTGACATTAAAATATAGTTAAAGCTTAATTGAAGCTGCGCAATATTCGGTGTTGACACAATATTAGTAAGGCAAGTCTTTAGCAGCAGTGCAGAAGGTGACCTACATCCTCAACAATGGCGGTACTTGAGTGACCCTATTCTTGTCTGACCCGTGTTCAAGTTCTGAATTTATTTCATATTTTTACGTGAAAAGAAACGAGAAAATTTATGAGTAATAAAGAATCTCAAATTAATAGTCAGAAACGTCTGGTTAATATGCTGCGTGAAGTAAGGACCAAAGTACAAAGGACTCAGAATTGTGACGGAAAGTAGTGGGCGTCGTAGGTTCATTGTCAGTACGAAAAGTTCAGAAAGTTGAGGTAACAAACAAGTGAAGCAACACTGTATAAATAGTCTCCTTAAAAACATTAGCTGATTAGATACAAGTTATCTTTAAATATTCTAAGAGCATTATATATAATGCGATTAAAAGTGACTTATTTATGGTTTTTAAGAAACTTTGCTTCTCCGAAAGTTATGTTACTATATACATATATATTTATGTATATGTATATACCCAACCACACCTATTCAGCTTCGTACCCTTAAGGGTGGCACCATGTTAACTTTGATATTAACAACAAGTCCTGCAGCCTGTAGGATCATCTTAAGATTCACCTCTAAGCTACTTAGGAACTGCGTAATCTCCCAGAATGTTAGCGTATAAGAGGCAAGATGATATTTTATAAGAAAGTCACCAAAACACGGCAATTATGACTATAACCTTCCAGCTGGGAAGAGGATTAAAAGAAAATATGGTACGACGAGTTCTACGTACGTGATATTATATCTGTGTTGAATTGTTGGGGTTGCGGGCTGGAAAAGTTTCGTTTATTAGACCGCCAATTTCGGAAGCAACAGATCTGAGTTTTGGTTTTTCTTTTTTTATTTGTAACATTCGGTTACAACACTGGCTTTTACTAACGATTATTATTCATGGACAAGTCAATCCAATGCTCCTTCACTGCTTATAAAATAAGGAAAATATCGGCCTCTGGGATTGAAGAATACTTGTCAACAAAAGGAGGACTGAAAGATCATTCTTCGTATTTGAAAATACAGAATACACACATCCCAGTCCCAAATTTCGCAACATACGACGGACAATCATTTTCGCTGAAATCTCTTAGCTGGATGCCCACTACAAAAGCACAATATTTGGTAGTGGTCTCTCTTGGGGCAGCCTGAGAAATATTGCTGAATTATTAGCCTTGAGCCGAGCTACAGGCACCCGGTCAAACCCGGAGTAAAAGCAGAAGCAGAAGCAAAAGCACAGTATAGAGAGGGAGAGAAGGTGTGTAAAGGGGATGGAAAGCAAAAGGGCAGTGAGACGAGGGAATAGCGGGAACGCCAGGCAAAATGGGGAATCGGAAAGGAGAGAGAAAGAAGGGTTGATGTAGAAATAAAACATGAGCAGTGGAAGTCTCCCTGTTATCTATGGCCTCATCAGCAATGTAAAGTGGTCAATGGAGAGACTTCACCCTTTCCACAACGAAGGGTGGAGCACATCTTGTATGGGTTGCATATGCTGTATGATACATGACGTGTGCACCTGAATAAACGATGAATGGTTGACACGGTGACCGAGAGACTGAAACTGTGCTTTATATCGCACATTGTGTAGCAATATTTTGAACAAAAAGATTTTGCTCTTTCCGTTCTCTGAATTTCTGCAAATTGATTTTTCTGCTTAGTTAACTTGCCTGGGCGAGATTTTCAAAGACAAACGAGAAAACCTCGATAAGAAAGTTTCGTTGTTTAAGGGAGGTCCTTTCGAAGATTTAATTAGCTCGGTTAAATGTTTTCGAACAACTATAAGGCTGACTTTAAATTACTTTTTCGTGTCAACAGTTATTGATTAATTTATTGTGAGAATCGCGGAAATTTATATACCACCAGTATATAAGGGCTAAATCCACTACAGTGAAAAGAACGAGAATACTAATGAGCCGGTACCTACGACCCGAGTAAAATAAGGAAATTTATCAGTAGTGTCTGAAAGAAAAGTAATGCATTATTGAATAAAAGGCGGGTTTTTTTTTCTGTGGCAAAAATTAGCGTGGCGTGTAAGTGGATTGCGAAAATACGCATGTAGGTAGATCACAGGATAGAGACAACGGTAATCCATTACTGGACTATAAATTGTTTACGTTTAGGCATTAAATCAACATATTATAGGATTACTTATCACCCCTTTTTCTCGGAAATTCCAGAAATCCCGGAAATACTCTTTTTACGTAATTCCCTGTTTCTAATCCAAGCAAGAGAAACACAATTACCAAGCTACTTATATATTATGGAATAGGAATATAATCTGCACCGTTGGTAGAATCGGGTAAGTTTCTACGAACTCTACCTGATACAGCATATCATTTCATACTGAAAAGACCAGCAACGTGGGTGCGAGGAATATATTCACTTTACATCGCGCGAAGAAACAAACAAAACTGATTTAAAGTTAGTTCGAGGACAAGGAAGATGTGAGAAGCGAGAGTTTGATAAGGAACAGGGAGACAGAGAAGGACGGAAAGATACGGCAATGGAGAGAGATGCAGGGGTCGAGGAGAGACTGAAGTATCATGCCAATTACAAGACGTTAATTATCGACATTCCTGCGAAAGCTTATTCTCTCTACAATTCCACTCTCTGCCACTTTCTAACGCCCGACTGAATGGGTGGGCTCCCTCTTTCGCTCTACCAAAGCCCACCCGTGTTCTTCTTATGCCTCATCGCTTCCATTAGCGCAAAATTAAAAATCTTCCAGAAACCTCTTAGGTTGAAATGAACGCGTTCCGCCTCTTGCCATGGCACCTTCGCTCGACTCTGTTTTTGAAGACCTTGTTCCACTCTCTGAAACTTTTGTGTACGCAATTTGGTCATAAATTTGTCGAAAACCAGGTTTGGCAATGCTGCAATAACAATATTTAATAAATTTCGTGGTGAAATAAAAACGGTATCGAACCCTCCATAACCGTAATTATTCGTTAAAATGGCTCTCAATGGCTACGATATTCTGATACCAAAAGTTCATCATTTAGGATTTCCCATCACTCGCCAGACTTCTGAGAGTAGCCATCGAAGGTGTTAGGTTATCAGTCAAGCTTCGATAGTTTGATGGTTTTGGCTCCCAGCGTCGATCCTACAAACTTTATCATCCAACTATGTTGAGTTTACGGTAACTTGTTAGCTGAACCCAGTAATCCTCGCATACTTTCAAGCTTATATATATATCATCGACTTGTGTGCGTAGGTACCTATGTGTATATGCTCTTGCTTGTCCCAAGTAATGCGACTACGTGATAGAAATGACGTTGCTTGAAGTGAGGCAAACCGTCCCTTAATCAACTCGGTTCGAAATTACCTCCATTATAAAACTGCTATTATTGAGTTACACCATTTGCTAGTTTTTACCAATTTATTACATCCGGATCTCACTTTCAGGGATTTGGAACTCTGAAGAGAATCGAAACAATAACTTGCCTAAAAAAAAATGTGGTGTGTGTCGACTATCATATTATCATACTTGTGATACCTAATCCATATGAATATATGTATTACTAGAGATTTACATAATCACCAGTCGTAAGTGTCTGTATTTTGGCCTAAACTTATATGGTCATAACGGGGGCTATGAATCATAATTATTGTTGAATAACGTGTCTTGCAATGGGGCGTACTTTTTCTTGGCTTATCGTGTCGAGCCTGTGAAAGTCGCCGTAACAACGTTCGCAAAGCCACTGGATTTCGATGACACCATCTTGGGGCAAATCCACTTGGAAATATATTCAAGGCTAAAATGATTTTCAGTATCGTCAAACAGACTTGAATTTACATAAATATAAAGCGGGCAAATATATGCATGCGATATACATAAAATATATGTATTATAGGTGTATATAGATATACAGTGTACAGACTGAACCTCATAAAGTAGCAATTAAAGTCCATAATAATTAACGTGAGGAGCCTACAAAGTGGCTCGAAGACCTTTTCCCTCTTCTTCTCATTATCCCTGATGTAACGAACAAGAGCGTTCAAGCCCTCTTTATCGTCAAAGTCATTTGAATTCAAGATGAATATTCGTCGCTGCACTGAATCTTCTAAAGAGAATCCAGAATTTCGTAGAATTATAGACTGCGGAAAGATTGGAGATTTAAAGATCAGAGAAAAACAGTGAAAATAGTATTCATCACCCTGGTAGCAATCGCTTTCGTGATCTGGACCCGAAACGTCGCGCTCAGGGTGGTGCTAGCCAACCTTAACGCTGCACTAGAATCTAGATCGAGTCTAGTCTATCTAGAAAGCGGCAGGCATGTCAGCCAGAAAGACTGGAACGACCATAGCGAGCGTGGACGCGAAGTGCATACAAAGTTTCACTTAGCTTATCGCTGGCTACGCGCCCCGCCGACAGAAACAGACACCGATAACACTGAGAGCCTGCAAAGCTCGGAGATAGTCTACGGTGCTGTATGGCCGCAACTACTTACCTTCCAGTCCTTGGCTTAACTGTGGGATCGGGACAGGTTTAACGCGAGATTAGGAACGGACTGTAGACCATTATTTTACATGGAACATACCAGGCAAGGATCCTTCATGGTTTCGCTTCCTCGGCTTGGTTCACCTTGGTTTATTTTTGAAAAATTGTAGATTAAAACTGGAAAATGATTCTGTAATAGTTATAGGTTTCGCAAATATTGGAAAACTTCCGGGCGATAGTATCGACACCAGAAAATTCAAACTTTTCATTCATTTTTTTATCAACACAGCTTTGAATGTATGTGCACACCTTGTCAGGTGCAATACGAATAATAATCATGATAAGGATAGAGAGAATAGAAATTGGAGCAAAATGGTGGTCGGAAAACTCTGGCCACGTCCTATATCGAAAACGGGCAAATCCCTGCGGTGGTCAAAATCGCACGTGATCTTATGCTATAGCGAATGACGGTCGTCTATTTCTAACTTCGATATTACAATCATCTTTCACGATGGTGATAATAAACGCTGTTTTCTATACGTGGGCTATTTATTACAAAAAATTGGGAACGAAACACATGTCTGTTTCCCAAAGACTTTGTCTTAAAATCTCGCCACGGAATAACGAAATCATCCACTTATAATAATAATCGAACTATAGATTGAACTTTCTTATAGTCCCATAATTTAGCAATTAACTTCCGTACGGTCAACGCTAATTAGTGAAAAGCTGAAATTCAACTTAGTGACCGTGCGCATAACACTTGAATAAGCTGAGCCTGCTACGCAAGTTAGACCTTAAATTCGCAAGGGTGTCACACCGCAGAGAGTTTGAATCTAGCCACTTACCGGTGTTGAATAGTTGATGTAGTAATTAACCATGGTTTTAAACTAGGTATTACCGCATGCATGAGTACTTTTGTGATACTATATTATACCCCATTTCCATAAATGAATCTATATACCTGACGAATCGATACGCAACTGCGATTATCTCGTGAAAAAAGATTTTAAACAGACCGCACGTCACTCGTGACATGCAAGACAAATTTTCAAAGTAAAATTTTCTTAATATGATGATCGGAGTAACGAAATTCAATTTATTTTATCATTCGAATTTCAGCTTTCAGAATATCAGCAAGGATACCTACTCCAATGCTCTTGAAGCATGAATTCAGACGCTACCACTTGTCGTATAACGGAAGAAATATTGGATCCGTCTGAAGCAGATATATCTTAGATCTTCACTAGCAATGCTTCACCGGATCAGCTTTATGCCGCATCTCTTGGTTTGTCCTTGATTCGACTGAGAAGAGTCCGAAACGATATCGAGGGATTTGGTGTATTTGCCGATACAGGAACTGCTTTATCCAGAAAGTATGGGTAGTCTTATGTTTAGAATACTCAGCTATATACCTTAAGCGGAACAAAGTTCAGGGAAAGTTGAATACGATGTTATGTCCGAGAGCAGGTATATCGCTAGCAAGAATCGGCTTAGGTTAGCATAAGTATACAGCTACGATGTACTTTTCTAGATCTCGACTATGTTATTGTGCATTTAAAGAGATAGTTTCAAAAAGCAGCGGCATATTTTTATAATCTTGTTTAACGGGCGTCGATACGAGCAAAGTTCAGTGCGGAATAGGCAGAACCATTTCACCGCCATGCCATTGAATAAAAATTTTCTCCTTTGGTGTAAGTTTGGCGATTTTCTGCATTACGAAATTTTCTCTTCAGAGTTTTAAAATTTTTTCTCACTATATCGCTGTGCGCTTCTTTCCAACGCTTCGACGTTTACCACGTGTAGAATTTTCACCGAGTAACTTTACCGACGTTATAACATCTGTGTAAGTATGTGTGTACCTATACGTAAGTATAGCAACGTATAGATATCGTTAGGTTGCAACGTATGAATTATTACCGACCACAAGACTTTGGCGGCATGAGCCGTCAGTAATTACGTAACGCTCGTAAATTAATAACGCGATGGTTTCACCCTCAAAAAGGAAATACAAGGGTGAGGGGGAGATAAAAGTAGAGATGGAGAGAAGGCTGTTCCATCGAACGAAATAAGCCACCCAGGTGTTCCAGAAAGGTGAATTCGTTGCGCGAGTATAGTGTAGATAATGCTTATGCTGAAATAATGTTGGAAATATTATCATCGAATTTTCGAATTCAACATTTAACCTCCGTTCTGCAATATCTTGTTTGTGCAATTAAGTTTGGTCCAGGTTTTGGTCCATGTGACAATAAATAACTCAGTAACCATAGCTTTAATCTAATTTCCATTTATAACGACATAAGCCCCTCACCTCAGGCGCTCTTGGACGCCGCACAACGCCAAATTACCGCCACGACCCTTAAAATTAATGCGACTCCCTTCGCCGTTATTGCTGACGTCGACGCTCCATCCGTGGATCTGTATGTACATATATACCTATGTATAGATACCAAATTCCTATATCTATATGTATGTATTACAGTATACTGAATACGTAGGTTCTGCACGTATGTTATAGATATATGTTTGTACGTAAATGAGAAAGTCTACGGGCCCACGCAATCGCTACTAAATTTCTACTAATTTACTGCAATTACTAGGAAATATATAATTAAATTTCAACCGTCGTAAACACGCCTCGAATCATTCAGAATCTATTTCACTTATTTATACCTAACTGCGATCAACAAAGTTTGTATAAATTATGTAGGCAATTGGTAGAATGAAGTTAATTTGTTCGAGTGAATTGGTTAATGATACTATATCGATCAGCTGGTTTAGTGTATCGAATAGTGTAAGAAGTAAGCACCACGGGATTATTTATTTATTTATTTATATACTTATATAAATATATATTTTTTGAGTTCGCTTTCATCCATAAGCTGGATTAAGTTAATCCGATACATTTCAACCGGGGCTAATAAATTTTTCGGCAATTTATACAAATTACGAATTCCCATTAACGCGTTACGCCTCCGTGTTCCGCAGTTTTATAAATCAAGCTCCCAATCACGTCCTAAATTTTTTTTTAGTTTATTTTTTATTATTTGTTTTCAGTTTCGCGCAGAATTACAGTTTCGTTCATTTCTGTTCATTCTCGGTTCTGCCTACGAGGGCTTATTTCCTGTAACGATTATGAATAACGACCCAACTGACAGTAAAATAAAACATACGCTTTTTGATTTATTGTAACTCGTTCAAATCGCTATATGGACCAATATGATATCTTTTCAAGATTCTCCCAAAAGGCTGTTACATTTCATTATTTTGTTCACTGCGTGTTTTCATATACACCCAAGTATTTATTAGATTTTACACATTCTGACAGCCTGGTACATTCGGATGCGTGAAAATTATTGTTGTTTGCATGAACTGAATACTTATATCGGTAAAGGTTTATCGGGCGTAAATGCCAAAATTCATGAAACAGCTGTTATACAAATCTGGGTATAACGCTTTCCAACTAATAACAAATCATTCCATTGATGCGTGTTAACGTACGTATACGCGACGATATACCCTGTTGATTAAAATTTTCAATGACTACCGCAAGTTTGGTCGTTATAGATATTCCTGATTGAAAGTACGTGCAATTAATATTTACGAGGCAGAATATTCATCCTAAAATAACAGAATTCACGGTCACAAATAGAATTTTTATTTTAATATGAGAACATTAATTGCACGAAATTATTAACTTTTCGTGGAGGTATGTGGCGCTCGGAAGTTCTATACAATTCTCTTTTTGACATTTTTTTCTTTATTTTTTATTTTATTTTATTTTATTTATTTTTTTGTTTCCCAAGTTTCTCTACGTTGGATTTAATTCATTCATTCAGTGACTTCGTGCGTGCTGTTGAATAAATACAAATGGTAACGAGTAAGTAAAACACAATGGAAGACAAATGATTCAAAAGCAAAGGGTATTCGGTGGAACGTTGATAATTGATTTTCTTAATTACACTTAACTACAGATCAAGCTTTGAAATACCTGATATTAAAAATAGTCAAGTAAATTCACAAGTTACAATCCTACCTAGCATTTTGAATTCTGCACATATATATGTGGGAAATTCTATGTGACTTCAGCCACTCAAAAATGACTAAACCTCAAAAATGTTCTACAGATCAAGGTATAAAAGTACAATACTTTCATCAAGTATTACTGCCGATAGTAATTCATGCGCTGAATTACATGCATTTAACGTTTTTTTTTTTTTTTTTTTTTTTTTTCAAAGTCGTTTTATATAGGGGGTTTCTATAATTGAAGCAAAGTAGAAGTGAAAAAGAGCACCTGGAGAAGGCAGGAGAATTTGTGCAGTCATCGAGATATGTGCGGCAAAAAAAAAAAAAAAGGTAAACTATGCTGAGGAAAGAGAGCGAAATCGTATGAAAGGCTGTGCCTGATAAAAAGACAGTCATTAGTCGCGCGAGCGAAAACACCTCTTGATTTTCACCTTTTCTACCGCACTCTCGTTCCCCGTTGTTGGGTTGGCTGAGCTTCTGAAAAAGGAACTAAAATGCAGATGCGATAATTATACACAGCGGCAGAATGAAAAACCGCCGTCTCTCACCACGACTAATAGCTTCCGATATTTTTGGCCGCTGTGGTAATGAGAGCTCTGGAAAATCGGGTACCTACTTCCTCGCTTTCTTCTAAATTAGATTCTTCAGAATATTCTCGAAGAAGGGTAAATAAAGGTTTCGGAATCTTGCTTTATTTATTGCACAATTTCAAAGTATCGAAAATTCAAGTAAGCCAAATTTTTCTCTATCTCTCATTGTTTTACAAATACTTTTTCATGTCATACAAGTTGAGATGGGTAAATAAATATCATTTGATTTAGAAATAAAATTTAACTTCTCGTCTGTCCGTTTATACAGAGGGATATGTATTGTTCTGACGGATCGTAATGGATCGGGGGTTCTTTACAACGGCCTTTATCATTTTCTCATTTTCAGAGATTTTTCGGTACACGTCGAATTTTCAGTAGCTACCCACTTCACCGTAATCATCAGCTCAACTGTGATAGGGGTTAAAACGAAGTGAAAAAGGTTGATCATTGTCTGACGGACTAGAATCTGAAAGGAACATAGAGAAAGCGAATATCATTGTGACATATAGATACTAGACCGCTTAAAAAAAATCAACTATTTTTCACTTTCAAAGAGTATGTCAAAAATATTGCTCCAAATAATCATGACTAACGTAGAAACAGTTGGATTCGTCGAAAAAGACCAAGAGACCTTTTTTGTAGAGCGCACAATTTTGAACAACAGTACTCGTGCAGACCATTTTCCATGTTATTTAGATGGGAAATAGAAAATCGCGATGAGGCACCTCCTAATATTAATATTAAGAGCTCAAACTTTGACAGCATTTTTTTTTCGTCATTTGGAACAATATTTTTGACTTACTCTTTGAAAATGAAAAATAGTCGATTTTTTCGAAGCGGTCTAATAGATACATACATATCGCGTGACTAATGGAAGAAGGGCGTAAGCGACATGTCTACGCCCTTTTGTAATTCTTAAAGGTACAAGGGCGTATATATATATTTTTTTTTGCCACTCGATAGGAAATTAGCTGAACCGAGTAAAGCCACTACTTTTTTTCGAGCTGAAAACTTAGAGGCACAAGAGCGTGAGCGTTGTGAATATGCCCTTTTGATATCAGTCGTCTTGAAGTTTTCCGTAAAATTAATGCCAGATGGGCGTATCCGACAAAAATGTTTATTTCTTCGTTAAGCGTGAATTTTGGTCGAAATTAGCCAAAATCACCGCAAAATCGACGTATAACAGTAAAACAAGCATTTTTTTCGGATACGCCCTTCTGGCATTAATTTTGTGGAAAAAATCATCTCGACTAATGCCAGAAGGGCGTATCCGATAAAAATGCTTGATTTACTGTCAAATGTCTTTTTTGGCAGAGATATTAGCCAATTTCGACCAAAATTGACGTTTCGTAGAAAATTAAACATTTTTGTCGGATACGCCTTTTCGGCATTAACTTTATTCGAAACTTCGGACTGACCCATGTCCGAAGGGCGTATTTGCGGCGCATACGCCCTTTTGCCTTTGAAGTTTTGGCTTGAAAAAAGGTAGCGGCTTTTCTCGTTTCAACCGGTTCCCTATTGAATGGTAAAAAAAAAAAATAAAAAATGTACGCCCTTTTGCCATTTAAATCGCATTTTTCGTCGCTTAGGCCCTTTTTCCATTAGTCACGCGATATATTCACAAAAGATGAAAAGACCGTAACAAGAGTTTATTTTCGATGAAATTCTTAATCAAGCTCGTACCGATCGAATGGTTCGGAATTTACATTCGATTTTTAATTTATCGTTGTATCCTCTTTAGCCCAACCCGGCCTTATTCCACGATCCAAACAAAACTGGAAGTTTTTTTTTTCCGCTGGGATATTATAATTCAAAATTTGCACAACAAGAACGTCCCGTAAATCAGAGAAATAAGTTTTCCCAAGATGGAATGCAAAATACAGGGATCGTATTTCTTCTCTCCGAACAAATAACACAATTATCTCAGAAAAAATGTCCAGCCTCAATGAGAAGATTGTAAAAAATTCAAGAAAGTTATGACTTAATTAGAATTTTTGTGTTAGTGTCCATATCCACCTACGCGATTGAATAGGTGCGTATATGCAATAGTTGACAAGTTCTTTTATCAATTTATAAATATCCATACAAGCACATACACACGTATACAACTTTAAGCCAGGTATGTGTAAGTACTAATAGTGAATACCAATTAGAAATAAATTTTACAGGATTTCTCTGAATTGACTGTAGCTGAAGGGTTGATTTCACTCATGCCTATACATCTGATACAAATGCGTTAGAATTTCCAATTATGTATTCAATAACAGAACAATAATTCCTTGCTATAATTCACTGAACTGCAGGGAGCTCTAATTCCATCCTTGATCATAAGCATTCCAAGAACTCCTCGCTAACAGTCGTGTATTGATGAAATTAGTTATCGATGTCGTAAATGAATCGATAATTGCAGTGCTCTTATAAGTTCGTAGGTACTTTTGTATCTTAATAAATTTTGGAAGAACCAAGTGCAAGGGCAATATTCATCATGGTAAAATCAGAGCTAAGTCAGGATGTATTTTACAATAAATTTTTCATTTACAACACAAAAAACTACACAGCTTTATTATGTCCGAACGCCATTTACGTTAATTATTTCTGATAATAAATGGTCGAAAGTATTCAAAATCAGTCAGCACCTTCGTCTTGTGAACAAACCTGCACCTGTGTCGTTATGGTTTGTAGAAATATGAGAGAGTAAATCCGAGAATAGAAAAACTTTTGGACTTTTTCCAAATTTGATTACCATATGACAAAATTTTATGCCGGAGAAATTGTCAGAATAAACAAAGATTGTGAAAGCGATTATTACTTCGTGGTTATACGATTTGATACGACGTTGTAGTTTCAAAAAAAAAAAAAACAAATATATATATACCAGAATCGTTAAAGAAGTTTATTTCAGGAAACTTACCTTATTTGCGGAACTGCTACTTCGAATAACGCGATCACCAGGCAAGGAACAGTATAATATGGCAAATCGCAGAGCTGTAACTATCGCTAGCTACACAACCATACCATAAACATAATAATTGTATAACATAAAGTGGACAAAAGTGACGTTTCAGTCTGGTTTCATTATTCGTAGATACGTAAGCATTTAAGAGCACCAGATGTGCATGAAAATTCTAAATCTCATTGAAATTTTTTTATAGTTATTAGGTAATCCTGTTTCAAAGTTCAGTAACTGCGCATCATTCTACCTCCGAACAAATATATCTCCGTTGCGATTCGACTCTGGTATGTAATTCAAGCTCTTTATACAGTGGCACTACTGCCATACGTGTATATTATAATACAGAATGATCAAACGGAATTTGTGACCATAAAAAGCGGTGGGTTGGTCATATCAGCTTGTCGTAACACATATAATTATATATTCGAGCTTGTATATCCCTATACGGGTATTTATGTAGTATAACAAGTCGATCTAATTTATTAGTCATTTACTGGGTGGTTTTGTGATTAATTGTGTCAAAGATATTGCAGAGTAGGTATATAATAACATATTTAAACTGTAGTTGCATGGTCATTTGTAATTCACCATGTATCTGTGGTACGAGTTTAATAATGATTGAATAAATTTTAGTTATTCAGGTTTTAGAGAGCAGTCCCTACCTACCCGGAAAATAAAAACTTTGCTTAATCGGAATAAAAGTAAATGGTAACTGCTGTATTCGATGAAGATGTGATTAGGTAATTAGGGAAATGATAACGACTGTTAACAGGAGAGCCTTACTACAAAATCCACCCTCTACCGGGTGATAGCCATTCTCACCATCATGTTTCTGGTTTAGAGTCTGTAATCTGAAATTAACGTTTCAACCCCAAATGGAATGTTATCTACATTGAGTAGCGAATTAAAATTAAAAAAAAAAAAATTTTTTTTAGTCGAAAAAAATTTTCACCTCTTTTAAAATTCATTTTCAAATTTGAATACATATAATTATTCACAGTATTGAAAATTACTTATACAGGAACGATTGACTAATGCACGAATGTCGTAAAGGCTTTATCTGTTATTCGTCGAACTTTTCAACAAAAAGAAATCTCGTGTTCTGATATTGAGCAATAGTTTCAGTGTGTGATGGCTGCAGTTAAAAGCAATATGCTAACATTTTAATTATAATATTGCATGACTTAATCCGTTATTCACGTTCATTCGAGTTAAATGCATTATAACGATGTCACATTTCCAAGTCACATGACTCCATGTCAAGAACCCCTTCACTCTGCGTGCTTTTATTGAAAATTGTTGCTTACAGCTTACAAAGCACTTAGCCAAGCATTCTTTGCTGGTGACGCTTAAGCGCTTTGTACTGTTCCAATTTTCTTCGTTTTTTTTCGCTTTTGTCACACAATCTATGAACTGCAATATGTTCAATGAAACATATCACTTGACCATACCTAAGTGAACGTCGTTGGGCTATACTTTATTTTAAAGTCTTTAATGCATATTAATATTCAATTAAAATGATGCTGCTTTAATCCAACCACAAAATTGAGATTTGAATGTTTCAGTTTGATAATTATATAATGTCATGATTAAACGCGATTTTGACAAATATAATTATCGTAGTTAACAATAGTAACTATAACGTTGATGCTGGTCATAATGAGATGTATGATAATAATGATAAATAATGGCTTACAACACCATAATAGAATGAAGTAGATTATAGCGTTGTTAATTGTGAATTCAGCATTGTGCTGTTATTTCATGTTTGATTTTGAATTGGCTACAATCAATCACTGTGCTGTATAAGTAGGGTGGACGGAAATTGAATCTAATGAGTAATATAACAGTCATAATGGAATTTAATAAATTATTGTTCTAAATTCGTACGAGGGTAAAAAGTAATTTCGAGGATTGTCATCAGGACAGTTGAAATTTATATCCACTGTCCAATTGAAAGTTCCCACAGTCAACGATTATACGGCTGGTAACTATACCGCGTTCGGACACCTATACACATCGTATTTCGAAAATTATTTAAAAGTTTTTCTCCCATTTTACCAATATACCTACGTACAAATACAGACAGTGTTTAACTTCATGAAATTTCACGGGATAAAATACGTATTTTACAAATTTTATACGTATCATTCGTGATCCTTGATGCGGAAATTTTCACCGTGTGAATAGATATGAATCGTGTATATGAATCTACGTTTAGATTTTTGCTGTAAACCGAAAATTTCACCCCACAAAGCACTCAACTTTAATCATTTCGGAAACGACGTGACGACGCGATTGTCAGAAGTGAAAAGCTCGCACTTTTCAACAGTCTTTAAGTTAGGTTATACTCGTTTATAATTTCATAAGGGTGCACGACATGGAAATGAATGAACGAACATTAGAAACTCACTCCGAAGGCGGCGAAATGAAATTTTAAACTACCTGTTCGCTTGCCGGTTCCAATATTCAATTGATTGAAAATAATACGATTACTCTGAAATATTGTCGATTATTATTGAGATCTGATTAACTTGAACTTGAATACTGTCACATTACATTTCGGAGAAAGTTGTTCTGCAGTGTTGAAAGCCGTAAATTTTTCAAACGAATTATCATCAGAAGCGTATACAGCTTTGTTACGTTTTACTGTTTGGTTAGAATAAATTATATTGCCCTCGGGACGCTTGTTCAGCAAAAAAACAGTCGTAACAACAAACGAGTCTGAATGAATAACGAGATACCGGAAGTACAGTTTCTTTTTTTTTTTTCCTTTTTTCTTTTATATATGAACGTAGGAGCAAGATGGCTAATTTTCAAACTAACCACTCTGCAGCCTTTAACCATTCAGAAATTGTATTTACTGAGAGTTAAAGAGCTCGCCCTATAAGCCATCTACGGAGAGTGGTCCAGTTTTTATATTACATGGAGTGGTTTATGTTTTTACGGCCTAGAATGACTTGAAAAAATGGAAACATGTGAACCCAAAATGTCAACTTTATCTTTTGTCACACATATATGACAACAATTTTGACGAGATTGTTGTTGGTAGGTATTCCCACATTTAGTAGATACAACGAGTAAGCTCTGCGTAAGTAATAATAAAAATAATAATGTTCGTTTCACTAAATCATCCTTTCCAGCTTTTACACTAATCAGAATATCGGTTATCAATTATGGATACGCATATATGGAAATTTAACAGCTTTCAATGCTTCGTTAAATTTGATTATTTTTGGAAAAGAAATGTTAAAAATTTGAGAAAAAAAACAAACAGAAAAAAAAAGAAAAAATTGGATACCTTATATATGAGGTAAATAAAGTACTTTATTTCTGTTAATTTTGTATTTTACTCCATAAAACGAAGGCAGCTTATTAGAATTAGAATTTATTAACGTACGCGTGTAATAAAGGCACGCGCGCGGCCGTGTTGTAATTGAAAGATATTTTTCAACTTCAATTCACTCGAGGGACACTAATTTAATAATAATAATAATAAAATGAAAGAAAAAAAAAAAAAAAAAAAAAAAGGAAGAAGAAGAAGAAGAAGACATTATACGATATGGTCGTTTGAAATAATGGATCCACGCCACGATTCAGCTATTTCTGGATATCCTTTGAGTTGGTAGACTTCTTGTGAGCCGGTGGAGCAATTTATTGATTAAAAATACTTGAGGAGAAATTTTAAACCCTGAAAGAATACGTCTGCTTCGCTGTGCCTCGTTCTACGGCAATTTTGTTCGGATATTCGTGTAGCTAACTCACGAACGCACACAAATAAGCTTTTCTTCAATGTCGACAGACTTTCGGGAATTTCATGAGATATTAATGCTGGGGTCGAGTTTAACAAGTTTTACATAACTCAACGCTCGATTACTCACACGCGTTAACAAAATTTCTATATCTCCATAAACCCATGATCGTATGATCATTTTCATTCCTTTCAACATTTGAATCCCAAGTATTTGCACAGCATAATTCAACCTATGATACCTGAAAAAATACGCCGGGAAAATGATCTGCTGTATCAAAAAATTTTCAAAGCTACATATTATATGAGCTTTGGAATTTGAAGCTCAGTTACTCTGAACAGAAATTTGAACGGGTCAAATAATGGTAAATGAAATTCCATGCACAAACGAAACAGTAACAACGCGAAAAAATAAATAAAATTGGAAAGTTGATTTTCCCGTAAAAGTCATTCGTCATGCCTGCACACGCACCCGGTCGCACCGTAGTGCCCACTTATGACCCCCAACGGGTGTTTGGTAGCAGCAGAAGCGCGACTGGCAAATGGAGGCCGAATGGCTTGTGGTGTTCATACTAGTGTTGTTGTATGAGCCCACCGCGTTAATAAGAGATTATCCAGTGCAGTTAATTATTCTGGGCTCGCCTTCCCTAATTAATATTCTGTAAGGGTTATGTGTGGCGTTGGTGGACACGAAATAGAACACTCTGTGCCACCAACAAAACCAGCTACCCACCGCTTTCATGTCTGTTTAGAAATTAAAAGAGAAAAAAATGAAGACCAGAAAAAGAGATTAATGATGATAATAGTAATCAAAAAAAAAAAATGCTCCTATTTTCATAAACCCATTTCGAGAGCAGCTGCAGATTAATTTTATTTTTCAACAGTGGGGGGAGGGTGGGACACAACGGCGGTCCTGGGGCACAACGGCCCCCCTCAAAAATTTGGTCGAAAAAAATTTTTTTGTTTTTCGTCAAATTATCTTGAATTTGATGAATTGACTCATTTTCAAGCCAATCCGCGATATCTGAGGCACAATTGACCACCCTGAAAAATTAGGTAAAAAAAATTTTTTTTTGCCAGTAGAATTCAAGTAAATAGGGTAATTAAGATGAAGAAAAACATTTTCAACGTTGAAAACAATTTTTTAAAAGAAAAAAAAAATTCTTTTTTTTATGTTTCATTTTTTAGAAGGGGGCCGTCGTGCCCCACAAATTTTTTTTTTTTTTTCAGAATTTTGGCAAAGTGTCGGTGAATTTGGGCAAGATAGAACAAGAGTAAACTGATTTGATGGTTGAAATCCACAAAAAAGTATTACCCGGCTTAAGGGGTCCGTCGTGCCCCACCCTCCCCTATATAATATGTGAAGAAAAAAGTATTCATATGTATTGTACCTACGTTCAATCTTGTTTTGCCGTTATAAAGTTAGGTACCAACCTACCCCTGGTAACAGAACAAGCCATTTGGATGTTGCCGAAAATATGACCCATTGAACCGGCATCTGATGTAATTCAGTTTGGCAGACTTGGGTAGAAAAACAAAAGCTTCTTTCGGATTCACTGATATGGATTCGTGGTTGTATAATGGATATCATTATTGAAAATACATGGAGGAGATTTTACTACGATCTTGAATTATCAATGAGGGAATATAAAATTTTTACGGATTTTCTCTCCACCTTCGTAGTTCATAATAGAAAAGAAAAATAAACAAAAATTTTCTTGTAAATATTGAAAAATGATCGTTTTTCTTGAACTAAAAATTTCCAAATCGTGGATATCAGAATATATGTTCCTTCCTGATACGAATAAAACATTTTCGTTCCTCGATCTACGTTCATGGAAAATTTTGCGTCACAGCTGTCGTACCACGGTAAGTTCTGATTTATGCACTGTTTATAAAGGACCGTTGAGGGTATGGTCAGTTTATTTGACATTCTAATAGGACCGGTGTAATATCGGTTTGTTGAAGCGATTCAATAGGCCGAGGTCCAATCTTTTCGTTGGTATGTTTTCCGCCATTTTTGTTTCAATATTTTTTTCAAAAAACTTACTTAACAAAACTGGTTCTCTTCGCTGTTCAGGAATGGAAAATGATTTTTTCGTCCATTTTTCACTTGCAGAATCGACGACTAAATTCAAAGGAGTAGTTGACAAGCGTTTTACTGTATCATCATGCATCTCGTACACACATTCGTATGAGGAAGAACATATCGAGAGATATTGTCCGTTGGATAAATATATTTTCAGAAAATTCTGTTAAGGATAACACAAAGGGTTTAAAAAAAAAAGAAGAAAAAAAAAATAATTTTCGTGGCTACCCAGGACTACCTTTTACCAAGAATTCTACGCCGTAATAAGACCCGTGAGTTTTCTTCACGTACTATGAACGTTGGTAAAGCACCAGTGTTTAATTTATAATAATACCATAGCACGTAAAGGTTTAATTTGTTTCCATCCGGAATTCTTGACGACGAAGACGGTATCACGTACGGTCGATTGGTTTATTGTGCAAATACCGTTGAAAATTATTACCCCGTGCAAATTTTAATTTGTAACAGTCTATGATTCCTCGCATGAAAAGGATAGGAATTCGATTAGTTAGAACTCGTGGTTAAATTCCACCTCTTTATTAACTGTCAGTAATCTAGCTGCGGCACAGTTTTTACAATTTGTTAAAAACGAGTGAAGACATCTACCTAACTGATTACCTTTCGCGTCGAAAGGCTTTTTTTCCGTGAAGACTCAATGACAACGTGAATTCTAGAATTTGAAAAATATCTGCTTTTCCAAGCGGACGTGAACACGCGACGCGTAGTTGAAGCTTTGGGTTGGGTAGTACTGTAGCTTTACAGGCACTAGTCGCACCGTTATATAACAAAAGTTCACATGAAGGAGAATTCACAAAGACCAGGCAAAACCTAGGAAACCCTTCGTGGTTAAAATATGACTTTATGGCACAGACACGGGTACAACCATCCGACTTAAAATTATTTAGTCTACAAAATAGCACATTCAATCATTCATCACTAGCAAACATGGTACTATCTTTATCTGTTTGTCCGACATTTCAATCGTGCAGGGTTGAATAAATAAACGTATTTCTTATGGTCCTTGGAAGTGGTCACGTATTCCTGTAAAACAATTTATCTATGCAAACACTTCTTCAAAGTACTAACATTAAACAGGAAGATTATTATCGAGACAATATCAGAGACTGTTTCTTCTACGATTCCAGCAGAAAATAGTGTGTAATCTTGCAATGAGATATTATGCAATTGTTTAGTCTGTTATGCATGTGCATCGACTTTCGTCACTGACTTTTGAGTGAAGAAGAAAAAAAAAGAGGGGAAGAATCTGCAGCTGGTCTTCATTAGATTTGAACAAAAGTTTGTTCTTTATACTTATTATGCAACTCAGTTACGGGAGCTCTTGCAGTTGGCAATTTTCCCGATGGCAGAAAATCTATGGATGTTGAAATCTCCTACACCATATACCAGAACCTTGTGACAGTGGTAAAATTCGTTCGCAAATCCTTAATTTTTCGCGACAACTTTTGCAAATGCATACACAAGTTTTATACTGTTCAGAAACTGTGGGAGTAGTGGCCAAACTACTTCTCCTTACTCGTCCATTATTCTTTCTTTGCACAGACCAGATTCTCTCACCTCACGTAAAGTTAACTTTTAATTACATATTGCCTTCCCTGAGAAGAAAAGGCACTATCACAACAATACTTAAACTTCGCTTTCACTTCCAAAAGCATAATTCTAGGACGCACAGGTACAAACTACCTCATGAAGCGTGCGTCTGAACGCGTGGCAACTTTTGAGCAGACAATAGGCGTTCCGTTGCGTTCAACTAAACATAACCAGTTCAGACTTATTCATTATTCTCATGCAGTCCTTCAGTCCTAAGTCGTTGTCGCTATATTTCATCTGAATTTTCTTCAAATACCATGCGCACATAACAATAAGACATTAACCATAGAACAGTGGCTCGTGAATTTTGGCGCACAATATATATTGCAGAACACATTTTGCATGATTATACAATTAATAGTGAATGCAGAAGAAATCATTCCTCCTATGGCCTGTCAGACTTTAAATTTAGAGTTTCAGTATGATGTCTAAAAAAAATTTCACGTTACTGTATCTTCAAAATAATCTTCCATTTGATTTCAACCATATATGGTTATTCCACTTTATGTACATAACTGTGAGAGCAATTCTCTGTGTCAACGAAACCGTTCCAATACGATGCAAGCCTCTGTTTGTAGATATTCCGTTACCTACCATCAAAGTGGCGCAAAATCTGAACTAGTACGTTCATAAACATTTGTAGAAAACATATAGGTACATCGAAATATGCATACGGGAACTATTTTAGAGATTTCCATATTTACGTCCTCAAAGTTGCCTCCCTTCATACTCTACACCTGCAATTTTCATCCGACCCAAAACCCATTAATTACCGCTGTGGACGACCGAGTGCAGTGGGTATACCTACTGTCGAAGCAATTGACCGCTTGGGGTAGGTATATAGCGCATAGATTGCACTCATTACAGCTTCTATCAAGGACGAATCGATTCGGATAGCTAAGGTAGATATAATTGGATAGCTCTTGACGATATGTGGTTAGTCTCTGAAACGTTGCAGAGAAATTCTGTGACTGTGGTTCAAGCGGTAAAATATCTACGTTCTAAACGTAGTTAATATAAAGCATATTTTGAAGGAGAATTTCATGCATCAGAGAGAGGATCATCATAAGCTAATGTGGGTCACGCGAAAAGTCACTTGCGATGGTACGTAAAGGTAAGTCAAGCGGCAAATTTACTCTTGTACTTGAGACTCTTATATTTAGCTCGTTTAAAGAATACTTGATGCAATACCGTTATAGACTCTTCTTATATCCTTTGCAGATTTTAAATAGAAAAAAAAAACGTGTGTGTCATACAAAAAACCGTTCCAACCATTCCCACCAAAGAACTGTGTGTTCCAAAGTAAGATTAGTTCTTGATATTCCGTCGCAAAGAGCGCGGGTGTTAACTTCGCGCTAACTACTTACATGCTCAAGCAAAGTTGAAAATTTAATTGCGGTTCTCATCGGGTGAGGTGAATTCAAAGACGCAAACTCAGTATAGATTATAATTCCTCGCACGATGTTGATGGTGGACAAGTGTCACTTTAACTCGTCTGTGTAATCTCGTCTCAGCTTTAAACATAAGCAAGAAATTCTGTAGCAAGAACGTAGCAAGGACGGCCAAGGGGTAGTTAAGACTTAACCCTTATACGGTAAGTTTATGAAGGGGCATCCAGCTAGCAGGATGGTGTGTAGAGCTGTGTGGATGTAAGAGCGGAGCGGGAGGCATAAGCTTATGTAAGCCACCAGTGAAATTATGAGAGAGATAATGCTCGCGTACTAGAGATGTTTTCTGCGGAGATATTCCCGGAATGCGGCTCGTATTTTGAACTTAATTTCACAAGGGAGATAGTCTGATCCAGGTGGAAGGTTGAAACTCCTTCTTGATTTACGAAGAGAATAATTTTGACTTCGTTATCCACGTACTGACTATAAATTAATGATTCAATATTGCGATAAGTGGACATTTTTAATACAAATGTGCGTCATGTCAGTTCGTTCAAATCCAAATGAAATGACTGATCCAGTTCACCCACGAGCAGAGGTCGAGCTGGAAATTTGATGGAGAAATAGAAGAGAAAAAAAAAAAAAAAAACATGGTTGAATTGATATATAGGTGGAGGAGAAATCGCTCTCTTCCGTGTCCCATGTGACAGTAGGCACTCGTGGCCCCCTGCCGCTCAGTCAAGTGAATAACCCCAAAACTCATTTTTTATAGATATCCCATCTTGTTCGGCGAGGGTGATGTAATATTTACATGCCCACCGAGTGCCGGATAGATCCGACGGTTGATAAATATTCGCACCTACTATAAACGGACGATCTGTGTCACCTAGCTAAACTTGTCACAGTAGAAAAACATTGCATTCAAATCACTCGACGAAATATGTATCAATCAATAGTTATGATGACGGATGATAAACTCATTTCATTTTGCATGAAATACACGTCTGCAAGCTTTATCAAAGTATTTATTAAATTTTGTATCAGCTTGTTTATCAGTAGAAGCAATTATATATTTTCATAACTAATAGAATATGACAGCATTTTATCATCTATACATATCGTCGAGGTTTTTCCATTATTTCGAATTCATCAATTATTACAATAACCTTTGTAGCTTATACTTAGACTTCAACATCCGCACTTTATTCCGTTTCAAATAATTTTACAATTTTTTGGTTTCAATGTAATACGTCTCATGAGCTCCTACCGTTTTGGTATTTTTAACACATATACTTCGTTAAACATTTTCACTTGCTGCCCAGTTATCAAACCTTTTCTACTAATGACTTTAATTTAGTGAAAATCTAATCCTGGCTAAGATCTGGAAAGCCATTTCAAGCGATATAATTTCGATTCTCTTTTATCCTGAAAATTTTCACTTCAATTCTCTGAATCGTATTGTTATGGAAGTGGAATACCTCATACCCTGCAATTTTGGTGGAAGCTTACTTATGCCTTAAGTTTTGGTCGCAAGTTTATGCTGTATTATTTCATACAAATATTAGCTTCTACATGTTACTTTATTAGAACTATATACGCAACTTTGATGAGTTGTCGGATCATATTCTCCACAATCAAAATAAATTTCCTGTTCATCTACTACCCTCAAAGTTTACTTGACATCCGGAATCCTGTCTGTCAACCAGATTTTCGTGCCAACGTAATGAGTTCTTCTTCCCACGCTTAAAGCCAATTCTCAGTAGTGATGACGTCATCACCATCGTTCACGAGCTATTTCTAATCAATTAAAATCCACCGTTTACCGACGACCAATCTTAACGCGATTACTTGGCCCACTAGATGCGATATCGTGCCCATATAAATCACATGACAGCCTCAGCTAAAGGCTATAGAATCTCAACGATAGGAGGATCGGAAGATTGGAGGTGGAGCAGGCGGTATCCTACATTGACGAGATGTCAGTGGCAGCTGCTGCTGCAGGTACCACTAGCCTTCATAGCCCCATCATCTTTTTGGAACCACTGTTATTCACTATGTATGTATACGTCATTGCCAAGACTAATTTCTTCGCGTATT
Organism: Macrophya annulata; assembly: GCA_963924015.1. Taxonomy (NCBI): domain Eukaryota; kingdom Metazoa; phylum Arthropoda; class Insecta; order Hymenoptera; family Tenthredinidae; genus Macrophya; species Macrophya annulata. The sequence goes on from OZ001259.1 coordinate 15,638,396, forward strand.
AATTTTCCGATGATTTCAGACTCTGTGAAATGGAAGGTATGTATTGGGTGTACGATGCGACACTTGGAATAAATTTTCCGAATGTTGATAGGTGAGCTTGTCACTATATACGTGAATCTCTGAATCTGTGTAAACGACATTTCAATTTCTGTCAATATCTGTGCATATTACTCTTCAAAGAAGCACGCGTAGAGCTTTTTCGAAATTGTTATCGCGATAAATTTTTATCTCTTTTTGCTTGACACGAGAATTTTTCGGCGTGGAAGCGGTTTATTTGTGAAACTAACAAAAATTGCTATTCTCTACGTATAGTCATAGTTTACTGTACTCCGCGGCATCTACGAGTTAGCTTATCCCAAGGTATAACGTGTCTCCAACATCCGGACTCCTAGCTCTGACTTTTGAATCACAGCGTCCTCGTCGATTGTACGAAAAGAAAAAAGTAAGGAGACGAGAAGAACGAACTCGACGTGCCTATTGAGAATATATTTCATGCCTCACGTCTCCTAAGCTCTGACGAGACGTCGTTCGCATCTGGTTTATACGCATCATGCCAAAGAAGGGGGAAACGAGGGAAAATTGAAAATATAGTATTATATGAAACTGCAATTATTATTATTATTATTATTATTATTATTATTATTATTATTATTATTATTATTATTATTATTATTATTATTATTATTATTATTATTATTATTATTATTATTATTATTATTATTATTATTATTATTATTATTATTATTATTATTATTATTATTATTATTATTATTATTATTATCATCATTATTATTATTATCATTACTATTATTATTATTGTTATTTTTATTATTATTATATCTCGCTCTTCTCTGGTTGACAAGCGATGAAACCAGTCGTAGATAATAACGATAAATTGATGGATCCTTTCGCATTGAAGAAACGAACGAATCACTGTACCCGGGAAAAATAATGACGATGCTTCAAACGGCGATGATGGAAGTAGAGACGAGGGTTCACGTAGTAGAGAAATCGAGAAAAGGGCAAATGTCGCAATACTTTTGACACGGGTTGTGGGTTTGACAGTAAATGGTTTGATAATACGTGTCGATTCGCTTTGTACCTTTTCAAAAGTAATTATACCAAAAAAATTTTTCTACTCTGTTGTGTGATAATTCCATTCATCTCTGTTATTGATTTATATACGTTATATACATACATACATATACCTTCATATATATATGAACGTAAAATAAAAATACTAATTACGATGTAACTCGACTGGTGGTATGTATACGGTTCTGCTTTAACTCCGAATAATTTCAAGTTCTGTTTTCGTCTGTCAATTCGGTTATTGATTATCACAAGCAAATAAAATTGGAGAAAAAATCTTGCGCAAAAAAACAGTCACCATACACTGTGCGATCACGGTGGAAAGGGGAGCTTTCAAATTTTGAATTATCACATCCCCATGTCACCTATCCCTACGAGGAAATTTTTGAAGGGGTTTTATGCGTAAGCATCGGGTGACTGCTGACTGAGATTTATTATAAAAACTGTACCCCATTACTATGGAGTTTTTGTTCATTATAATTTGTATATTAAACAGACTAGCTGACGCAATCAAACCTCACGCCTTTAGTACCCCGCATCTACGTTGAGAACAAAAAATAGTACCACGAGTTTATATCAAAAAAATTTTCGCCCTTTCGGACCCCAGACGAAGTTGGATGAGAAATTCTGTTTTTCAGATAAGAATCGCTTTGATTCTGTAAAAAAAAAAAAAAATAGAAAAAAAAAACTCCCCATTTATCGAAAGAATGAAATCGATTGACTGTACGATGAATTGGTTCTATAAAAGCTTTTTTCAATGAGCTTCTGAAAGCCTCTTTCTCACATTGATGGCCAATGCTACGGAGGCATTAATTTAGGCCGGAAGTTAACGTTATGTGGGCGTACTATCGACCCAACGGACGATAAATTTTGCGACAACCAGGATTTGGGCGTATGATCATTTGAATAGGTTCGTTGGACAACACGTGTGGTTTTGGGAATTTATAATGCATAATTAGCAAGTATATTGCAATTTATTGTTTCTCAGTTCATCAGATTTCTATTAATGATATAATTTCGAAACAAATTACTGTATCCCGACGACTGGTGAAACGTGACGAACTTCTGTTATAGGTCGCGGTGCGGGACTTGTGTCAAAAGTGAATGCAAATCCTACATGAATATTCAAGTAATGTAATCCAATGGTGACGGTTGGGTTGGCTGATTTTAGTCCACGGGGTAAAGGGGCGCAATAACAATCCGTAATTCGTGACCAAGGTTATCGCCATGTTACCACTTTAACGTCTAGGTAACTCAATTCAACAAATCACGAGAGTATCAACCTCTTAAGTGTGACAATTTCGTTCGCAGCTAAAACTATCGTTGAGAATGTATAAACGAAACTACATTGATCAACCGAAAAACACTGAGATAATAACCGGGAATTAAGTTTAACCAATTTTTACGACCTTGTTAAAATCTGTATTAGATTGACGAGCTATACGTAAAACGAATTAATGTATAGTAGCCATTAACTAAGGACGTAAGATGAAGCTGTGGGCAAAATATATGTGTGAAAGTTTCGAACTGAGTAAATTGTTTCAACAAAACCCCTGTAGGACACGTGTCAACGGAACTTGCCATGGTTACTTATTTTTACACTCGAAGGATCAGGAAAGAGTAAAGGATGAAGGATAAAGGTTAAGGGGTGAAGGGTAAAGTATAAAGTGTAAATTGTGGAGGGTTAAAAGCAGGGATAAAGGCTAAAAGTTAAAGGACAAAGGTCTGAGTGCAAAATTGACAAAATTCTTATCAGATTACAGGATTATTATTAATATGATTACGAAATTTTTATTCATATACATTTCTTTAAATTAACCATCAAGGTATTGGATTGATGGTTACAATTTTTAGTCAAAGATCGTTAATGAGGCGTGTTCAATATGACTTTCCTTTGCAGTGTATCTGCCCACTACGCGAATGCATAGATTTTTACCGCAATTTGAATGTGTAAAGTGCGTTAGAGGTAGAATTATTTTATAGAAATGATGTTCCGCCACATCTGCAATAGGTTATTGAATCAGCATCGGTTTAACGGCATCCTTCGAGAGTAGCTAAACTCCCTCGGGAATACGACGCTGACGCCGATACTCGTTCCTCTATACCTCTGAGATCCCACTACACGCCATTTCTCCTCATATATTCTAGTTCAATTTTCAACCGTTTGTGAAGGACTCGACAAAGCTGTCCCGAATATTGGGTTATGAGGAGACATTCACGATTTTACGCGCATTCAAATTCTATACCAAATCTACATCTGTACAGTATGTATATTATCAACTCTACATATTATATAGAATGAAACCCCTGAGGCATTTCGTGTCCACTTAGTTTCCTTTAGCAGAGTTTAATTGCCTTAAATTTTGGCAGAAGAAAAATACTTAAGTCATATTTTTTGATGAAACGTTTAATTGGATTTCATAGGAGAGACTTGAGTGCATAAACCTGGATTTTTTTTCTTCAGGCTTTTGAATTCATATAGTACCATGTAATGTAAAGTAGAAAAAGAAATAAAAACGCTACCGAAATGAAATACTCCGGGGTTCCGTTTTTGTATCATCTCAGCATTCTATTCTAAGGTTCAAATTACGTTGATGGCATACGGAGTCGTCAAGAAAAATGTCAGTGAATGGTCTCAAAACCTCGAGTTCACGAAAAAGAATCTAGTCCACTAGAGGCGTGTACGTTTTCAAGTAACTCGGACTTTTCCTGGTTCTATAGAAGATCGCTATTGGTTTCCTGCTACAAATCAACTTGATGTACGCGCCGTAATTAATAGAAACCCTGAACTGAAAAGAAAACAAAAAGGTCTTTTATTGTGTTTTGAGAGAAAGCTTTATACCATTAAAAGCAGCATTCTCTGTGACTATGCTGTTGAAAAATACCACTCATTGATGTTATTCTTAAATTCTTTAACACACAAAAAGAGTATTACGAACTAAATTCGTGAAACAATAGGATGAAACTGAGACATGAGATTCATTTCTCATTCATTTCATTTGGGAGAAGCTTTCTTGATTCATTTTTTTTTTTTTTTTTCTTCTCGATTATAGACAAATATTTTCATTGATTACAGTCATGAAAATCGTGACTAGACCACACTTTCAAAACGTTTCATAATCGATCTAGCGATATTTAAATCCACAACAATGAGACAGAAAAGTAAATCCGTATTCACCGCACATATTTCAGAAAATCCCACCGATTAGATTTGACGAGGTCAGATTCATGGTAATGTGAGACATTCCGTTATTGCGTGCTCAGAAATCTAGGAGAAAATCACGATCTCCAACCCTCGTATAATACGAATTCAGATTTACTATTCACAGTGTATCGGGAATACCTTTCACCCTATACCGACCATTTTTTGAACGCCAATGAAACGAGCGATGTTTATTTATAAATTAAAAACGAAATGGCTCGTTACCTCACGTCAATTACTTTTCACACATTCTATGGAGTTCAGAATTCACTTTTATCATATACAATTGGCTAATTCAATGAGACTTCTCTTGATAGATTTAAAGTGCTTTCGTACTTTTTCAAGTACTTTTTTTTCTACTTAACACATTCAACCGAATTTGAAAAGCCTAACGTGTCGTGAGCGACACCAGCTGCGGACCTTGGATTATAGAAAGGGTACCCAAAAAAGGTAGAGCTAACCACGACCACCTACGTTAGTCAGGAATGTTGCCGAGCTAGTGCCAGTATAAGGGATGAAAAGAAGCGACCACCAGCTCTCAGCTTTGCTGTATCTAAAGTAAAAAAGTGTGAAAATTTAAAAGACTAGGGAACAGGGAGAACTTGTAAACATGTATTAGGTTCACTTCCACAATAATCTTCATAAAGTTATACTTAAAAATTTTCTGCGTTTTAAAATTCGTTGCGATTAGCAGGTTAACTTTTTCAAGTAGATAAGTTTAGAGATTTTTTTTTTTTACCTCCCACAATAAAAATAATCTGAAAAGTACAATGGAATCATAAGGGTACGGAATATCTTTTAACGTCATTCTTTTACTCCAAACATTCATACCAATTGTAGGACCCGTAAAGTATTATTTTTTGAAAAGTTCTACTTTATAATTTGTGAAGTCAAAAGATTTCCACATTCTCAATTTACCACGATCTACATGTATATATAGATATACGAAAACTTTAGAGGAATTTCTTTAGACGATGAAAATTTTTTTAATTTTTTTATTTTTATTTCTTTATTCAGAGTTGAACTTTAGTTTTAATCAAGCTTCAGGAATGAACCAAATGAATTTAACAAACAGCTTATTAGAAAGGAACTTATAAAACGTAAGACAAAAGACAAGCGAGATGCTTAACATACAATACAAGTTTTGCATGATCACGCTTGTTTCTACTCTCGGTAAACAAACCCGTGCTAAGTCGCCTAATTGCGTCGGGAAAACAATGCTGTCGATACAAACGTCAGGTTTACCCGGTACAATTGTAGTTTCACCGAACTTCGTACCACCATCCTAAACTAATGCCATTATCCCCCTAGCTTCTATAGTTCTCTGTCCCTCTAGTACCCTGTCTGGGGTTTGGAGGCCAGTTTCTCGTCTCCAGATATATATCACACATACGTGTGTATATGTATACCACAGTTGTGCAAGTAGCACACGAGATGTGCAGGTAGGCAGAGATCGGGTTAGCATTGATCGCGGCATATCGATTGGCAATTTCTCGAAAGCCTAGCCGGAATGGTAACAATTGCAGTCCCTTTCCGTCCCTTGACACAGGAAGTCGTACGTTTTGGGATCTTGAATTATTCGAAAGGTCAAAGTCGAGAAGTGACCACAGGCCGCAGATCTGTGCCGAAGTTGAACAAGGCAATTGAAAACTTTTTGTAAAAAAAAAAATTAAAATTAAGCTTCTAATAACTTCAAGGATGAATTTTAAAACTCCAACGTATCGTTTTGATTGTCAATTTAGCAGCGATTATGTAAACTCGATCCATAACTTCGTGCACAAACTCATTGGCAACGCTCCAGTGTAGTTTTATCGAGCGAATAACGCGACAGACTGGCGAACGCTGGTGTAACATTCGTTGTTTAGGATATAATCAGCCAGGAATTGGTGTAGCAAGGGCGGATTTGTGGATTTCATCGTACAAGGGGACACGTCCAAATATACCCTAACTGCAACTACCGCGTTAAACTCTGATAGGGTAGAACCGTAGACTATGGAAGGTTTAGATTGAACCTATACTAGCTTTTGGAATTACTGGCCCAATTCTATCGTAGAGTCAATCCTGCTGTTCAACATCGACTGTACTCTACGTTCAGGATCTAACTGATTAGGGATCTTGTAACCAAACATATTTTACTTGTTTTTAGAAGCATACAAAATTTCTATCAACACGAAGTAACGAAACTGTATAGATTTCTTAAGCTTGATTGATCGATTCTTTCAACTGCAATGAAACACACCATACAGTGACTGCGTCCTATATAAAAACGACACGCTTTCATGTTTTTCGTTCAATCAAATTTGAGATATTAGACATCAACAGGCACTTACGTATCTTGCGGTTTTCATTCGCAGAATCCACCCCCACAATCTGTAAAAAGAAAATGAGAATTCACTTATTAAAAAAGCACTTGAGGCTGCCGAGAATATACGACTAAGTACTTTGTTGCCCCCCAACAGAGCGAGGAGACATGAATAGAAAGAATTATTTTTGCCTTGGTCTGCAGATACTTCGGCTATTAGGCTTATCGATTTCGAACAAAAAAAAAAAAAACCCAAGCATCTTACATCGAGACAAATTGAACTGCGAAGATGGAAACTTGGCTTACAAATTGATATTTTTTACTGTTTTGTTGAAGAAATAAAACAAAAATAACAAATTAGATCTGTTTGGCTAGACAGAATTTGTAACAAAATTTTAGCCACAAATTTTGGGCATGAAAACTCAATACGGTTGACACTGTTGAGGTATTGGCCCTATTTGCTAGTAGGTACGTAAGCTTTTGTAAGCTATAAGTACTCTGCACTAGCCTCGTATTATTCGTAAAAATCAAAAAAATCATTTTTTATTTCAATTAATTCATCGCTTTCATATATTAGGTAGTATAAATATATTCGTGTGCCTGTATGCGTGTATGTATATGTATGTAATGTACATAATCGGGGTTCGCCGTTCTCCTTTTGGTAGTCCCAGGAGAATAGGGGATGGAAAAGTATACAAATCATGCTCAATTATTGCGCTACCTCTTTCTAACATTTTTGTCAAGAAAGATTTCAATAGAACGTGGGGAAAGAAAAATGAATATCATGTATAACCTTTTTTAAATATCTTTTATTCTTGAATTTCTGAATTCTTGAATTCAAGAACTGCTGTTACACGAGGCGGGACTGCTTATCGTCGTATAAGACTCAACCGCTGAATACGTCAATACATCGTTATTCCCGCAAGGTTTATTGAGTGAAATCGAAACCTGACTATACATACCATATATACATATATAACTAAATCTTATTTTCGTTAGTATAAATTTTTCAAGATATATTATAGGTATCAAAGGCACAGGAAATATGCTATGTAAACCCGGTGGATTTATCCTCATTTTCATTCAGCTCTATAACTCTAAGGCGATTGAATTTAGCCAGAAATATTTTCAAGGAGAACGACTCATTTGATCAAAGTATTATCCGTAATACCAAGAAAGTATTTAATCAACGTTACTTCAAGGGCGACTAGTCTCACGGTCTCGTGAAATAAAAGCCATGATGACTTTTTTTTTTTTTCTTTCATCATGGTCCAAGCTATCCAATTTTCACGTTTCTTTTCTTTCCATTTTTTTCTTTTCTAGTTTTTCTCTCAGAGACCAAGAAGTTTTATTATGTCAGTGACATATCCAGGCACATATTAGGGTAAAATCTTATTCGTATCAGATCGGAGTGGAATGTTGTTATGTATAAAAGAAAAGTTGGTTTTCTACTATAGCGGATGTAGGTTTATCTTCAAAAGTTATATCATGCAGTGGAGCTTCGTTGGGTTCGTGAGTGGTATAAAGGGAGAAAAAAAAAACAAAAAATATATCGTTGGAGTTATATATACGAGGTTGTAATTATTTAAGCACGTAAAACTTTTCTATAGATGAAAATTTTAATGATTGTGTAATAATTTTGGTAATTAGTAAATAGTTAAACGAGCCGTTAACAGCCCTTTTGTAAATTTTTTACAGATATGAATGAACTTTCTCAATTTTTACAGTAATCACATCACATTTCTATTTCCACTTTTATTTTCACTGCGCGAATTTCGGCATTTTATTTTTATAATTCCTCGCTATTTATTTATAATGAAATTTCAACTAGATAACCGACACAATCCTGCACTCTTACATTCAGATATCACAATGTGAACGTACATTACCCACTGCGGAATACCTACTCCCTCGTCACATCGTTCCAGCTGACAATTTTTCCACTGAATGGCACAGACGACAACAACGCCAGCAATGGACAGGTCATGGTTTTTTATCTTCTTTTTTCTTTGTTTTTTTTTTCTTTTACTTTTTTTTTGCAGTCTGCTGTTCACTATGTACATTGAAATTTAATACAAGTAGCGTCGGGGTCGGCACTTCGTTATTTTCATCTGTGAACGTGTCGTAACCAAGAGTAGAGTATAGAGGAATGAGAGAAATGTAAACCGTTTGCAATTCAGACGAGATTTTATTTCATATTTTTGCACAGAATTTATTCTCAGGTACAATTCACTGTCACCGACTATATATCTTAAGATTATTATAAACTACGTGTACACGAATTTCAGCCATTCTTTAGCGACCTCAAAACTTACCAAACATCAAAAACTTACGAAGAATACAGAGATATCGAAATATTTATGGGCACCATTCGACATTAAAGTCGAGGACGAAATTGTCCTTAATGTTAATCGATATCACTTTCTAAAGAGGACTGTTTTTCACGGTGATAACTTTTCTCTGTAGTAGTAGACGTCAGGGATAATGGCACAGACCGAGATTTCCTAAGATTCTTTTGTAAGTTTGAGAATGGTCTCCGTGCAAAGTTTGCTGCTGGTTGAAGCTTGACTAATTTTTTCTTTGAAAATCTGTTCGGACTTGTAGTTTTGTACTTTACAGTTGTACGAGAACTAACTGGCATAGGAAGTTTTGCAAATCTAGTAGCAATTCTATCGGCTCTGTCCAACTCATTGTCCGTTGAAAGGAAGTAGTGCCCACGAAATCTCTTCAGAACACCGTATTCAACGCCCCTTTTCAAGGCGGATTTAACCTGAAGAATTCACATTTTAAGAAATGATAGCAATAATTTACCACCGTTTGACTAAACGTTTACGAGATAAGAAGCTATACGGCAATGATAACTTCAGCTAGCTTGTATAACGTTGACTTTCCACTTTAACGAACTTCTGCGGATACATCGTTATTTTTTTAGCCAAAATCCTGATAGCTACGTGACAACGTTATCAATACTCTGCCCTAACCACCCTAAATGTATCAATTTAAGATGTCATTTTTGTGTAAACGAAATTGATCATGATTATAAGGAAAAGGTACAGGACAGCATTTCATCAAATGAAAATGGTATTTGCGGAACGAGTTTTTGAACGAGTTTAAAAATTGTTATTTTTGTAATAATCTTACTTGAGGTTTGATTCGACCTTGTGGCAAATTTGAACTCAGTGTGATATAGTCGATGATTTTACCGGATGTCGAGCCTTTGGTCTCACGGAGATTTTGAATAGCTGTGATGATGAGTGCAGCAATTTTTATGGGCTTTGTACGTGGTGATTTTCCCGTTTTTGTCTTTTCCTTCGGCATCTTGCTACCCAACTACTAAAACGATTACACTTTTCTATGTCAAACAGTATCTTGCATACAGTACACCGTTTAAATTTGTGATCGTAAATAACTCGAAATTTGAAGATTTAATTAGACACGTTAATTTATCAACCGTCAAAGCAAACTGTTTAAAAATACTAATAGTTTTGTTTTCGTTGCTAACGATAGACTACTGACAGTTTCATGTTTAAGCTACAGACATCAGGGAAAGTCGTGATACATTTTGCCATTTTCAATTACAGTCAAGTGCCAAAGAACCATTTTTACTATTCGACTTTTACTTTCACGAATCAAAAGATGTTTATAATGAAAAAAGCTCCAATTTTTTTTACTCCATTTGTCGAGCTAACAAAAACTGTCCTCTTAACGAACCTGAAACCTTTTAACGCTACTATCTTGATATCATAACCAGATACTCGATATATTGTGTATATTGGACAGGATTTTTCTCGGTTTAGGTGCACCAAGAGAGAGGAAACTTCTATGTATTTTTCGATAAGACCTATGTAGTGATAAGTGTACCTGCAGTTGCTTATTTCATCGACGACTCAGCTGGCTTTCAAGTCACATATCATCGACAGACTTGTGTGAATGATATTCGAAATTCCCTTTGACTCATTAATATAACATTGAAAGAAGAATGTCTTGAGCTTAATCTCCCATTAAATACGTTTCGTTTAACGTATGTATACGTACGTTCGTACTGCAGTGAAAGTTTCTCTCTGGTAAGTACAAACGGAACAAGTCTTACGTAGGATTACCGTGAGGGATTTGAAGACGGAGCAAGGCTAGACTTCGTATTTTGCAATCCTATAGTACAAGCTCTTGAGAAAATACGATACGAGATGCGATGAATTATCAACGAGTAAAGGAGGATACAATACAGGCGTATGTTACGGATTACATAGAGGGATGTCTATGCCTATACAACTGCAAGTATATTGCATTCTTTTGCAAACAATACGGGATAAGGACCTTATTACTGTGGGACAATAGCTTGTAACAACTGATATATAATTATAAATCATATTTTCATATCTCTTGCGAATTCTGAAATCAGATTATGAATATTTCCGCCTTTGATCTACGACGACATTCTGTCTCAGTGTTTTCATATAAAAATATTATGTTATATAAATATGACGGTATTGCGATTGCTTTAGAGTATAAAATCTGTTATTGCAAATATGCAATAATAAATTAATATTGGCAACGCAGTTTATTTGTTTGCACTGAATTGTTATTATTATTTTCTCTGCTTCTATTTTCAAATTAAATTCTATACTCATGAAATTCACATTTTGCAGAATTCGTTGCAGGTTGTTTAGCTGCTAATAAAAAAAAAAAAAAAAAAAACCAAACGGTTTCGCAATGCACGTTTTTCATGGTATAGGTCAATCAAATGTAATTGCTAGAACAAAAAAAGAACAGTTACCTAATTCTTTTTAAGGATTCCACGTAGGGCAGTGAATTGTGACATTCATTTACACTATTTCTTGACTATCCAGTGAACACACGACACTAGCCCTGATATATATCACTGTGGTTTCTGCGGGTAAATTATTAATCGAAATTCTATCGATTTCAAGAAAGAAAAGGTAGCGAACAGTAAATAACAAAGCTGAATTATAAATTGAGTTTCGCATGTAGTTGGTATTAGTTTTTAGCTAATTTTCAAGATACCCACGCTGTTCTAGTTTCGCAATTTTCGTGTATGACATCCACCCAGCACACATTCTCCTAGCTTCATTAATTGTATACGGTGGAAATGAATCAAATTATTCAGGAACTTCCACGTTTACAGACCTCAAAGTGATACGTATAATTCACAGTAAGTTTGTGAGCTATGATGCTATGTACACTATAATCTCGGTATGAATTTGGACTTCAAATAATCCAACAAGCATTATTCATCGAGGGGAGAACGGTAGTACCTGCAGTAAATAATTTAATTACATACTTTTTTGCGTATACGATTTTGCTTTATGCTTCCCAAAAAGTCTTTTAAATAATCAAAATCTCGCATACTGATATAAAATTAATCTTGTATCAAAGTATGACAGCTCTCAATGCTATACGAGGCGATTCACATAGATAAAAATCTAACTTCGTAATATGCAATTAAATCGTATCTCAATTTTAACGGTTGTGTTTCACAAATTTCCTATACATTCTGATCGTAACTATAAATAATCTCAGCTCGAAGGATAGTTAATATTTCAACAATCTACAACATTGAGTATTGAATCTATGTTTATAGTCTATAGAAACGTATTTATATAGACTCTCTCAGAATATTGGGCAATAAAGAGCACTCAACTGTACAGCAACCTCTAGCAAGTATCTACTGCACGTTGTGATGCGCATATATGTAATAATAAATTCACGTATAAAGATGGACAAGTAATGCGACGAGACATGGCTTTCATATTATCAAATACATTTTTCCCTCCTAAAAGCAATTTCTTGTACTTATTTATGGCAAATATGTATAAAATTGGATTTCCTTGCTCGAGAAGAAGCGTTGATTAACTGACAATCTGACGATGAACTAACGCCTGGATCAGCCAAAAATAACGTGCAATAAAAATTCAGCACGTCTTTTTAGTTCTACTATTTCCGGTAGGATTTTTCTGGCTATGGATACCCGGTCAGCCGGGTATCGCTTCTTTAATTCTCTGTGGGGTTGTAAACTCCAAACCAGATTCTGCGGAGATATAGGTATCGGGAAATGGTGAACGAGAATAGATTCAAATACTCCTAAAATATACTGGGATTACCATTTTATGAAGAAAGATTGGTTTTCAAATACACAATGTTAAATTTTACCTTTACGAGCTCGCCCAAAAAGTTTTAAACAAATACTTGTTTTAATAAAAACTGAACTGATCGTGATATTAATTGATAAAATTTGTGGTGTTAAATATTGATATGATATTAATCAGATTGACGCAAGTTGCCCAAATTTGGAAATAATTTTTTTTACTTGTTTCGGAATAGCCGAATAGCCCCACATTTTTTTTCTTTTTTCTTGTCTTGTATTCTTTTTTGTTCATTTTGCTCAATTACACGAAAATGAAAATGAAAATGGGAGACGAGGTGGTAAATATTGACCACCTTACTCGTAACATCGTAAGATATTTCAATAGCTTGAATACCTTCTTTTTACATAAATTGTCACCCAGCCCACGTAACGTACGCTCGAGTGCTCTTGCGAACAGGCAATTTAGTGGGTTTCTTTGCAAAATCCTTCATATTCGAATGGACCATTTCGTTACATTCAACAGCCCCGTGGAAAGAAAAAGAAAAAAAGAATAAATAAAAAATTGCCCAACTCTTGGATCAGAGCTTTTGATACTTTCTCCGGTCATCCAGCTTCCTGAATTTCAGTTGAAAAAAATTTCACGGTTTTCTACCGTTTCTTTTCGGTCCACTTCAAATTCTAAAGAGCTCAGAAATTTTTCCTCCCACTCCGTACATGTATAGTATATATACTATATTTTTCCATTTTAGTCAAATGGAAAAATCCCCTCTTACTTTGAATTTATTCCGTTATTCATAATATAAGTTTTTACTGATTACACACGACCGTTTTTCAATTGATTGTGATTTGTAATTTTACGATCAAATATTTGTTAATATTAACGTATTGGCGTAAGTCGGTATAGCTATACGATAGATCGATTGAACGCGGAACAAACATCAGCCATATAAGTATGTATGTATGTACTTACGGTTGAAATCAAATCTAGGATAGTTTTCCCATACGCGATAGGGATGCCTTATAAAGTCCAAAGGTGTATAGCGAGACCCGGGGGGTGTCGTAAACCCGCCAGGAAGACCCAGGCTTATCTACAGCTCGAATTGATAACGTCAAATTCGATCCTATAATGTATGTGCAAACGGAGACAAGCCGAGCTTAGCCATCCCTAGGTCGGAACGGTGAAAGGGCTAGCCTAAGCCCATTAATGGCGCCAACCGTAGCAGAATCCCTATCACCAGGAGAAAGCGTAGCTTGCATCTTTCGCTGTTTCAGGTCGACGTGTGGGACAATGGAGGATATTGTATCGCGGTTAGAAGTAGGTAGGTATGTACTACCCAGCTACCCAAATGTAAGAGGAAATGTTAAAATAGCGTTGTGTAAAATGGTGCTTAATTGGAGGGCAAATTTGAACAGATATGCACTAGGCGTAGACCGACGTGAATTAACCTCGATTAGAAGGACCAGCAAGGATAGCGAAGGATTAAACCGAAGGTAATAACGGACAAGAGCATTTCACTCGCAGTTATAATCTCGTATATCATCCAGGTTTACGGTAGAGGTGCGACCATTCGGTCTGAACCCATTACTCATACGTAGCTGACTAGAGTTATCCCTGGCATTCGTATGTAGGTAAGTAAATACATACGTATGTATATGCAAAAGCCATATACGATAGATAGGATATAAGCGGTGATCGGGTTACAGGCAATAAGATTGTGACGCGAACATATGCCTTGCAGTTGTGGAAACTGCATAATCCTCGATGATACATTGGAACGCCAACAACTCCGATCAGCCCCTCGCCCCCTGGTCATCGCTTCGTAGTTACATAGACCGTGTTGCATTCTAGCCAAAATGCATCGTGTGCGTGCTGTGGCGAGGAAGATAACATGCCGTGGTTATCGGTTATCTGATGAAGGGATCGTTAACAACGCATCTATCGTTAAAAGCGAACCTTCTTTTTATTAGGTACCACTATTTATGCATGCATGCATGCATTATCGAATCACAAATAGCCACGGGATGAAATTCTACTCGCACATAAAGGACAGTTTATATTATTCAACAATTCAAAAGAGGTTAGGTATTAAAAAAAGGGTCAAACTTGGCATTTTTGGAGAACGTAAAATACGCCGTAGAATGCTTTTATAGGTCCCTTGAAATTCAATAACCATAAATATTTAAACCGATTTTGATACCTTCGAGACAAGATAAAAAATCAAACCTATATTACTATTATATATAGTGTGTTTTATTCGATGGTTACAACTTTTTTCGAGTGTAGGTAGATAGGGGAGATGAGGGCAAGACGGGCACCTGGGCAAAAGGGGCACCTCGGTCGAATCTGAGGATCGGGGGGAAGACGAGCACCGTTTTAAGTTTCTTAGAGACTTCCTTTACTTTTCTAACGTAACTTACACAAAGAAAATGCGGAAAATAAATCAAACTGTTCATGTGCTGGAGCTGATGAGGTTGATATTTGCCCCCGATCCTCAGATTTAGCCGAGGTGCCCGTTTTGCCCGCATCTCCCCTATGTCTTTTTTAATTATCTCTTAAATCATGCATGCAAGGATCTCATGGGTATCGTAGCAACTGAACAGTCGAAAATCATTTTTACGAATCAAGAACTATGCTCAAAATCAGTGTGGTGACAAACCGGTATGCAGCGATTGTGACGATGAAGAGGGTATCTTTTAAGAAGAAAGAAGAGAAAATAAAATAAAATAAAAAATAGTCGAATACCAGTATAAACATTTATGGTTATTGTATGTTCCTTCATAATTTTCAGATCAACCGCATGCTTTCAATTTCTTGTTTGCGCAGTTCACGCTTGTTAAAATAACACGAGAAATGAAACAAGGATGAAAAAAACATAAATGAAAAATAAAAATAAAACAGGACACATACACAGAAAAGATTTTTAAATCCGACTGTAAAGTCTCCACGTATTACACCTTTCGTAATGCTAATTGTCCACCATTATCTTAACGTTCCCCACTGTTCTCGGCCAAACGACGGTTGTTTGTGGATTTCAAGGGACCTATATAGAAAAGCATTCGTACGGTTATTCCAGGTTCCTCAAAAAGCCCGAAATTGAAGATTCCTTCCTTTTTTTACCCTTTTCCATTATAATTTATCTGGCATTATACTTTGGTAAAGAATTTTGATTGGTTTTATTTCTTATGTAAAAAAAAAAATATTCAATAAATGTCATGTAATTCGTCGGATTCATATCATGAAACGGCATTCAAGCGATTGAATAACCATTTGCATAACTCGATTAAATTTACTGAAGTAGCTAGAGAGTACTTTGATCGATATTACTACGTCGGTAGATGATAATTATTGCTCACAAGCACCAGAATACACCTAAGTGCGTACTGACACTATTCAACGAGGTGCAAACCACAGCTAACAAATCGCCACGACACGTGTTACACACGGGTGGCGGAAAACGGCACTACGTGTTCTAGGGGGTTTCGAGGACCG
This sequence comes from Macrophya annulata, assembly GCA_963924015.1. Classification (NCBI taxonomy): domain Eukaryota; kingdom Metazoa; phylum Arthropoda; class Insecta; order Hymenoptera; family Tenthredinidae; genus Macrophya; species Macrophya annulata. Next base: position 15,654,585 of record OZ001259.1, read on the forward strand.
TCACGAGGAAGTGTTGACAGATCGTACCTACATTTCGTGGTCCTGGTGCTTGAACATGTTGGCATAGGTACTCGAGGTTATCTTTCTCCCATTCTCTCTCCATCCTGACCTAATGACTTTTCCTAGTTTTCACATCTTTCTCTGCACGGAGTCAAACTCCAAGGAACTAGCCAAGTAAATCGAAAATTTTAACAGCGTAGTGCAAGCCTGGTTTTATGTATAATATCTCGATTGCTAATTAGTTTCGAGTAGAATTAGGGGGTGATGAAAGAGATCGTGAACACTCTGGATGAGTAAAATTCAAGGAACATTTTGATAGGCAAATTTAATTATCAATACAATCACCTAATTCTTCTACACTTCAGCGATGAAGAGAGCTCACATATGAGTAGGACTCAAGAAGGTTGGTTACATTTAACCTTAGAAATTGTGCTGGCAGGTTCCTTTATAATAGTCGGGTTTTTGAGATTTCCCGATTCGTTTAGACCTAATGGCTCTCGTCAGCGACGATAAAATCTCAAGACACTTGAATGTTACGCCCCGCTACACAACAAGGAACAGACCTCATCCTCTTGCCACTCCTTTACTCTTTCGGTCGACCTTTCCCCTGTACCATTAACTCCTGGGGAATGCTGGCCCGAAAAATCGAAGATTCATTGAATATTCACCGAATTTCTTCTGTATTAATTCTATAAAGTCTATTTTTCATATCTCACTCATAATATTTTCCCAACCTCGTATATGATATCGAAATTCAAATACACACGTGAAACGGGAATGGCATTAGCTATGCGACAGTTTATTGCAGTTTGGAGTGTGCCGACTCAAAATCAATGATAGTGTCTTTGCTCGAAGATTTGATACTTTTAAAATTCTGAAAACGCCTTATCCCAACAGCAGCGATATAGCAACGGAAATATGCGTTACACCCCTGCTGATAAGCCCAACGTTTGAAACTATTTTCATCTAGTTGAACAGCTTCTCGCGTCTTCGCATTTCCTTAGCCAGTTCCTTTCGCATTTTCGCTACGGCTTTGCTATTTCTGATCGTGAGTTCAGAGAAACGGGCACACTGCCAGGCCGATCCAAGGCGTGAAAACCTCGTTCTATCTCATACTCTCTACACTCCATTCCCATACTCGGTCCCATCCCTTAAATGTCCATTCGACTTGAATGTGAGCCAGGATAGCTGCGAAGCATTGGCATAGACCGTCGCCTAAGCACGACTACATTATCCTCTGGTTCAATCTATCTTAGTATAGAGAATAAACACAGACAAGAGTCTTCCGTTAATGCAGAATAGGTTGCGAGAATACATTTGCAAGTATAAGCCAACAGCGTCTGACCAAATACTCCGGTTGGCTTCCTCCGTTTTAGACGCATACCAATGCAGGTATATGCCTGTTATACCTGCAGTACACTCCTCTCCTATCACAGGATCGTAAAATTCAAAAGCCGAATTGCTATCTTCGAAAACACAGCTGGTACGAAGTTTCAATTTACTGACTCAACACAGATTCGTTGTGAGATTCAGTGCCAATATAGAATGATAATTGTTTTACTGTTTAGACAGATCTGCGCGGTTTAATTGGGAATGATCAAAAAGTAGTAAGGTATGGTGTACAAATTCATATAAAGCTTCTGGAACGTATTACAGATCATATTTACTTGTTTGTGGAGGCATGACGAAGATAATGGTCTTGATGTGAAAATAAAAATGTTCAAGTACTTCGTCCTTGTGGAACCCTCAGGATCCCTTAATTTGGATTATTGTTCTCCATCCAGGATACGCAATTACTTCACCCTGCTTAAACCGCCAAGTATTTCCCAGTAGGGCTCGAGAAAACCCTTTTTCCGCTTTGGACTCAGCACGTACCAGCGCACATCCGGTGGTCTTTAGCTTGGAACGTATTAGAACCAACATATATCAGATGTTAAAATAAATATTGCAATAAAAGCCTGATAGGAAAGTGGTGAAAACTAATTACTTTGTCGATGTTTTATATATACAGCCAACGATTCATTGCAATTCGTATTGATATATATCTAAGTAATAGTAAAAATAGTGAAACCGATAGAAGAAACGAGTTCGGAAAACAGAAAGTGCGAGGTCAGAAAGAAAAACCTGGATACCGACTGATGGTTATCCACCAGTTTTTTATCCTAAGGAAAAAGTAAACGAAAAAGTTGGACACTTGCACACATGCGAACCATCTGGGAGCAATATGCTTTTATGATGGCAGGGGAATGTTGTGCGTGTTACTTGGCGCAAAGTAGAACAAGACGAGAGAGAGCAGAAAGTGGAGAAGTGCTAAATAAGGTCCAGCAAAGTTTTATTGAATTTTAGTGAGTTATGGTCCAGTAAACCATCACTGCCAAACATATCCCAACGGAATCTAGACCAAAGGAGTTCGATATCCCTACCGGAGAAAATAAAGAACGGGCAAACACGTATATTGATTGAACCTACGCGTAAAACCAATTTGATTACGAAGTTACAGTGATATGAGTAGAAAATTTTATATTTCTTTTACAGGTTTTCAACTCTGAGATTTATGGACAGGAGCTTTGTATGAAACTATGATAGTTGCAATTCCCAAATACACCTACTTATATTTAAAGAGATCTAAGGTTGTCACTGTAATGAAATTACTTGTTCAAGTCCCAAAGGGCTTAGCTGTACAGATAAATGGAGTGACCTTACGCGGTGTGAGTGTCATCATGAATTTAATTCCAATTTCAATGGATTTCCGTCGATTCTTTGATTCGGTCTTAGGTTTCACGCTGTTTAATTTCCTACATGTCGCAGTGCGCGTGCAAATATCCGCCTATCGACTTACGCAAACGTAACCGAGTTAAGCACTCGAAGCATTCATTGACCGCGTCGAAATACCGACCTCTGAGGATTTAGATCCTATAAATCAGAACGTCCGGGGTTATCCCTCCGGCTGTTGACGATGTAGCACAGTATAGAGGATTAGAGTTCCTACCTCAAAGCGCAACTTTATTGTAAACAACCCAACAGTCGTTGGTATACGGTCGTATACTTCGTGGTGAACTGATCCTCTCGCATAACTCCAAGTATAGCCTCAAGTAGTTTCTAATGCTTGCTTACTTTAATTCGATTCGTTTTTTAGCTCATTTCACAAAATCCAGACTCAGACTCTACATGAATAGCAGATAAGTACACGGTTCGTGCTTGTATTCTACAATATTGGCAAAAGTCTGCAGATAATTAACGGTATAAGAGTTGGTAAGTAAATCAACTGCAATTGGATTCAGTCCCTTGTTTTCTGTGTTGAATACTTTAAGACAAACATAGAGAATCTCGTTCGTTTCATTGAAACTTGTTGATGTGATAAGTTCATCGGTTTGCATTTGTGTCCCTGCCGAAGTACTTATGTCTACAAAGTTCGGACGTACGTACCTACCAGTACGCGGTACGAAGATAATTAAGGGTGTTTGTTTAGGTTAGACGTTGACGAACGGATGGGTTTAATTAGTTTGAACGTGGGCCTCGGCTTTGTCGTGTATAGGCTGGCCAATCTACAGGATCAACCATTTTCGAAATTGACTGTATCGGAAGCTCGGGGACAATTGGGAGTACTCGAATGCCAACCGGCGTTGGATCCGTGATTAGGATTATTTGCGGTTGACCAGCGAGAACCATGTCCAACGCCCCTGAAAATCGATGGGTCCTTCGCTGACCAGGAGAGGACAAAGTGAACAGAAATTGGCGTGGATCTCCCTCAGGGCTTATGCTCTCTCGGTCATAGTTCTCGACTGCTTCAAGGTCAATCTGACATCGAGATTGACACAAGCTGCAGATTCTATGGTCATTAACGGCATTCCTGGGCATATGGTAATTAGTAGATGTTTGAGGGGTTTAATTACGCAATCGACCATTTGCCGCTTACTTCGCTCAAGTCAGTCAGGTTCATCGAAAGTAATTAGCATTGAGTGCCAATCGGATTGATGCAATCCATTCATGGATACGGTTACCAGAGTTACTGTTCGCACAATAATCATTTTAACTGATCAAATCGACGTTTGGTATTTAAAATTCGTCATCTACGAGTTATGTACCAATTTTCAAGTTTTTCAAAAATTTATCACAGTCATTTTCCAGTACGAATTTTGTATCGAAATGTCAAAAACATTCAGACAAATTAATTCTATGGTATAATAGATCGTTGTTGGAAGGGTTAATCATATTTCAAAAAATTGCGTCCGGCAAGCCTTAATATTCCAAAGATTTCTCTTGATTTGACAGATTTGATAGAATTTTTCAAACAGATTTTATAAAACTCGATGAGATCTCGTGGGATTTCACTGACTTTTAAGGACTTGGTTAGACTTCACAGATTTCATATAGGACTTCCAGCTCCCGTGTACACTCAACTTCAAAAGTGATTAACCCCTGGGTGTTGTTCAAAAAAAACCTACGTAGTTGCAGTAGCTTTCAGTTAGTTTAACTATTGGGTCAAAGACCGCCTAATGATGTCACTCGAGCCAGAAGCTTGCAAGTCTTGGAAAGTTCACAGTCGTAACGTAAATCTGGATGTGGATATATACTGTATAAACTTCTATTCTATTTTATTCTGTGAATTTTGTTTTTTCTCTTTAACAAGGTCCTCCATACTTCGTGCAGGGATTTTTTACAATTATACTTATACTTCTAATATACTTATATTATTAATACGTAATGATTGCAGGTGGTAAAGTTCAAACTTACCTACCTAGGTTACTGATGAATAACATATTATTCATTTTTAAGCAAAAAATGGAAATCTCTGTTAATAAGAATGAATTTATAATGGCTATAAGTTAATAGGTTAAAGATGAAATGTCAAATATCCCTTTTGCAGTGCAGGAAGAGATAGAGATAGTGAAAGTTGCTTTGAGTTTTCACGACAAACATAGTCCAAAATTCGTGACAAGCGTTGAAAAATGAGGGTGACCATTTCCCGGTTCGTTGATAAGCTCTTAAATGCGAAAGAGGCGTCAAACTCCGTCAACCCTACCGTGAACGACCCTTACTTCTTCATGGCTTCGTCTCCACGCACTTGGTGGCTCTACACACACACCGTATCATTATGCTTTCACATAGACATGAGTGAGCGTGTGGTGAAGGACTCTTGGCAAGCACACATGCGCAAGAAGAGTCTATGCGGGTGAATACGTTGAAGAGATAAAGGTCGCCCTCCTACGAACCTTTTTCCTAAGAATCATTTCCATTTAACTTTTGACGCTAATACGATTCAAGATTCGTTTCATCGATGAGATTTCCTCGTAACTTCGTGATGAACAACACAACCGCGTAAACGAATCACATTCCTTTTTGTTTTTTAAGTATCTAACCGGGTGATAAGATTCAATGAGACCTCTAGAATCTCACAGTAATCAATTATCATGAATAATAATGTACTCGCGTAGGATCTGTCTCGTAAAAGAAAAGCTTTTTTTGTAATTCCATTATTATACCTTTGCAAGGGTTGCAAAATATCAGCAAATATGATACAATATCGATACAGTATCACCTGAACAAGAAAAAATCACATGATTTTAGTCATAACACATACTTTATAATGTGATACAGCAATGTACGCTTCGGTGGAGTGTAAATTCTCTGTCAAAGTACGTTCTAACAGGTTTCTTTTCCGAGCAAAGTATGAAGTTGCTACTAACTATAATGAAGTGAAGTCAAGCGTTAGAAGTGCAGAGGAAGGTGTTATATAGCAGGGATAGCTGAGACTCCTCTAGCCTCTGGAGTACTGATTGAGCATTTAAATATTAGCATTAAAAAAATTTAAAGTGCCTTGAAATATGAAACGCAGCAATCAGTCGGACGCCCTAAAGGCTGTGCTATCAGTCCATTTTGTCATCATGTCTATTTGGAAAAGTCTCATTGGCGGTGTCGGGGTTAGCTTCGGCTAAATTCGACAGGGGCTGGAATATGGGTCCCTTTACGACCCTGACGGGAAAGATATCCACAACGCACACCAGAATCCTCAATTGTCGATTACTTTCGCCTTTACATACAGCTCGCACGCTCCCTCGTTTCTCCCCATCACTCCCGTGACACGCATTGTTATGCTTCATGGATATACGGGTTCGTTCTACTTTCGTGGGAACGATAAGTAGCACACAATCCATAAAGATGTTGTTTGGCAACGAAAATATGCAAAATATGTTGGTTTTCTAGATAAATAAAATTCGATTCATGTACATACATACATACATGTTCGAAATGCAAGTTACACAATGAACAAATATCACTTCAGTTTATATCTAAAATTAAATAGCTAATTTAAAAATAGAAATTCATTATAATGCACTGAAATTTTTTCAAGATTGTAGAATACATTCTTTCATAGATAATGTAATTTCGGATTATTTTACATTCTCGGGGATTGGTTTGTGCTTTTCTTTAAATTGATTCTCTTCATTTTTTACTTATCGCTTCCCACTAGATTCAACTCGTTGTAAAAAACCAGCAATACCCGATCCTTTTGTTGAAAGCTTCGAAAAAAAACGAGAGGGTTCTCTTCCATTGATAGTCTGTGTGTAAAGAGCTTCAATCATTTTGGCTTTTCAATAATATTGGAAATCCATAAGCAATGGAACTTGTCATTTTTTTTTTTTTTTCTATATCTATTTCCTCATCACTTTCGAACAAGATACGGTTCACAGAGATATCAATGCTCTCATTACCATTCTGTTGATATACAAAGACCAGGCGGGGGTTAGAGAGAAAGAACGGAAACACCAGGGATCAAAGAAACAAGACAAGGCCGTCTTGTGTCTGATTTAATTTTCGTGCTCAGCGAAGTGGAGACGAAAGGAATGAACCGGAATTGTTCAAAACTCGTCGCGTTTTTAGGAGACGTAAAGTCTTTAATGAATTCGCCAATGTTATGCTGGAACATTCGCGGAGTGTATAGTTCGAGATTCCGAGGGATTTTTATTTACCAAAAACTGTAACTGATTTATTCACTGAACTACGAAAGATAACGGTCGATGCGGTAGAATTTTTTAAGTCTTACGGGTCACAAAATTGCAGACAATGTTTCCCTCGAGGGCTTTAACCCTAGAGAATCGTGATTGTTAAACTAAAGTATCGGGATTAACCTCACGTGTTCAATATTACAAAGTGCATGTTCAATCGCAGGAAACGAAGAAAGAGATGAAATACAAATGAAGAAAATTCAAACTTGAAATCAGCACCGATAGCGAATTTATCAAGGACACGGAAGCTTTAGTCTCAGAAAAAAAAAAAAAGCTTTAGGGGAACGTGGAGCAAATTGACGAACGAGGCTAAGTGACGAAGTGTGTGTCTTGCGCATAAATTTTCAAATATCTCTTAAGGTATTCCTCCAGTGGCCAAATTTATTGCAATTTATTTTGATATATTGTTTTATCGAGACTCGATTATTATAATTTACGAAGCTTTTAGATAAGCGATACACAAAAGCAATTGAGCAAAGTAATTTTTGTAGATATCTGATTAGGTTATGAGGTTTAGTTTTTCATCAAATATTTAAACCAGGCAAAATAACGAATCCAACTAAAAAGAAAACGCTGAAAAATCTAGTCTACCGTATATATATCCTATATCCTATTTATCAGAAAAGATTGGTACCTCAAAAAACACCAGCTATACAAAATGATAGAATCCATTTGTACATGCTCGCTGCAAATAAATAAAGTATTCGTCTTAGCCTTTTGATATTCACGTAACATATCTATAACGATATCGGTGAAATTGAACATGGACTTGTTTCAGTATCTAGCTAAAATCTCAAAGAATTGAGTACCCATAATGTACAAAAAAAATGTCAATTTCACATTATATTGAGTCAAAGAACAATTGGATCTCGACCTCGTCAACTTTCCACAATCTCTTATATAACCCTGGGAACTGGGGACGTGCCATTATAAAGATATTATTGATTCTGCAACGATAAGTACCTTCCGGGTGATAAATTATTTATTCTCACGAAGGTTCGATCAACAGTTTTCTTCAGTGAGTAAAAAGTTTCATAGCTGGTTCGTAACTTTGAAGCTTAAAGTATTTTACTTGAAGATCTTGTATTGTTAATACTCTAAGTAATTCAATTACAAGTCGATAAGTCAAGCAAGTACTACGCAGCTCAATAGAATTTTCAGAGAACGTCTTATAAGTACACATAATGTATATCTTCGGAGATAAAACTAAAGTCATTAAGACCCTGAAGCTTCATTTTAACGGGTATAGAATTCAGAGTCAATTCGTGTTAAACTGATGGGATTTCTACTAAGGCTTAACTTTCAAAGACCCTTATTTATACCTCTCTTTGTTCTTGCTTGTGTATTTCCTATGTGTGATCAGGCGTTTCGTTAGTTAGTTTCAAAAGATCTATAACGCATCTATACGCACATATAATATATCAGCTGTATTATGTCAATATAATCATATGAACTGCGAAATTAGGGGCCATTCATTAATTACGTAAGGATGATTTTGACGATTTTCGACCCCCCCCCCCCTGCCCCCATGTAAGGATAGATAAGATTTTTCGAACCCCCCCTTCCTCTTCTTACTCGTCGATTCAATCTCGTTTTTCTGAATAATAAAACGTTGTTAGAAAAGGATCAGCTACACTAAAACTCACAGTTTGACGTAAATCAAAGATTTTTATTTTTTAGCAGATAATTTAGGTTATACTTTATCATTGCTTTCAGATATAAATTATTTTTATATTATGAGATAACTATCTAGTCTTTGGAATATTATTATTATAATTAAAAGTAAGTTTTTAAATAATCTTAAAGTGAACAAACATAAATCAGTTAAACAATCTTTAAACGAATAACACTTTTAAAATAATGATCGACTGGTTTTAAATTACTCTTAAAGAAAATAAATTTCATAGTAAAAGCTGAAGATTTAAAAATTTTAATAAACAATAAAAATTTGTAAAATAAGATGTAAATCGAAGTGCACATTATGGAATGAAGAAAATCATTCAGCATCCGAAATAGAAATAAATTTTTAATAATAAATTTCGACTTGTAAAATATTACGTAAGAATGGGTTTTACCCCCCTCCCTCCCAAGATAAGGGCATGTATAGATTTTCTTAACCCCCCTCCCCCTGGGGACCCTTCCGAATTAATGAATGGCCCCTTACAATTGAAATTAAAGCCAGATAAAAATATGTAGGTGTCTATATTGTATTTTTTATTTATTACTTTTTTTTTTTTAATAATTCTGAATTTGATCCAAATTTATCCCCTTCAAACCAAGAGAAACATTTTCATGGTGATACGCGTTAAATACGTAACTCTCTCATTCTACCAATTACGTCATAAAATATTTATTACTTCTGCGACCAAAGTTGGCTTTGTACTCATTGTATATGACGTCAAAATGAGTTTCGTGAGCCAACTCGCTTCGTAAATTTATCGAAAAAAAAGATATCGCCCGTTCTTGTAAAATACTCAATTTTAATTGACAAAACAGAAAATATACTGCATATCGAAGTTTCTACTGATATCGTCTCTTAGACATATATGAAAATGTAGCAAAGATTTTGTCTAGACATACTAAAGTTTCATTCATCAACAAGTCTGGTATTATTTGAATTTTCGACTTTTGTTAACTGACTTCCAACCGCTGTCTACGTTCCTTTAATAAGGTACTTGTTGTATTTATTCAAATCTATATACCGTATTGAAAATTTCTATGGCAAGGCCATGATTCTATATATTAGAGTTTTCGCTTGCAAAGTATGGAAACTTTGTCCCGAAAGAGTCGTTGAATTAGCGAGGTTACGACTCGGCGGATTCGAGTACAAACGTCTTTAGTTCTCGAAGTCGATCTCGATTGCTTTTCAAGTCTACTGACTCTTGTTAACGACCGTAGGATTCGACGAATTGCCTTTAATTGTGGCAAACCTGATCGATAAGCCTTCTGAATGGACCTTACTAATTTTATCGTTGTATTGCCTCCGTAACATAATAAAAATAATACATTTATGAACCGCTAATGAGTGTCATTCCGATAAAAAACGTAGCTAGATAACAAGTTTTATGTTGAATTGATACCAAATTCGAGAACTTGATCACAGTTTGTCAGTTTTATGAAATTCCCTTATGCGTTTGTCTTGTTGTTCGTGTGTACCTATTCTTGAAGCAATTTGCAAAGTGAGCTCAGTATAAAGCTTGTAATCTAAACAAACTTCAGGCCCCTTGTATTTCGTGAATCACTTGATATTGAGGCGTGAGAGTCGTCATAAAGACGCAACGGATCTTATTTATCCAACAAATACGAATATCACAACAATACAATCGAGAGTTGAACCCACCTTTTAAATCACTACCGTATTTCAATCTCGTCGATGTTCAAATATTCTGTCAACCCACTAAATCAAAGTATTGATTTTTTAGCCAAGATATTACGCTTTTAGCAAATCCGTGGACCGATATTATTCTCACGACAGTATAAAATATATACGTGTAATCCAAGAATTATCACAGTGTGGTTAGAGTATAGAAATTCATTTCATATATCGTACCGATGTAAAAGGTGTGAAAGATTCTAAAAGATGAAAAGATTTCTAAGACTTTTTCCATCATAACTTCACCGCGACCTCGTTTTATATCAGCGAACAAAAATTCATGAGGCTCAGCGCTTGGAATTAATTTTTTTATTTTTCTTATTTTTTTTTCTTGTCCCCCTTTTATCGCAAGTCTTTTTCAACTCGCACTTATTCAAATAACGTAACTCTATAAGGGTAGTTCATTATTTGTTGTGACATTGTTCTCCACGGCTTGGTAGGCCTGTGTTCATGAGTCGTGGATGGCGTGGCGGTACTTACCAACGATCTCTCGACACGCTATACCCAAGCTGGTAGGAGTCAACAAGCGAAATATACTTCTCCGTCTCGGGTAGTTCTTTTTACATCAACATTTTCAACTTATGGCTCGAAGGCATGCGAGCTTTGAATCATAACGTGGACATCCACTATCTGGGGGCGGTAAAATGAAGTTTTTAATGCTCGCTGATCGGAGATAGCGCTACAATCTTAAGACAAATGACCACTTAATTCCGTGCCATTCGTAATCGCATTATCGAGATAACTAATACACCTATACTACCTGGTTAACGGCACGTTATATGTAAACCCTCCGCGAAAAGTTTTTGTTGCAGATTATTCGGTCTTTGGGTATATATATATATATATATATATATATATATATATATATATATATATATATATATATATATATATATATATATATATATATATATATATATATATATATATATATATATATATATATATATATATATATATATATATATATATATATATATATATATATATATATATATATATATATGTATATACCTACTTATGCATTTATTATTATCCCAAACTCGATTATGTGAATTTTAATCAAGACATGAGAGAAGACAGAGATTAAAATAATTTCTTAACATATTGTCACTCGATTTTTAGGGTCATCCATAAATTTTGTCGACATTTTTAGTAATGTATTATGCTTTTATAGACGATGAGATCCATGAATTAAGAAGAGATTACTAACGTAGTGGGATTACAGCAATTCGCAGAGGTTATTTGAAATGATATAAATCCGAGAAAAAAAAGATACTGAAGAATAAAGAAGCGGAATGAAAGAAAGCAAATGAAAGAGGGCTGGTAGGTCTCAGCGGCAATCGTCTGATCCAATAAATCCGATAAAAATACTCATCTCCTGCCAGGCTCGGGCTTACTAATGATCATAAAATTAATTTCAGAATTTTTTATTTTTCTATTCTTTTTTGGCCAAGTTTTTTTAGGGAAAGTCAAAAGAGAAATTTTTCTGTGTGAACAGAACTATGGAAATCAAATAGTGACTCAAAGATCGTATACTTCATTAACAGAATGCAGTTTCTTTCTTTTATAATTGTTCCCTTTCTCTTCGTTTGAACTTCTAATCGCATATTCAACCTGTACGTATATACCTGAGTTATAATTGATAGAGAAATACCATTCGATAATCATTTTATCATTTGAATTGAAAATAGCTAGCTCTTCAATATGCAAACTGTAATTCATTTGATTAACATTGACCCTTACTTCGGTTCAATTGAGTTTCTAAAATGGTGGCATCATGACCACAGTTTGCATGATCTGTAATTATGTCTAACACAATATTCTGAATTAAGAATTCAGCCCCAATACCGAAGGAATTAGCTGTGCTTGCGCGTATAACTGCAGACATTTATAAGCCGACATATGCAGTCAGCAGTGTTGCGAAAACAAACCGACACACATTATTGCATTAATAAGATTGTGGAACTCCAACCCTCATTGGAACCTCTAATTTTCAATGTCTGCGTGTATCCTCTGGACAAACAGTTGAATATCCGAGACGATAAAATTGGCTATATCAGCGTCGAACAGTCTCTACACCTCCCCAAGCCCACCTCCTATCATCCACCCTGGTTATCCTCATCCTATCCGCCTAGCGTTTCTCTTGGTTCTTCCACCTTAACCCAACAATATAACTCCCTTGTCTACGCATCCTCCATCAGCCCTTCGCGTTCCGTTCTGTTTGTCCTTTACACCCAAAGAGCCTGTGTATACTCTGAAGCTCTGATTTTGATAATAGCAAAGATGATCATTTCGATTTCCACTTGCTTAAACTCAGACAATCAAAATTCGATGTTCGGAGCAGAATTCGAAGGGGTAGATATAACCGAGCGGCTATTGGCTTGCACGTTTTGGAGTTTTAATAAAAACAGAATACTAGAGTCAGGACAAAGCTTACTAGGCAATTGCAAACTAATTTCAATAATTGTATACACTATTCGACGGATTCGAGACAAAACAAATAACGCTCATCGTCAGCCGCTGGTGTATTGACTATACACCCGTATATGTATAAGCCGAAATTACAGTTCTGATTAAATCAAATTTTAGCGCTAATTAATGTTCAGGCATAGAACTCAGAGTGAATAGAATTTGGGAAGTGATAACAGTGTACTTACTATTGAACAAAAAATAATTTCCAGAATTATCATTCTCGAGTAATACTAGTTTCTAGTTATCACTATAACATTTTCAGACAATTTCCATTAATTTAAAAGTTGTAGCGCTTTGTCTGCTTCCACTACCTGTAGCTTCCGAAAATACGTGGAATAATCGAGATGTCGAGGTCAAGCAACGGCGTCATTTATCGCCTCGTCGGGTGCATTTCCTAGTCCACCACTTCGCTTCGGCACTCTCTTTGTTCCCCTATGCCCAACATGGAAATAGATACTAGTTGTCACTACATAGGTAACCATGGAACTGCACCTCTTGCACCGCAACGTTTGTTTAATTTATAATTGAGAGTACCACTATCACGAAGAGAGAAAATTAAACTAGTTCTTGTGTTATTTTACTCGTTTTACTTCAATTATACTTAATTCGTTAAGTTTACCTGACATGATTGCCATTTAATCTCATCAGCGTAATTATCTTGCACTCAGACCCCATGGCTTTAGGATAAAAAACTGAGACCATGATTTCACCGCAAGTATAACAGAAGTTGGATAAAATTTGCAAATGGAAGAAAAAAAAAAAAAAAATTAAAATAAAAAAATAACGAACATGTTCACCATCAAAATACGGGCTGAACACTATAGCCTGCAACGCTGTCGGCTAGCTAGAACGTAATATTACGGGAGTGCAGCGTACTGTTAGAAAATTACAATTTTGCACGTAGGGCTTTCACTCCCGAGGGTTGGACTTTTAGTATGATAAACGCAGGTTCATAAAACCTGAAAAACAAACAAAAACTCAAAAAAAAAAAAAAAAAAAATACTAGGTTCTGCAGTGCAATGTAAAAGAAAATAATTGTTAAGTTGATATACTATCATTAATAGAGCCCAGATAATTCAGAACATCAGGTATAACGTTTTTCGAGTTATATACTTACTTCAGATTTCTCTGGAAAGGTTCTGCACAGATCTACATCTGCAGGTATATAGTTTCTTAAATAATCGAGTAAATGATTTCGATGAAAAAGACATATCGATGTGAGATTACAGAATTGGTATTATTTTCTTCACTAACTTTTATACGTATACTTGTCCAATTGTGAATTATTTCATGCTCAAGTGTAGCCACCGAAATATATGTACAACGGAGAAATATATGTTCTTGAAAAATGTTGACGATAACGGGAGTGCAATTTTATTTAAAAATTAGACTGAGCTTGGCATTAGCTATTGCATACATTAAAGTGAAATAGATACTTTGGTGCATGTTAATCTTGGTAAAGTTAAAAATTATAGGAAAATATTACGTCTCTAGTTAACAAGCTGCGCAGCATCCCCCGTTGAAGTAGAGAGGTTGAACGTAGCCAGGAGTGATATGCGATGAAAAAAGGAGTAGGACAACAAAAAAGGCGAACAGTATAACGGAGGAATAGAGAAACAGTGTGGCGTTGTCGTAAGCCTAAGCGAAACGGCGTCGGATGGAAAGGTTGTAAAAGAAGGTGGAGGAGCCAGGTGAGCCTTGGCGCGCGTGGAACCATCGTGAGAAAGTTAGTTTAGTGAAAAATGAGTAAAGGCCAGAGGGAAACTGGGTTTCACACTCACGATTACGCCACGAAAGAAGAGGCAGAAAACGGCCAAAAAAGGGATGGAAAATAGCTCAACCGGGGATAAAGGGGTGAATCGAGTCAGTCGTAAGTTAGTCGGATGCGAGCGAACCCCAGAGTACAAAGAAACATGTAGTGATAGACATAGAGACTCAAAGAGATGCAGATGACAATTTACTTTCAAATAAGAATCGTAAATAAACCTACTTCAACAATGCGTAGTAATGAGAGAATAGCAGTGCAAATCTCGAGTCTAAAAACAGAAAAAAAACGCACACGCATTGGCAGCATCCATTCTTTTTCTCTATCGTTATGTTCCAGGATCTGCTGTGAGTCGTGGATCATTTAACTTTTCAAAGCACGAAGTACGTGTACAGCTTATCTGGAAAAGTCTTAGCGACAGAGACAAAGTGTGCTTTGAAATTTTAACAAGAATAGAATTATTTAATGAAGAGGTTGGTAGGATGGTGAGGGGTTTCTGGTTCGTCACGAAGCGCCATTTGCAGTAATATGCGTGATAGCTTTACAGAATGAAAATAATTTTCATCCAGTGAGAATCGTCGAGAAAGGGCAAAGAACAATGTATATGAATGTAGTGTACGAGGGAAATTGGAGGTGGAAATGGGTGGAAGTGTTCTAAGGAACTTGCGGCCTGTTTTCCTTATTCTTAGAACTCTGAGGGATAGAACTCGGGTCGTATCCCATCGCGTAGGAAACATTGGTCTTTCAGAGAAAGAGACAGATGCGGGACACTAGACAACCGTCCGTATGCCCTACGCGACCAGCAGAAAGCTTAATCAACGTGGGGTGGTAAAGCACCAGCAAAATGTGTCACGGTGGCGTTGGAATTGTGAGAACCAAAGTGGTGGATGGATATTCTTGTTTGCGGTCGTTTTGAGAAACCCTTTTTTCTCGCGATTCTCTCTTGCGTTATTTTGCACCCTCATACGTCTATATCGCTTGTGTTACAGCCTGCTTCCATGTAAACAAGAAATATGAATCTTCCAATAAAAATTTCAAATTGAATTAGTCTTAACTATACGTATAAAGGAAAATGTAGAGTCGGTGATATTCTCAGTAACAACTGTTGGTACTTTTTATCTCTTTCTATCATAGTAATATATAACATCTCGTCTTATGCTGATCATTGTTACCCTGGCAACGATTCTATGTAATCAACTCTAGGCGCTACTGATTATTTGATTTCATTGTCGAGTATGAGCAAAGGTAATTATTCGGAGTTCCCCACAGGCCCCGAGTGAAGCGAAGCTGCACGGAGTGTGAGCTAATTTATGTAAAAGTTTTAAGTAAGAACCGAATTATGAAAGAGTCGCGGTAACTTCTAAGGGCAATTAATAAACGAAACAAGATAAGTTTGCGATATTACGTGAATTCATACTTTTTCAACAACTAAGAATTCAGTCCCAACGGTTTTACCGTAGGCTTTCGTCTTCTTCATCACGTCTACCAGCTAGAACGACGTCGTTCAATAATGGACAGTAATATTTCACGTGTGACCCACTCGACTTGTTTACTACGTAAATAAAATGACAAATCTCTTCTTGGTCATATTTCAGACTGTCGCGAATGAACAGGTAACTCAGAATCCGCTGATAGAATTAAAAAATCCAAGTGATTTAGAAAAAAAAGAATAATAAAAAAGCACCACATCGAATCTCACGGATATGACATGGAATCCCAAGGGAACACCAAGTTCTTATCAATTCAGCACCTTTTAGTCCAGTCATAATAGTTATTTGTGTGTGCTACTAGTGTCACCCGAATCTGTGTTACCGGTCTAACTTATTTTTTTCCGTTGTCAATTCGCGGTACCCGCTGTCACAATTCATAGCGTACTTCAACAATTTCTCTCCTCTAAGGGTTGCAAAATACAAGAAATGGGGTCCTCTGATTTTTCTCTTTTGAAAACATTTACCAAGGTTTTCCGCACACTGGACCCTGTCCGGTTTCGGGCTTAGTTCACAACCCGAAGCAAGGAAAGGATCGCTAGGGTGAACACTATCAATCAAACCCTACCCAGCTGTCTGTTGGCAATATCAGTGTCGTGCGACTATTTACCCCCATAGTGGCAGGCAGGCCTTTTTCATCGTGTCATAGCCTCAAAAGTCTACCCTGTAATTAAATATCGCTTCACAAAAGTATCATCCTTGGCGAGAAAGCTCAACTGCAAAGCAAAAGGTCTTAAACTTTCGCATAAAATATCGAGAATTGTTTCAATCCCACGTGATGGAATTCAATTTTATTATATCAGGAAAAGTCAAATGTTGCAGGATGATATTTTGAATTGTTTGTGACGCGTGACGTCAGGAAGAAAACTCTGCGGCCATTTGATTTCGCCTATTGATTTCCCAGCTGAATAGTGACCAAATATTTTTCAGAGTCCCTCAGTACGTAAAAAATAACTTGTTTTTTTCGGGAAACAGAAACTCGGGTCACAGGAAAATTCTAAAAATTATTCTCATACATCTGTCTGCTTGTGATCCCGGCAATCATATTATCACAAGTGCTGCGTATGAGGATAGCGAATCATGCATCATTCATAAGAATTATTGAGATATATTCAACAACGATCAAGTATCATTTCATTTGTTATAAATTTTATTGATTTTTAATTAACACCTAGCTGAGTTGTTTTCAAGTATTACAGCGTATCAGTGTCATCTCTAAGCCTTAAGTTATAAATTTCACCCCTGTCGCCACTTGGTAGTTCCAGATAATTCGTGTCGTTAGTGATCAATGCTTCTTCTGTTACTAACCCCAAAACCAATTTATCACACCAAAGTACTGTCGACTTCCGTGTGTCAAGACACCTAGGTATACAGTTTGAAATTGAATCGTGCAAAATATCTATATATTATTTTTTTCATCCCTTCCCCAGGCCGCCAAAAGACACTTCATGTATTGCGTTTCCTGCCCAAGTCCGAACCAGTATTCGTTACATGTTTTGAAGATGATTGTAATGGTATAGTTGTTGCAGAATCATAAGGAAGAGAAAATATGAATATCATAAAAATCTTAGATATCAGCCGTCAGCTATTGTAGCCGGTGAATTGTTATACACCAAGATGGCGTAAGGTTATAAGAATACATTGGTTTGCAGATTCCGGAACGGAAAGAAGCTGAGGCCGTCCGCGACGGTATATATCTGACCTTTCTTTCTCAGTCCACGAGAAGAACAGTTCTACACATTTCCATCTCTAGATTTTTCGAGGATTTTCTCGGGACACATTCAGGCTTACTCGCGTTATCCCTACATCTCATCCGCTAAATTATTCAATTCATTCGTACGAACCTAACTTCTATCGTTCTCGTCCTTCGACCCTATTTGCGTCCTCTTTACTTCGTGCCTCGTTTCTTCCTCCTAAACGAAGACATTCTGCGTACTCACCGGACATAGGATATGGAATTTAGAACACCATTCGTGAATCCACTTTTCATTTAAAGGTTGGCTTCGCTGTTTCCTTAATTACTTCATAGGCAATTTCCACTCTCTTAACGTGATTGAATACCTTTTACATATAGTACCACGTCGAAATTGTTCCATAGCCGGTTTGATCCGAAATAGATGATTTTCTTTGGATAGTGGCTGTTAGTTTTGTTGAGATTTACCAACATTCTATCAGATACAATTAGAACTCCGCAAATACGATCGCCAAGAATCGTTTCTGTATTATAGAGTTGAGTTTAATTAAGGCTCAATACATTATGGAGTTCAATTGATGTGTTTACTTCTTGAACCAAGCTGATTAGTAATTCAAGCCTCCTATAGTAGGAAGGCGTATATATGTAATCTACTTATATGATGTATGATAATATACAGAGAGTTATGCAGCACGTACATTAATATGATTACTCATTGGATTGATTGGAAATATTTAGCACAGTTATTAGATGAGTTTGATTGGTATCGTTAATTACTATTTGAAAATAAATCCCACATACGGTTGAATCGTAGCTAGGCGAGTAATTAATTTGTCGGAATTAGTACCTGCAGGTACCTGAATAGTTTCCTTGTATTCCGTTAACGCAAGTTACATTTGAAGTTCGTAGATACCAACTTCTAGTTATACGAGTTAGTAGTTTCTCCACTTAATTATACATCCTTCCGTGACGCATCAAAGTGCTTCAATTCGACACCTAAGCGACATACTTACTCGTTCACAAAATTTCAAATGGGCCTAAACTTTTCAGGTGGTGAACAAAATAAGTACTATAAGGTTTCCGCTATCGGTTTGACAGTATCGATGAGCAATAGATGTAATACTAAGTGTGAACTAGATATTAATTAAAACTTTGTTAAAATGAAAAGTCCGATCTAACTTTGAACTGCTTGGCTTTGTTGCTTGAAGTCTTATGCCTCAGACGGATTTGTTAGTTGGCGGTTTTTGAATAAAATTTTATACTCAGATAGGTCTCCTCTCAAGTCTGTAGCGAATATTTCGTAGTCTGCCTAAAGCAGGCCGTGAACTCTATTTTAATGCGGTTTTCGTTAAGAACAAGAGATAAAGTTTTTTAATTAAAATCCATCTTCAGATTTTAATTTATCTTTGCATTCTGCCTCACATCTACCAACCAATTCTTTCTTGGCGTGCCATTCTAACGTCAAACTCATTCAACCCATCCACTTTTATTTAGTCATCATCTTCACTGCTGCAATTAATATTCGTCAGACAAATTACGTCTGATCCAATATAATGATACTCTCCATTTAACCCGGGGCATTATTTCTTCAAACAAATATTTGTCATCAAAGACTCATTATAGCGTTATTGCTTTTTGGAGTCCAAGATTTCTCTTCAGATTTTAGATACTTACGACAAACATTTTCCATTCAAATGCCAATGAATGTATTAAATATGAGTCATTTTTTATTTTTATTATTTTTTGTTTTTTAATTCCAAAAGTATGAAATTTTTTTATACTTTCACACTATTTAGTTTCATTATTAAATATATTGAAAAATTCTACGAAATATATATGGGGCATTCCATGTCACCTCGACCAACGTTTGACCCTCACATTTTTTGTTTTCTCTCAAATTAATTCAGGTAATAGTAGTACTCAAAAAATACCCATCTACTTTTGTTTTTTTTTTTTTTCGACGCATACTTTATCAGTTATGGCGGTTCAAAAAATTTTCAATTTCGACCCATTTGTAAAATTTGGAAAAATTACCGAAAATTCTATATTGTATTCAGAATTTTTTGGTGTAAGAGCCATAATGGGACGAGACCTCCTTCTAAGCCTTTTTGGGCTTGAAACATCTATAATTCAACCCAATCATATAGATCTCTGAGGAAAACATCTTATCGTTATATTTGGCAAGTTTTTGGGTTGCGAAGATTTTCTTATCGTAGAAACTAAAAAGAAAAAAAAAATAATAATCATACCATCTTTTGGGTTTTTGAAAATTCTTTTCAGCACTCAAAGAATCCAAACTCAGAAAATATATAGCAATTGACTATACGGGTAGTTCTATAAGAATATCTGTCAAATGAGAATTATTTAGGAAGTCTATAATAAGCAATGTAAGAGATCTACACGGTTGGAGTGAATTATAGATGTTTTAACCCAAAAATGACCTAGAAGGAGGTCTCGTCCTATTATGGCTTTTGCGCCAAAAAATTCTAAATAAAGTATAGAATTTTAGGTAACTTTTTCAGATTTTACAAATGGGTCGAAATTGAAATTTTTTTGAACCGCCATAACTGATAAAGTATGCATCGAAAAATAAAAATATAAAAGATGGGCATTTTTTAAGTACTACTATATTACATGAATTAATTTGAGAGAAAACAAAAAATGTGAGGGTCAAACGTTGGTCGAGGTGACATGGAATGCCCCGTATATAATGTCAAAGATCCGAAGACTGTTTGTAAAAAAGTATAAATGAGATTGAACCAGGTGTGGAAGTAGAAACTGTAGAGACCTACTGTGTCTGATTTAAATTCGTAGTAGAGATAAACCCCGTGTATATTTCTGGCCTGTACAGTGCCAGATTCAAAAACATGTTTGCTTACATTATGTAAAAAGAGTTCCGACCGATTTGCGCTCGCGCAAGTCAAACGGAATGCGTAAAGTGTTTAGAGGCATCGTGACGCTTAGGAGTGGAGCTGTTGACGGCATACGAAACAGAGCTTAAAAAGAAAAGTAAAAACAAATGTAAAGGGACCACTGTAGAGGGCGACGGAGATTGAGAACGGTGATGGGGTTGGGGGTGCGACCCGATCCAAATCTCGCTTCGGTTCCGCCATTTCTACTTTCGTGAGTTTTATTGCTAGTACACTTTAAAGTGCGATTTTTGAAGTTTGCTTTCGTACGCCGAGTTCGACCGACTTGATTTTATTGCCGGGGACAGGGTGGGCCTACTTCGTCGCCAAAAATCATAAAACCAACAGATTTCGCCTCTTCCTACCTCACCATTTGTACATACAAACATATATACCTATACACATTTACGCTTATACGTACGAGCTCTGAGCACAGACACGCGGGAAGTCGTGAACGATAACAAAAATCTGCTAAATCAGAGAAAGGAACGTGGCGTATATATCAACGAATAACAATCTCATAACTGAATGTTTATACGTAGAGGTATAGATAAACACCGCGGAAATATTTCATACACAATTTCATGGAGAGATTATTGGTATCCAATATGTATTTTTCAATAGTTTATTCTAATAATTGCTATGTAAGTACGTGAAGAAGAAAAAAACGTGAAATATTAGACATACTTTTAGTGTAATTAGGTTCGATAACGATCGGAAAATGTTTATCTTTGAGGAATGAAATTTATTCAAATTTGAAACCGAAATGAAAATTAATATCTCTGAAATTTTCCTGATATATACTAAAACATGTGTCTATACTCTCGAAATTGATTATAGTTATCAATCCAGTCACACCGTCTTAACAAGCTACGAATTCATCTTTGAAGATTCTACTATTATGCCGAACACATTCTAAAAATCATATACACGATGCTCGACGCGTACGAAACAAAATTCAAAACTGTCGCGTCGGGTTGGCTTGTATGTTACATACATGACCAATGTAGATTTTCTTTTTCCTCTCATCTTCACACTTACTTGTGTTTTATCTCCACAATACGTAACTATACTTCACAAGCCTTCTCTTCAACTCAGGAATAATGATTTATATAAAAAGGATAGGGTCTACTGGTATGGTGGTTTCTTCGTCATATCTCTTTAACAGACATCATTTCCCACTTTGCAGAAGACCAGGGCTGAACCAAGAAGCCTTGTCTCGAAGCGCGGACAATTAATCCCAGGCTTATATCCCCTCGAGTTATATTTGTATCTATGTGATCGATACCGCGGGAGTTTCATAGCTGGAAATAGGGAGCTAATATTTCGATTTAAAGATCTTTTTTTTTCAAACTTTAACTCGGCGGGTGTACTGTCTTAAATTTTGATATGTAAAGACTATAACGTCGATGCCCGTCGAAGGCATGAATAACTGAGTGGGCTTTCCTTTAGCTTTACACTTTTAAGATTGGATGGATCCTCTATTTTAGACATATCGAGTTATCCGTTTGATCGAATCCCCAGCGAATTATTTATACCTTTCATTCGAGATAGGTAGGTACTCTAGATTCCATCCGCTCTTCACATTGAACGGAATCATCTAATACACTAAAAACCCTTTTCGTGACTTTATGGTGTTAATTTTTCCATTCGTCGAAAGTGTTGAATGAGTATTGCCAAAACTGAAAATCGAATAGGGGATGAACGGGAAAGTAATTTTAACACATTTCTCATAACTTTATCTATACATACCTATATTCATGTTCCATTTTCACATTCTGCTTTCAATTCTTCAAAAGCAAGTTTCTGCAGTCATAGACGTTGCACAAACTCTGACTGTTACAACTATGCCGGGTCACAGAAATCTGGTTTATTACCTAGCCACCTACTCAAGGGTTTGTACCTCGTTACCTATAAACCAGTTGCGTAACCAAGGAAGAAGAGATCCTCGCTTTGTCTCCCGTGCTCTGAACTACAACGTTACTACCGTGGCAATGATTACGTGGACAATGTCAACCACAGCCTGCATCGCTGACGAACAACTACAATGCTCATATCCTCCAACCCCTCTTTGTCGCTGCTGATGGCACCCCAGAGAATACCTCGAAGCCCTCGTTGCTGTTTTCACGTGTTACCATGATTCCCGTAGCTTCGTTGATGAGTCCCCCATCTAAACCAGTGATGTGGTACATAGGATTTGAAAATGTACGTGTATATCGATGATGAGGAATACGGTCTATTGCGAAGTAGGAATGGGATTGGGGTGTGTGTATCTGTATCCAGATAGTTGAACAATTGTGATTTTTCACATATGTCGTAGTTCTATTCACATTCTACAAAGTTTTATCACTTTAACTTTCTCGACTATCTTTTCTCTCGTATTTCACCTTCTTTGATTGATAAACCGCTTGAAATTCCAATCGGCAATTTTACTGTCCTGGAGGATGAATCGATCGGTACTCGTAACGACACGAGTGACAATTAATAATAGCTTCAATCTCAAGATAGAAACTTATGCTCATATGCCCTACTAAGATAGTGTGACAGTAAAATTCTAAAGTTGTGGTCAAAAGAGGCGCAGAATTACAGCGAACGAATTGGCTAGTATGTAAATTCTACCCAAGGCATATGTATGTATATAATAATATGAAATTTGTTGAAATCTGAAAATTTAAGGACCTTGTATCGGTCGAATTTGACGCTTTTTGCTACGATATCAGGATAAGAACCATACTATCTAACTTAACTGCACACCAACGTGGTCTGACACAGCCTAAGCTAACGTGACACCTAAAGCGTTCATGTTTTGTCGCTAGAAGGTTAATTGCTAGCGCATTTCCATATATTCGTACAATGGTGTATTCTGAGCAGCGTACAGGTCTCTGAAAAAGACGATTACGGTAACACCGCAAGAAAATCTGAACGCCTGCAATTTTTAATTAAACTCTCTTCAAGCATACACCTACCGACCTTGGAAACATTTGAAAGCGTAAATTAATTGCAGAATTCACACGTGTACGTATTGTACGCCAGGGAACAATTTTCCAAAATTAGTACCCTTGTTGCTGTAGAACTTTGTGTTTGTGTCTGCACAGTCTGAAATTTTAGGGAAACATTTGAAATTCACGTCACCAACAACCTTCCATCAAAATTTCACTTCACCGACCTCAAAGGTTGCAAGAGCTATTATAACCCTTCACTATAATCTCGTTTTCAATTTGAAATACTGGCTGAACATCGCTCATGTATAGATCTTCGTCTTTCCGCGATTCATGGAGGATTAATATCGTCGATCTTAGAGACACTCGATTCGTAAAATTTCATCGATTATAATTAATCCTTTTCTATTTCATTGTAACGAAGTTGCTCTTCTTTGACATCGTTACGAAATTACGAAACGAGAAAATCGGATGTTACTATGGGCCGAGGGGACTGGCGATTCAAGGGCAGTTAGATGCAGGGGAAATTTACCGACGAGACCACAATCGCTAAACAGTGTGGAACTGATACAGGAAGGGCAACAAAAAAAATAGTCACCCTAAAATAATACACGGAAAAGTGGTGGATTATTGACTTCCAATGTTTCACGGAAACTAAACCGATGTTAGTAAAACTATAAATTACATCTGAAAACATTAGAGGCATCAATTTTTGTTCATAGATGATACCTTGTCGATCACATCAATGTCTTTCATCAAACTAAACTCTTACCGTAGCCTGTCATTTCCATTGCTTGAGTACAAAGTGTAAATTATGTTATAGTAACAGCATATGACTATAATTAATAACGTTTGTCGGGATCTCATAATTACAACTAGAAATTTCAAGTCCGTAACTAATACTAACAAGTTATGTGACGATGTAAATTGTAATGGTTCATTAGTTTATCTTTATAACTTAATAAACAGATTTCCGTGAGTGCGTATAAAAGCAGGGTTGGGTAACTGATGCAGATTCAGAGTACCAGTTTTATAATCCGTAAATGACAAGCCAGAAAGATATTGATGTGGGAATTACAGGATAAAATTTTTTTTACCCATTAATGAATTCAATTTATATGCGTCAAATTTAGACTACGAGCAATCAAAAATTTGCAACATAATATAATTGGCTAGGTGATTAAATAAAACGTTGTTAATTATTCAACACATGTGTCAACGGAGCTGAGCGTACAAATTAACATCCGTGATAGGAGGGTAGGTGTATTCGTAACGAGATAGCGATCATTTCAAATACCAAGTATATAAATATGAAGTTCGTTAAGCGAGTTGAAATTCAATGAGGCTCGACAGTTAATTCGAGAAAGAATTAAAGTCCAGATTTAAATCAGATCTAAATAAGTATTTGACATCTAATTATTCGCATGAGCAATAAAATCGTCTTTAACCTTGTCAGTATTTTCTTTATTAAATGAAAAAAAATATTTCTCTAAAGCTCTAAGCTTAGCATCTGCTATCATCGAATGGACATGAATTACGATTGAGAATTTTGGTGTTTTCAATTAAAATTGGATAGTCGGCACGCAAACCAATCAAATTAACTATCGCACGATGGTTTTTTTGTCCCTTTTCTCAAGACGACGTGTTTGGAATATTCATTAGTTATTCGCCAGGGATTCCTGCCTTTCTGTGATTGGCCCATCGGCTGAGAAGAAGAAAAACAGAAGACCAAGGTGAACTAGTGTTAAAGTGCAGAGACGATCTACGTAATATAAAGTGGCAAAATTAAACAAATTTTTCACACTTAGATGCCGGCTGCTAACAAGTCACTCGCACACTCACAGCCCCTTATACTCATTTCTTTTGAAAGACTTAATCTGTTTTGCTAGAACCTCGCAAGCTCTTTTGAGATCCCACGTCTAACATGGAATAATTACGCATAAACTGGTGCTAATTTAAGATCTTTCTATGCCAGAAGATTGAGGTGTCTCAAATCTTCCTCGTCAGTCCGAAACGGTTACAGAATTTTCTATCAGACGTCTTCATGTTTTTTTTTTCTTTGTTATACAACTGCTGACAATTTTTATCGAGAGTTTTTCCAAATTAGAAAATCTATTGCTCCCCAATTTAATGAACAACCTTCGATCCTGACATAAAGTCTTATAGAAAAAAATTGCTGACTGTATACGATTTTTATTTTTTGACATTCTTCACGTCGATTGATAATTTTTAGTGAACTGATCAATATTCAATTGAATAATAAAAAATGAAAAAAAAAAAAAAAATATTGATCAAATCAAATCACAGAAGAATTTTTCGAAGCTTGATAAAACTTCTGATTCCAGTCATAAACAATTATTTTCTTTTGATGTGCCTTAGAAATTTGAGTCCTACGCACGGATACGTTCGATCGAAGAAAACGACGGAGGATTTACGCAACGAAAACTAAACCGTTCGACACGCTGCCAATCCTGTTTCAAGAGAAAAATTTCTTTTTAACCTTACTAATATTATCTAGATTCGATACTTTCCAGTCAGAAAATTCAAGAAATTTTCAGATTTCTATAAATGGCAGACAATGAACGAAAGATATATATCGCATATCAGCTGGGTCAAACAGTATACTTTTTATTGAAAGTTCTAATCAAAGCTTGAGGATTTGTATAGCGGTAGGATGAAAATAATTTTTTCATTAATTCACGAGAAAATTTATCAACAAATAGTTTGAAGCAAATAATTCTGACAAATGAAAATGAAGAGAAAATAGTCGGACTGTGAAATACCTAGAACAATTTTCGGCTGACAGATCTGTTTTTATGGGTTTGGTGAGAGGCGAGAACTCTCAGACTGCTTGGCATTTTATATTAAAATTCCTGCCAACGTATACGAGGAGCAGCCTTGTATTCCACGTTTCTGTACATATAAATCCGTGAGTTTTCGGCGTAGCGCAAAATATTGATCGAGAGCGGGTGTGTGCGTTCTTTGGCGCGTGTGTTGCATGTAGTGTGGTTCTAAAAGCTGTATATTATACGTACCTATAAAGTAAAAAAAAATGAAATAAGAAAAAATGAAAGAACGAACGGAGAGCGCGTTTATTTTTAAGATTTATTATTCCTGTGTTTCTCAGCTGCCTTCGCTCCCTCTGATTTTCTCCCCAAGCAAGACTTTGACGAACTATCGCCGTTTATTTTCAGAAATTTCCCAAGCTACGAGCTGTCCAAAATTAATTACCAACGCTCTGTCATGTCGTAGAACTATCGAGGCAAAAACGTGCGATTACTTTCGAGATAGAACAAAAATCAATATAAATTATAATACGAATAATTCATTTTCTCTCCTTGCGTACTTTTTCTTTTTTTATTTTTTTCTTCTTCACTTTTAGTTTTTAAAAATCATTCCGTAAAAAATCGTTCTGTAATTCCGTAATTTATTTCCATAATACACACGCCCCTTGTCAAACAACTAATGATCGCAATCAGCACATGCGAAAGCCTGCACGCATTGTTCACCCATATTTTTATTTCAATGATCACTTGATTCGAGGGCATTCCCTGAGTCAGAAAGTGGAACCGTGCTGAATTTTAATTCCCAATATCATTTTAATGATCCACTGGTAATCTGTGATTTACGGTGTGGAATGATATAATGATTGGTAAATAGATAAAGCCAAATAGTTATTCAGAAAATTAGCCGTGGAAAAGTATCGAGTATATATTCTCCTTGATATGGACTCTAAAAGCAAAAGTTTTCTGCCGTTTTGATGAAAATTCGAGGGATATTCGAGCTCAAGATGAGGCAGAATCTTGTTGAAAATAGAAGGTATATTGAGCGGAATTGTCAATATCCTCGTATTTCAATTTCAATAGTAGGAGATCGAATGAACTGAAGTATCACTCGATTCACGATTGACTAGCGATTAAGTCCTTTCTAAAGGAAAAATGCAGCAGTACGTTTTCTCTTTCTGTTTTTTTTTTTTTTTTTTTTTTTTTTTTTTTTTAATAGCAGGTATGTACAATATAAACTTGAAATTTTTCAATATTTTCATGTAAACTCGTGACTCTATACGTATCTTAGCTATGGAGACACAACACAACGTGCCGAGAAGGAGTGCAAATATTTATTCACTCTCCTGTGGAATGGCGTGCTAGGAATTAGCCCTGGGGTCGCAGTTTTCGGAAAGGAATTTCTACATTCTTTGTCGTAGGAAAGTGCTCCGCTTCGCTTTACTCTGCTTCGTTCTGCTTTTCTCTGCTCTGTTCAAGTATTCAAGATCCGGGGTGACGCAGTGTCGCACACCGGAATTAATTCCGATAGACAGCTACTCCCTCGCCCTACTTCTTGTCACATAACAACCAGGGTCTTTGCCAAAATGGATCTACCCTACACGTCAAGACGTCTTCAGGATCTTCACCGATACGATCAGAAAATATATATTTATCCAAGCGAAAGCTTCCGTTTTTTTCTTTTTCCCAAATATATCTGATATATTATTGTACAAAGAAAGCGTATTTGCGTGAATTTGACAAGTCTTCACTTTGATTGTAACTAGAATTTTATAAGGTCAAATACAACAAAAAAAAAAAATTGAGAACGAAAAACAACTTGTTTCTTCAATTCTTGCAATAAAACGCTTTACTATCGTGCGACGAACGTCGAGGAGAATGTTTTTACCGCTTGGCAATTACAAGATCGACAATATCCTTTCAATGGCTACGGTGGGGTTGAAATTGGTTCTCTAGACCGCAAGCATCCTAGATTGGAGACTAGTGTGTTCATCGAGCGTAAATATTTTCCGCTGTGATGAAAATTATTGCGGAAGTCAGTTTGGTCTTTTTACTGAGTAGAAATGAGGCCGTGTTTGATGGAAATGACGTTTTTGCTAATATTCAACTGTGATAGGAAATCGGAGATTGCTTAGTGACAAACGCAAAGTGAGAGGAGTTACGCTCGATCTTTGTGGCAACTTTGATCATGAAGAATTACTTCCTGGCGTACGGAAAGTGCTTCAAGTGCTTAAAGTGGTCGTGAGGTCGCAGCTTTTCTCGATTCAACACTCGACGTGCCAGCAAACTGCAGTCCAAGCTTCCCATCAATTCCACTCCCTATATATACGTATTCGTATAAATCGATTTGTCGTTAGGCAATAACGAACGAGAGACTGTTACAATGAACCATTTTTTATTTTTTTCAACCTCTAAGCGTTATGCCAATGTAATCATCTCGATTCTTACAAATACACGCTGTCAAGTTTACCTAAAGCAATCGCTAAGTTAACATTTTGAGGTGATGAATTTATCGTTGGGAACTCTTATTTAATAATATTACAAGTATCGGGATCTCATTCTAATTGTGTCATATTGAATTTGGGGCAAAATTTACCCATGTATTTCACATGCATTGACTTTGAGTTTTGACGAAACGCTGAAGGGGAACATCAAAGCAAATTACAAAATGGTACAAAATACAAACCTGAAAAGGTAAACTTTTTGACGGGGAAATTATTTCGTGCGGCTGGAGAGAAAACGGAATTCGTAATTCGCAAAAAGAGGGAATCGTAGGTATGATTCTAGAAGTTAGGGAAATAGCATTAAGTTATGTTGGGAAGTGAACGGGCGTGCCAAGATCATTTCTTTGGAGTTACTACCAACACTTATTTTAGTAATAGCAGCCCCACCACGTTCTGATGCAATTTAAAACCATCCTTCGACTGAAGATCTATCCAATCCATGAACCTAGAAGTCGGCCAAAAACAAGAATGCCCAGTCTCAAAATATCTTCGAGAAATAAAGAATATTCGATATTTATGGAGAGCGTGAATTGCATTTTGAGCTTCGGCTGGTTCATCCATCAGTCCGGAACAAATCCGCTGACAATTTTCTCCACGTCTTTGAAGAAAACTTAAAACGAATTACTGACCAAAAGTGTCACGTTTGTAAAATAGAAACCTCATAAAACATTATTCGAAAATAGTTTCCCCGAAAGGGATTCTCGGGATACTTCTTATAGTTGAAATTTTGAATTCCAGAGAAAAGTGTACTTGTGGTATGAAATTGTTTGCAGTCCAGCACGTAGCACGTGAGCTCATATCGCTTTCATTTCTAACATAAATCTGTTTAGCATTTATTCAGACTATTTTCGGAGCATAGAAATCTATTTCTGCAAAAAAAGTTAGACGCAATCGTTTTCAGTATTTTATATTTTCGTACTTTAATGAATCTGGATTTGTTTCCGAAAAAACAATGTTCTCAGATATATAGAAAAATGATTTCGAACAGTGGAACAGTATGAAAAGACTCACCAATAATCGCAGAGAATTGTTCAGAATTCGCCAAGTTATTTAGTCACTAAATCACACTTTGGTGTTTCACTGAAAAAAATAAGAACAAAAAATAATAATAATAATAATAATCGCCACACGATGTTCTTCTTCGTTTGAAACGTAGATGTCTAAGTTATTCGTCACGAACAATTCGATCGGTAATTATCACCAATTTTAACCTCTACGACACAGGGTTGATTACCAACTCACAAAATCGATGTTATTCTTCTTCCTCCGCACTAAATCTCATCGCGGGTTGGTAATACCCAGGTAATCACCGAGTACTTGGATTACAGCTTCGTTCTGTTGTGACTTCAATTTCATTCAGTTATACACCATTAACTGGTAATTCCCCAATTTATCTCTCTAAGAGAGTCATAGTAGCGTAATTCAAGTAACACATTCAGTCACGGTCTTTCAATTAATCCAAATTGATTTACTGTTGAATTCAATTAACGGTGTTCATATAGTTTCGAATTCCCATTTTACCGACACCACAATGCTTTTTGCATACGTTTTGTACTCTGTACAAGTACCGGTTGGCACAATCTTTTAATGGTTCGAAACAGGGCGTCCAGCCAATTTTATCTCCGGTCTCTAATCACTGTTTTTAGTTTAAATATCCCTTCGAGCTACATTACTCAATTTCATGCCGTGACTTGGTATGGTAAAAAAAAAATTTTTATTTGTACACATTTTAACAGAATTTCACCGTAACATTTGCCGACGATTTCATGCGAATCATACAATTTAAGGATAGAATTGTTACTCGGATAAAATCGTTAATAATTCTCGCAAATACGTGATGTGTAACATCAATCGAAACTGGCTGTATTAAATATTTACTATTCCATTTATTTATATGAATTTTTTGTAGCTTTTAATTGAATCGTAAACTCCGACAAACGATATTATCGTAACCATGTATTTCGGTGAAATTATCGAAGGGTAAGTCTGTATTTGAAATCCAACAGAAAAAAAACTTTTCAGGATTCGTCACGTGTAATAATTTGAAAAGTTTTCGTTAACAAACACCAACTTTCGAATCAAATAATAAAATATAATTGAAACGGAGTAATTTTTAAGAAAATAATATTAGAGTAGAGAAATTTTTTATCCCGTATGAACTCAACATACCAAAATTATTTAAATATCCGACTTTCGCGTGTACAGTTTGACCCGGCACGGAATATTACCTCTTCGTGAACCAAAGGATATTCGAGACGATGGCACGCGGATTCGCGATCTGACGCGCTTCTCTGGCGCCGCTTGCCGAATAGAGAAAGCTCGACTTGAACTCCGTAAGCTCCGCCCCCAAGTCGCGAGCTTTTCCGGGGGTCGGCGAACCGTTCCGAACCTCTGTGACCACGAAGATCGATTGATGCACAGGTTACAATAGAATTATTAATCGAAATATTTCATCCGAATTATATTAATCATACCATCTCGACTTACACATAAAAAATTTTCAAGTCTTTGCAAAGTTTATAAAGGATATGGGCAACTGAAAATTTTTTCAACCCTTATTGTCATTTAGGGATAACGAATATTGATCAAGCTTCAACTCCGCTAACCGTTTCGTTATGATAATAATAATAAAAAAAAAAAAAAAAAAAAAAAAAAAAAAAAAAAAAAAAGAAGAAACATGTACGAAGATTTTCACCATCGCAAAGACACTCTGAAAATTGTATCAGAAACGTCAGGGATTTCATTATTTTTATTGTTCACAGCTTTTGGCTGACATCTAGATAATTTATGAAATGAAATTTTAATAATAATATATATCCCAAAACTTGATAGGAAATCTGAATTTTCGGGTCAGGATGAATTCGGGTGCTGAATAAAATTAGGGTAGCATAATGCATACCCATCTATACAAAGGAAATAACGTGTATTAAATGTGTATATTTAACCTATGGGATTTTGGTTTGAACAATTGAACAGAATTCGCATTGACTTGCGAGGTATGATTGAGTAGAGGGTATATATAGCTACAACGAAATTTTGCGGAAAAAAAAAATGAAAGTTGTTCAAAGTCACGTAAAACCGAGACAATACGAACGTTTTGCGGGGGTGAAGATAGAAAAAGTTATGCGAACAATTGAGCTTTGGGTTTTCCGGCGCACTAGGATAGGGAAAGGCGATAAAAACTATACAGGCTTCACTTTGCCTCTACTTACCCTCGTCGGAAACTTTACGACTCGATTTCGATCTAGATCCAACGTTCTTATTGTTAGATTCAATTCGACAAAGTAGAAAATTACGCCCTTATAGCTCTCGCAATTTTTGATATATACTGACAAACTTTTACCCTTCAGAAATTAGACTCTTTTTTATTTATTTATTTATTTATCTCAGTTGTTTGACAAAAGCTCGCCTTCTCCCACATTGAAATCCACCCGTTATTCACACGGCTACAACTGATTCACCGAGCTTTGACTGACGCTGCAACTGCAGAGAGCTTTGATCTCGAAAATCAACACATCATATGTACTTTCTCGGATTACTAAACTTTTCTATTGACGATTTCGGTGCACATGAGTGCATTTGTCTCTCTACAGCCATCGCCCAACCCCTCCGGTTTAATTGGCGATAATCTTAAAGGTCAATAGATTTACGTTTAGCATAAAGGATGTCAACGATTCCTCTCAAGATGCAAACACCCCAGAAATTATACCCCAAGTCCGCGTCTATTTTTGCTTTTTTTTTCCCGCAGTCGCCCCAAGCGTTTATAAAATTTGAAAAATTCACTAAGCAGACCTTGCGGCAGAATTTCTCAAGACTTTACTTGGGAACAATTTCTGGAATTACACCGATACAGGCTGTAGATGTCGTTTTTTTTTTGGTATTTTTTTTTTATATTCTTGTGCTATTTAGTTAACAAAGACGTGGCATGCATAGCTGTCTTCAAAATTTACATGGCTCAAAGTGCTTATGAATCTCTTATAATTTTGTTCCATAGTTTTCGCGGTAAAACTTTTTAAGAGTTCTTCAATAATTTTCTCTAACCAACTGCATTTCACCAGGATTTTCTGATCCGTAGGTAATTATCATTTTTGCTATTCTCAGGTGAAATTCTATCGTGCATAATCACTGAAAACGGTCCTTGGAGAAACACGTAGTCTTAAATAATTAAACACCAAACGACGGGTTATTTTACAAGCGCTCTGGTACCAGGCTAGTAGTCCAGATCCCTTGCCAACGCCATACGATGATGTAAATATTTGAGGAAGACCTCTGGCAGCGAGGTACCGTCTGTCCTGATGAGGGTAGCTACACCGTATGTATCTACCAGCAGCTCTACAACACCATACCCCTTTCAAACCTGCATTTATCCACGTGCGTCACTTTGTGAAATTAAAGTTGATCCTGAAACCTATACCTATATAGGTATAACACGTTGTAATTTCACGTAACTCGTATGTGGATGAAGAATTAAATTCCATCGGTCTCTTTTTATCTCTATCTCTCTAAATGCAGCCAATTTGCCTCGGGGCTCTACCCTTATCAACTAGCTCCTCTTTGAAAGCATTTGCAAAAGTCTACGCAATTAGTGAAACCTTTTTTATAGTAATCGTCAATTTGGTTGATCGACAAGCACATTCTCCCGGTTTTCAAATACCATTAAGTGATGAACATTACGCTCTGCATATAATTTATTCCCTCAAACTAACATCTTTGGAATCACAATCCTCATATAATTTTTCATTTACTGCAGATTTGAATGAATAAAAAAAAAGTGTGATATTACTTACTACTTTTGATTTGAATTAATCAGTTGAGTGATCAGTGGCCATTATCAGTGTCATTGTCCTAACCATCTAGTACCCGGAGTCAGAAAGTCATTCTGAATGAAATAGACGACGTAGAACATGTATCCCGTGGAACAACGTTGTGGTTACGGATGGTAAAGATTACATCCTTTACGGTGAGAGGATGCCTACGGTCGAGAGGGTGGCAAAGTCAGGACAGGACGTAAATATCAAGGGGTGACTTGGCATATCGTCGGAAACAAGTGCTAATTAATTTAATATTTGTATACAAGCGAATGAATACCACGTATATACGTAAATTGCTGTTAATGAGTCATATCAAGCGGCTACCATAAACAATATAGCTTCGAGGTATCCATTATGAAGATTTTGTTTAATCAACCTACACGATTGAATCGTATAAAAATGTACGTTTGGGGTTTGTTATTTAGTCAAATCGGCTGACCTATGACACTGATTTTCACTCATTTATATATACATGCTCGTAAACAGATAAGTAAATGAATTAAAATGACGAATGCTGTATATATATTCATACACAGCTGGATTCAGCTCAATTAATTAACCAAGGTAACGAATTGTTTCATACTCTACCTAATACGTAATACGAAGCTCGTCTGGTATTAAACCCACGCAGTTTGCTATTATAGTTTAATTTCACCTGTACCTGCAGCGATAAAATTAAATTAAAACATATCTTTCAGCTAGCTCGGTGTATTTCCTCTTAGCACGCGAGTACTCAAGAGAATAATGTATCACCTCTGTATTTCTGTATTATACGCTTTAGTACAACTTTTATACATACGTAGTTTCACACTTGTGTGCATACATTTTTAAAATAGAATCCGACCGTGCTTCTAATGCGTTAGTTAACCGTATACGACTTGTTAAACTGCAGCGACCACAATTAATTATCTACAATGCAAATTGTTCTCAGTATATTTAATACTTTACTCTTGATTCATTGGTCTTTATTTCATATACTTAAGTACATTTCAACATATTTATAACACGTTAATAAAAGCTCTTGTTAGAAGTTCTTGGATGTAAACGCATTTTATGATACAACTGAAAAAGCTTTGAAGGTGGATATACTGGGTTTAATGAATAGTAATTTATTGAAACTTTGTTAATGATTTATATGTGAACAAGAAGAAAATATTACATACTCATTCTGGTAATGCCGTGTGACAATCATAATTTACAAAGATAACGCTAAACTATGAAGTAAGTAGTTTATAGTGATCCTGCTATCAATAAAAATGATAATAAGGTATTGAACTATTGGCTGATCAGAAATTTGAAGGCTCAAATTAATCCCCCCACAATCTATGAAAGAAAACGATAGATCATGGCTCTCATCTTCATATTCATGGTGAAAACCATCATCAAGATAATCGGCGTCGTGGTCGTCAACATCGTCATCATCGTTATCGTTATCATCACCATTAGCCGTAACAGCTGTTTCTCGAGTAAAACCACCGTCCTAGGTCAAGAACCCACCGACTTCTAGGTACTTACGGTTGGTCGAGTTCCAAAAATAGATCGTCACTAGCTGCATAAACACCACTGCTTTTACTACATGGTTCATTCTTATATAAAAAATTGTACATCAATAAAATAAAAAAAACATCATTAATGTGGCCATTCATATTCTTCAACTAATTAATTGACATTTCTATAGATACATGTGCTGCATTCGTTAGGTGTCAAAAGTTTTAATTTGGTAGCCAAATAAGATGTAAAAACAATTTGCAATACATCCTGATGTATAATATATGTAGATATTTTGGTTGATTGCCAGGAACGTAACAGATGCAGAGAAGTGCAGCCTGATGAAATTATTCGGTCCTAAAAAACCACCCCTTTTTCTCTAATCTATGACTGCAGTTGTTATTTTTTTATTTTTGTCCCAACCTTAGTCGAGCAAGGTATGATATAAACTGAGTAGTAATTAGTAACTACAATTCGTGTGCGAATATGTATGTAAACGACTGAAGAACAATAAGAGAGTAAAGTGTTGAAAATGCGGTAGTAGTGGAGCGGGTAGAAAAGGTAGAACATGAACTGCAGTACAAGAACACAAAAGAGCATAATCAAGTTGGTCAACGCGTGCAGATTGTATGCAAAACTGCACGGTGCAGTCTGTACCCTACACCGCGTGTTCATCTCTGCGAGATCTATAAAACATAAGCATTATACTTTCTAATGTGGTGGTTTAAAGCCAGCTGTGCCCTACAGAACTGGTAAGTTAAAGCAAATGACGCAAGCCATAGCCAAATTGCCTTGTCAATGATTACATCTTTTAAATATTGGGCTCTACTATACGGAATACTGAAAATTTTCTGAATCACTAACCATTTCATTGCTATAGGCCTGCGTATACATTTTTTCGTGGAGTTATGTCTGCCCTGTGTAAATTTTGGCCCAAAATTATCGCTCTGTATCCTGAAATCGTTATTTCTTGAATAATTGAATGTAAAATAACGGTGCATCAGTCGTCAAAATCTTTACACGTAACGTACTCTGATCCTTACGTAATTATATAATTCATGAATGGAATATTCATACGTTATAAAGATTTATGTCGTGTGTAATTGTTATTAGGGGACGTGAAACAGATTCCTATATTTTCGTTATTGAGCTCGATTTAACGTTGACCAGAGTGTGTCCTCTGAGTAGCTCTCCACGCAGGAAGGTAAACACTAAACATAAAAAAGCAAGTGCCCATCGAATCGTTAGTATAGTAGTTACTCGCGCAGTGGCCTAAGTGCCACAGTTACGATTTTATTATGAAGCAGGGAGTTGGCACTCCCACATAGGCATCTGTGTCGTGTTATATATAGTTCACTAGTTCAGGTAGAGAAATTGGACACTTGGAATCTGCTCCATCTCCATTTTCAGCCACAACTATTACGATCGAGTTTCAGGCCCATGACCGCAGCAATTTGCGTACCTTCAAATTACTCATGAAATTTCCCAGTCTGCTTACCCTTACATACCGTGAAAGCACGTCGATGAACCTTTCGATTTACACCCAATTAATCGAAACGAAAAAAGAAAACAATTTCATGCGACGAATGGTCTTCATTCTATCCACGATTGTAAGAGCTGGAAATATACCGGTTTTTAAAGAGATACCGTACGTGTACAAAGATGAACAATGGTACTCCAAAACTTTAGCCATGTGAAACAAGAAAGTGAAATAAATTTATCGAAAATTGAATGTCAATTTTTCAACTGGCTGTAAAAATTATAGTTCACTTCAGAGTTAAGCAATCGAAATTATCGCTTTACCTTGTATCTCAACGTTTGAAAAGATGGTTTTCAGTTATCTTTTAATTAAATATAAGCCAATTAATTATCTCTGCGCTTCTTCATTTGGAATCATCAGCAATGTCTCAAAGACTCCTGGCCTTTTACACTGACAAATAAGGTTTGGGTTTCTCTTGAACGTGTTCCCGCTCAGGGTAAATTTAATCGACAAGAACTCACACAGCCAGCCAGCAAGCTTTTGTAGTCAGCTTTTGTATGCCTTCAGCTTCGAATGATCCTTAGACCACATAGGTATTTTCAAAGCATATACTAGAACGATTAGGTATGGGCGGTCGCCGCAACGGCGGTGGACCAATTTGCATTTGTAATGACAAACGGAGAAGGTGATACAGTGTCTGACCTCACCGTAGAGACATCGACCATCTATTAACCCTTCAGGCTCCGGCAAGCCTCGTACGACCTGGCAATGGTTTCCACCCTCTGTCGCGTCTCGCCATCCTCAGCCATCCGAACTTCTCGAACTGTCGCGCACTATATCTCGTGGCAAAGTCGTCATGCACAAAAGGACGTTAGTAGCGTCGTATAATGGCAATGAAACGACCGAGGTTATTCTCTTCGCATGTTTCCCGGGCATAGAACGACTCGAATAACATGTGAAAGTGTGTGCGATTCTTTCGTGAATTTTTATTCTTATACTTTTTTTTTTACAGAAATTATTAGCATTAACAGGCATAGCAGTGAAGCTATTTTCAACCCTTTCATCCGTGCAGACCATGCGCTCAATAGATAATTTTTCTACGTTTATGGCAAAATCGTGGTAAAATAAGAAAATTTATATAAAAATAATAACAAATCTATAATGACGACAAATTATAGAGAGCTGTGAATTAGAACTTACTATTCAGTTGTACATTAAAGTATTATACTATTCAAGTTAGTATGATGATCTTTCAAGCCTCTGATGAAACTCTCGCCCTTCGACAAAATACTCTCATGCAGCACATGATTTTGACATCAGAAGGTTCCCGGCTTTGAAAAAATTGAAAGGATGGTTTCAAATTCACATAACCTATCAAAAATAGAGTTACAGAAGAGTTACAAATCCTGATTTCATTCTGATCTTGTATTTCCGCACAACCGATGAAATACTTTTTCTAAATCGTATGAAAAGATGTCTTGTCAAAGTTGGAAGATGCTTTTTGAATTTTGCTCACTCATCGTTAGATGTTTCATTTTTCTCGTTTTAGGTACCATTTTGAAATACTTCTCTGAGCTGCAAACTCTTCAATTTTTATTTCCGAATCGATTTAAAATCAAAATCGTGGGCATTGCTGAAGACTATTTCATCATAGAGTGCCGAACATGGTAGCTGAGACTCACAAACCGATCAAACTAACTTGGACTAGTATTTGACTAGTGTTGGACTAGGATTCCAACTATGAACGGAAATAGTAAGTTTGTGATCAAGTCTCTATAATTTCCCAGATTTTACCATTCACGACTTTGATACAAAATTTCAAATTTCACTATCATGCCATCTGCTCTTAATTTTATTCAGCTAAACTTAATTGGCGATCAATACGTTCCGAATATTCGATTCAAACCAAGAATCGCTCACTCCAGTGTCTCGGACAATCCCGAGCATGTAGATATGTGGGAATACAAAGAACAATCAGCTTTCTTGATTGCTCCTTGTATCAAGGGAAGACGTCCGTCTCATACTGCATCAAATTGATACTCAACGCGAGTAGCCTCCGAGCACATCGTGTCTTATCTTCTTTGTCCTGCTTCGGGTGTCTCGTGAGTGATTACTGGGTGTTTGAAAAGTTGCTGAAAAGTGAAGAAATTTAAGTATAACGCACATTTCGACGGTTTCCTTGAATTAGAATTCAATGCTTTCTTTGAACCTGGACTCCTGACGCTGAATTGGCTCGTGGAGGGTCACTATAGGTCAAGTTTTCATTGAAGCAGGCGCCTTCTTTGAGCCTCAAATGGTCCGTATTGAACATTTCACCATGTCAAAGTTCAAAAGCGAAGGTTTCAAACGCCTTGAAGTACGTTCTAAAATCCGTCAATATAAAAAATCTCAACCAACCGAATTCTCGTGAAAAATTTTTTTATTTACCATCCTCGTTTCGCTAAAACACTTTTATTCCGACTGTGATTTTGATAACTGAAGTCTATTCTATTCGTTTTTAATTTTACTTAAATTCAAATGCCTACTCGTACTTAGAGGCGGCGAAAGCTCCCGCTTATTTTTAATAAGCTTTACTTCCCTTTAATTCGAGAGTAAGTAATAATTCAAGAAAATTTTACAATATGCAGTTCTTATTCGGTCTCAGTTGAAAAAGCAAATTATTCTAATTCAGTATGACAGTTTTTGAATATTTTA
Organism: Macrophya annulata; assembly: GCA_963924015.1. NCBI lineage: Eukaryota > Metazoa > Arthropoda > Insecta > Hymenoptera > Tenthredinidae > Macrophya > Macrophya annulata. Next base: position 15,693,993 of record OZ001259.1, read on the forward strand.
CTGCCCTGTAATCAAGCTCTGATATTTCCGTAAAATAATGCAAACGAAATTATTTAAAGCTTACGAATTTATCTCAATATAATTAAGAAATTATCTTAGTATAATCTTAACTTGAAGGAAAGCTTTGTTCCTTTGAATGAACAGTAATAATTATTTTTGTCCTTTGCTAATTGGACTCTTAGAGAGTTAAGGGGTAGTTAGCAAGTTTAAAAAAATGTAAAATCTGATTATAATAATTTCATTCTTCTTTGTGCACATTCCGATTACCGGCATAACTCTCGTGCGTAAACTTTCTCTCTTCTGTACGAATTCAGTTTTCTAATAAATTCAAAATAACAATTTCAAAGAACAGATCAAAATCTTTTTTTTTTTTTTTGTTCAGCCGCAAATCGGGGAAGAAAGGAAAAAGTAATAAAAAATCACAACCACGTTATATCGATTTATTTATCGTTAACCAAACAATTGCCACCTATCATCTTGGTAATACGTGAAAAAGTTTTCTTAGAGTTCTTCGTGTGGGCAAACCCATAAAAGACATGTGTTTCACAAAGTCCACTAGAGTCCAGCGGAACCAACGTAGCCATTTGGACAACCCTTGACCTTACTAACGGTTGTGGGCTGCAGCCAACGCCTTCATTAATTAACTAAGTGGCCCCGTGTGCGATAATTAAATGTTATAGTTTTAAATGAACCCTCTCTAAATGAGGGTTCGTGATATTGTGTCTCCGAGTTGATCCTCGTTGCACGAAAGAATGGACACTGCGAGGTCACTGTTCGAATAATAAGAAAAAACTTGGATGCTTTCGTAATTAAAAAGGAAATAATTAAAGGTATCTTCTCTCTACCACATCATGGTTGATACATTGTAAGTTATTGTAAATGGGCTTAAGACTAGCCAATTTATTTCTCAACTTGTGCAAAACTTTTTCAATATTTCTACCTCAGATAAATTAAACAGTTCACAAGCTGAGTAAGTTTTAAATTCTAATCCATACAGCTATCATACTATCGCGATAAACAGATCTTAAAAAACGTTCGTTTTCATGGAAACCTGCATGGCTCATACATTTATTCATACGAATATGAAAGTTAGAATACTAACAAGGTTGGTTTTGATAGATTTATTGTTAATTTTCGTCCTATTTGGCATTATGTTTTCACATCGCGTGCCGAAATTACTTGAAATACATGACGAATACTTTTTAGCGTGACTTGGAGGGGGGTCACACCCTGGGAATCACGAAAAGTAGAATATTTTTCAAGTCATTTTACAACGGAATGAAAAAGGATACGAACTTGATATTTGCATGAATATTATTTATACTTTTTGCAAGTATTTCAAGATAAGTAGAAATTAGTCGAATTGTTTTTCTTTCAAGATGTGCTTCTGCAATAGACAGTAATCGGTGGTGCATATGGTAAAAGCAAGAATCTGGCATAAGAATGATATCATGATTCATTGTTGGAATTCCAGAAAAATTATAGGATTATTATTAACAGTATGAAAATGTCAAATTTTTAATTAACTAAATGTTAATCGTGTGCAGTTGATTCAAATTGACTAATACTTAATTCTACGAGAAAACATTCCGTTAATTCAAAATTGATATACATGTTAATAAAAAAAAAGAAAAAAAAAAAAAAAACAAGCTTTTCCTCTATGAATATGCAGCTAAAATAGCGAAAATACGAATTTTCTATTATTTTGATACAGAAAATCTTGTTCATAAATTATAGTAAAAACTGTATGAAAATTGATACTCCTTAGCCAATAATTCACATTAACATGTACTGGAGTTATGATAAAGTGTTTCCATTAGTCAAATCAAAAGCTAGTGATTATATTTTTTCTCTTTTATATGCGTTCGTGGTTTTAGAGTCTATGACAAAATATCAAATAATGCCAAGTTCACAGGTGTAATTATATTAAAGTGGATTATTATTCAATACCTTCCTCGAAGTTTGGCTATAAATATCATGCCCCTTAATTTACGAGTGTGAATATTGATCCAGGGTGAGTATTATTACACTACCATAATATTCGCGTAGGTGAGAATGTAGTATCAAAAACGTGAAAAATTTTAAATAAGAGTTACCAAAATCCGTTAAATCAAAAAATGATATAAGAAGTACCCACTGGTTCAAAAGTACCTACGCCTTTCGTGCGGAGTTACTTATTGAGCCTCAAATTTGTCTGTTATGAAAAATCAGAGATCAAATAGCCAATTGAACCCATCTCGAATCACGAACACGTTTGAAGCTTCAATCTCGATTTTGGTATTGACAATTTTTGGTGATGGCAACGAATCGCTGAGTTACATACATACATATGTATATATATGTATATATACTTTGATAGGATTACAATAGAAAACAGTGAATGGTTATGACGATTGAAACTCACCTTCAATATGGTTACCATGCCAATAACTAAAATCTAAAAGATCCTTTTCCAAATAGGAAGTGAAAGTGTTTGATTCTTGATGTTTTCAATATTGACAAAGAAAACCAATACTTTACTTATATGTATAAAGTGAAAAAAGTTGCAGGTAAAGTTTTACAGAATCCGTAGCAAACTCATGCCAAATCAAATCTCAACGTAAGTTAATATTCTTTGAAACAATCTCTTTTGCAAAAATAAGAGCATAGGTCCACGAACTGTGTCCCCACTGTAAACACAGTCCCTGATACCTTTGCGAAATCGTTTTCACGCAAGACAGAAAAAAAAGGGATGAAAATTTAGGGGAGGAAAGTTTATCTTGTCGTATATAGTAGCTATAAACCTGGTTTCTGGATGGGGTTCCCTTATGCTGCCAAGAATAACAAACCTATAATGTACGTAAACTAATGGATTGGCTAGATTCCCCAAAACATAAATGGGATCACGGAGTTATTCATCAATCGGTTAATTATACTATTTTATTTATTTTTTTCACTAATAACAATGCTAATTACACGTCTCTATGCTCTTTACTTTCCGATACAATTCACGCGTTAATTTCCATTAAACTCGTGCAAAGTGAAATGATACATTCGCACCAATCTCATCAAACATGATCCAGTCTGTACGTGTAATTGATGCATTAGTTCACCAGCACGATTTATAGAGTCCATTGATCCTGGCAGAGGCAGATAATCCTGCAGAGTGAAAACTTTATGACAAATTAAAACGTAATAATCGTTCTAACTGCTTGGTGGGCAACAGTGACTAAATGAAAACTCAGGTGCGGTATATCCATCCACGGTTCTCTTGGTAAAGTATATGACGGGAATATGAACATGAATATGTAGATGACATTTGGGGTATTCTCCGACGCTGAGGGGCCCAACTTAGGGTAAACACGTGCAACTTAGCCGCTTAATAACGTCTCTGTATACACGCTGTTGTATCGTTTCAACACCGGTTCCGAGAGTCTAATTCATCCAACCTTACTCCAGGCAAAATGAAAGACGACAAATGACATTTGGCATTTGCCTAAGATAAAGTCCTAGTTTCAATAACGATTCTTACGACCACGACGCGGTGTGAGTCTGGGGTTATCCAGAAAATTGAAAAGACTTATACAAGCGGCACTTTTTTCTGCTTTTTGCGCTGTAAAGGGGACTGAAAAAGTGCAAAACGTAAAGGGAAAAAAATAACGAGGCAAAAGGTAGAAATATTGCGTAAAATAAGAACAAGTAGTCAAGGTAAATCTGCAGAATGAATAACACAAGATCTACTGCTGGTGTTCGTTTTTGGTGTTGATGTTGGCGTTGGCGTTGGAGTTGCTGATGTGAACAGGCGACTTCAACCCCAAACATTCAATCCATCGACAGCATTCAGCCCAGCGAGACTCGAAAAACATACCATTCCATTTCGATTGAGTTTGAATTTAAATTGAATCGAATGCTCATCTATAACTGGCACGATTCACCCGACAAACAAATAAACGTACAGAAACTTCGATAGTCATACCCGCAGGACGATCTACACTTTATCGTAAACAGAATGCAGCACGGGTATCGTTTCAACAGAAATAATACATTCAGTACAAAAAACCGTTATTGTCAGTGCTTTAGAACAATTTATTTATCCGTAATCTGTTATAATTTATCGAGTAGATATCCAGCAGTTCCTTTTACCGATTAATTTCACACGAGGGCAAGGAACTGCTTTGTCTTAGCAATGAATTTGGTTTCGATAAGTAGTATTGGTAATTAACTTAATTAAATTTCATCATATCATGAAAGCACGGCGTCGGTGAAAACGTATAGACAATAGAGAGTATAAAATTTTTACCAGGAAAGTGTGTCTATTTAGAAGCAAGAGTGAGAGAAAAGAGAAAAATCTTAGAGGCCTTTTAGAATATTATATTGTAGATGGGGTATACGTACCCACATCGATTCTGAAAGTTAGCGAGAGCCTTCGCGTTTTGCATATATTATTACATTTGCATGATTTTTACAGTTTTTCATTATATCCTTCTATAAGTGGATTTTTCTATGCAATTTCTATTAGCATAGTTTTTACATAATTGAAGAGGAACCTTTCGCGCCAACCAGCGAAGATATTTCAGAAGAAAATGAATCCTGCAGGCAACTGTTGAAAAATCATGTGCCTTTCAGATGTCATGAATTTGCGATGCACTTCTGATGTAGACGTTCACGTTCATATTATACAAACTCTTCATATTCTTTTGGTTATAAGAATTAGGAGAGGAAATTCGAATTCTAGTTTATACGATGGATTTTATCCTTTTTTTTCCTAAAATTACTACCATGTAGGATTATCTCTATTACCTCTTTGAATTAAATCCCTTACGACTTCCGTATTAATGGAAACGTTAATTCGAAACAGCGCCTGCCTTTTTAATAATAAAACCTTAAAAGTTCGGTTCCGGATGAAGTATTCAACGGTAACAGAATAACTGATTTTGAATTTGAATATGAAAATGTATTTATCAATCATTTCAACTCCATTTACTGCACTTCGTTTAGTTTTTTACTTCTGGGCAAATAAATAAAAACCTTTAACGTCAAACTATAAACTGTCAAGTGCAGAAAAGCTCCGCTTGATAAAAAATTTCTTCATTATAGGTATATACGTAATAATAATATTTAATTCCTGTATATAGAATTTTCCGGTTATTACAATTTTGATAAAATGAAAAAATACTGATCGCTATCCGCACAGCTATATGGAGTATTACAAATAATTTAAACAAGCCTTGGGAATTTTTACGGTAGGTATTCGAAGTTTTATTGTATCATAAAATTGATATCTAATCAGGTTGACTTGTGTCTCTAGGCAGCTAGCTACTATAGTAACAATTCTCGCGATGATGTAGCGTATTTTAATCGATCGAAATCAATTATGGTAAATATTGCCAAGCTGTAGCCAGTTTTTCCGGCTCATAAATGCGATCGTGTAATTACAGTGATTGTAGCTCTGGAAATGAGGGTTATGATATTCTGCTGAGTAAGCGATCGAGCACTGGTCAAGGTAATCTGCAGAACAACAATATTATAATTTCTAGTTCTAGTTAGGTTCTCAATTATTTCATTCCATTACAATTCTATGCTCAAAATCATTTCACCATAAACTATACAGAGAATGTTATACGTAAATACTAAAATAATTATAGGACCAATAATTAGACGTCTGACTTCCTTTCGAAACTACGAAAGAAATGACAATTTGAGATATAATTTTACTCACTAAAAATAAAAATATAAACTACAGAATGTGCACGTAGCCAAAAAGATTGTAATTCAAAACGAGAACCACTGATTATTTATTTCTTTCATTTTTTTTCTTCAGCTGCTAAACGACAGAAGGTCAGAAGAGTGGTTCAATCTTACGAGGTTTATAACGCAGGAATACAGAATTATTATTCGCATTCTTGAGATTATCATTTTTCTCAAATAAAATATTTTAATGATGTAATGAACGTCGAACGTCGATAGAAAATTTCTGATTTGCATTGGGATTCTATTCTTTCATTTTTCGGTTTATTGAATGGATATTCAAGAATGAAATTGGTAATAGACACATTCCGAAAAGCATTATATTCATTACATCTATTCCTCAGGACGGGGAATACATCCAAACATCGTACTTGGACAAAAATCAAACAATTTTAAAGTTAGAAAAAATGTAATATAAATCTTGGCACAGTGATCATGTCTTTCATGTCACCAAATGTAAGCAGAGTAGTTTCAAAAATTAGATTGGAGGATGATTCAAGGTCAATTCAACAGTGTGTGTTGAAGCTACCTTTAGATTCATGAATTTTCAGACATCTTCGTCTAAAGTAAAAAAGTAAACCGTAACTTGGCGGTATTACACTGCAGCGAATCGCAGGTATTAAAGTGTGGCTCATTTTTACACTTTGGGTGATGAAACTTCATGATTGAACAATTTGAAATTAAGTTCATCATTTAGCGTTTAATCTCTCTCTCTCTCTTTTTTTCTCTCTCTTAAAATAAATGACCTTATCTATGTTGTGCAACTGTATTTCCTTATGGAAGTAGTGCAGCTCCAATATTTTATGGAAGTTTATAATATCATAATAAAGCTTTTAAAAGGTTTCTTTTTTAGTTTCAAGGTGGCATAAATAATTATCTTCATTTTCAATTCATTTCATTTATTTTTATTTCTTCAATAAAGTCAATTGTCCGTAGTTACACGTGTGCGTGAAGTTTATGCTTGGCCATTAGCCGATTGAACGAGAAAATATGAGTTCTGTCGGTTCGCCGCATGGCTCCATCCACGAATTATTCCCATCAAAAAGATCTTGGCAAGTGATAGTATATAGTTTTTCAAGAATTCGTTGCAGTTGTGAGTTCATTACGTGATTGCAAAAGCTGTAAACAATGACTCACAATCAAATCAAGACTCGAAACTATCTTACGGCTAATACTTCAATGAGTGTTTAGTGTTTTTATTGACTGTCTGGATTCTTCACAAGTTCCATGTACTACGATTGCCTTTAGGTGGAAAATAGCGATAAAAAATTAACCAATCACATCCAACTTTCAGACAATGCTCAGCCTTTGTCAGTTAGTCTATTCAACTGATGAATATCAGATTTATTACACTCTACCTGGCCCTCTCCAGAATCGAAATCGAGTCTCACACGTATCTCCTACGTTAAGCTAGAATATAAAAAAAAATGCTGTGAAGATTCATCGGTCTAGCTTACAAGTGAATGTCTTTTTTGAGTCTTGACTGTCAAACAGACATGCGGCAGCTCTTAGTCGTATTTTAGTCCATGTAAAAACTAATATAAGTCCCAGAGTGTTTTGTGCTACTTGGGGTTTCGTATTCTGCTAAATGTCTCCAATTTCTGAAAACATCCTTTTTCAGATAAATAAGTGATTAGCACTCGTCTTATATACCTGTACCTATATCTACTTCATAGTGTGTTTCGATCCATTGTAGGAAGCTTACTTTTGTACGGGAATTACTTTATTAATGCTATATCACTCACGAAAACTGTGATTGCTAAAGCCAAGAAGGTTTGAAGCCAAAACGTATAGCAAAGGTTGGTATTCACACCCACAACTTGTTTCTTGTTCTGCAATCATGAAGAACACAAAATCACCAATTGTTCTGTTTCTAATTGTCTTTCTATATATCATCCACCTTGGAGAATTGAATCTGTCAAATCTAGGTACAACTGACAGTTTAGTCTTCATCCGAAAAATTCTGACAATTCCGCCAAATTGTGAGCTCTAATGGTACTTCTTACTTCACGTTATCCGTGCGGAATTTGTCTGCCCTTTTCAAAACTGACCCTTGAAGAGTTAAGTCCCTCGAGTTAGATTATGTCCGTTAGTGGGAACACCACCGGCATGCCGAAGGGACAAGTTGGTGAAATTACACAAAGTTTAAACATAGTACGTTCAACAACCTGCCGATGCAGGATATCTAAAGGTGTAAAAATGAACTGTTCAACATATCACCTAAATGTATCATCGCCTGTGCATTCTAGCTTGATGAATTCTGCTCTTGCAAGTACATGCACACAAAAAGGGAGATTTCGAATCTTTATATCAGCATGTACGAACATCCATACTACCAAAGAACCACGGTGGTGAGGCCATTCATGAATCATTTAGCTGGTGAGCTTACTGGAGATCGAGTTCATTCCGTGCAAATGCTCCAGTTGAACAGTGCCTGAATACCGTACTCTGGTGATATTTTTGAGCCTGCCCAACCATGAGATAAGAGACATTTGTCGTATTTATACTCTCAAGGCTGAGCAAAACTTAATGTACATTTAATAGCGGGACATTCAAAGCATCGGTACTGATATTACCAATTTGACGCAGGAAAATATGTTACACATAACGAAAACTATAATCAAGTATTAATATTGGAACCGACCTTCGATATTCCCGTTATCCCATTATTCGATAGAATACGTCCATGGAATGCTGCTCCCCTTAGATTTCAATACCCTGCCACTCCTCACAATAATAGGGTGGCAGCAAAGATGTCTTTCTTCAAATATTTGAATACGTGCAATACATACTGGGGTGTGACGAAAATTAACATGTTTTCAAATTTTTTCGCTGCTAACACACCAAGTGATAGGTCTTGATGTCAAATAGCTTCCCTACAAATAAGAGGCTCGAGATTAGCCTCGAATTATACTCGCTTAAACAGGATTTCTCTTTCCCATATCGTTATTCCGGGTAAAATGAAAATATTTTTACTGAAGAAATCCTAACTTGGCTAAAAATTAAAATTTCGATTTTGTTTTGATCACATATTCTGTTTCCATGTGCCGAGAAAAAAAAAAACACAGAATATGCATATAGCCAGGGAGATCGTGGTTCGAAACGAGAATCACTGATTAGTTCTATTTTTTTGTTTTTTAGTTGTTTTCTTCAGTTGCTGAACGAATGAAGGTCGCGAAAATGAGGAATTTGCGTAAAAATACAATCTGATAATAAACTAGGTTTATGACGTTGAGTATAGAATTTATTATTATTCGAGTCCGTAGGATTATTATTATTGTTCTGATAACAAAAATTTTATAATTATATTAAGTGTTTGATATAAACAGAAAAGCTTTATCATTATTATAAAATGTCCTATTCGACCGAAAGTGAGATGATTTTGAAGTAGAAAAAGAATCCAATAGAAATCTTCGTTCGCGGATCATGTCTTTCATGTCATCATAATCATCATGGACGTTGGAATGTTCTCAAATGAAAGCATAGTATTTTGGAAAATTAGATCGGAGAAATAATCAAGCTCAATTTAACAGCGTGTGATGAAGTTATCCTTAGGTTGATGAATTGTGAGACATCGTAATAGCCTTCTGCAGTGAAAAAGTGAAACAGGTAGTGAACTGCGTTTCACTTTTGTACATTTAGTGATAAAACTTAGCGGTTAAATAATTTAAGAATTGAGAAATGACCGTGTATAACGTGCAGCTCTATTCCCTACCTATGAAAGCAATTCGAATATTTTCTGCAAGTCTATATTATGATAGTGGAGCTTTTAGTATGTTTCATCTTTTCGTTTCAAGGTGGCATATACAATAATTATCATCGTCTACGATCGATCTTATTCATTTTTGTTGTTTCAATAAAATCATACGCGTATGCAAGTCCGAAGGAATTCTTCCGCGGACCTTTTCAGACTATGCGCTGGAGATTCCGTTGCCCCTGATGGATAAGTATTTGGTGGCACATTTCTTCGATGTCCGCGATGATTACGTATCTGTATTGTCGTAAGCGTAACACAATCGGGAAGAGATCTTGTTGTATCGTTGGCCCAACTAGCAGCAGGTCATCGAGTCATATCCCGGAGAAAGTCTTGCACGAGCCATCAAAAACCACTCTCAATTTGGTCGTCATAGGCTGTCTTCTTTTAGGACTACATGATGAGGTATGTAATAAATCTGCTGACCCGCGGGAAGTTTGTCACTGATCTCGGTCATACGACCCAAGGCCACGTATTCGTCCATGAATTTAACGTATTGAGCCTCAAGGTTAGGCTCCTGCGATAATTTGCGTTCGACTGCGTGAAATCATTTTATCGCTGTATATTTTAAATCTCCCAGGTGGGAGACGTCGCTACGTAGTAGTAATTATACGATGAATTGATCGTAATCGTCGTGACTGTAAGTTCGTTCTAAATGCTCTTCACAGATTTGTTCTTTACGTGGAAAGAAAGCTTCGGTCTGTTTTGAATCCACATGTAGTAGCGAATTATGAAATTTGTTGCACTTTCGGCAGTGACCAAACGAGCACCCTCTGCTATGTAGTCATAGATAGTTCATACAGAGTTTATGCTTTTTTACCTTGGCTATACGCGACACGACCGATAAGTCCTGGAACACTGGACACCTGAATATTCCGTGAGAACTTTCGCACATCTTATACATTACAGAGTTTGTTAATACGCCCATGAAGGTATGATTACCCCGTCGGAAGGTTGAGTGTCGGAGGAATTTGGTTTATTAGTAGCCTTGGTAACCACGTCCGTATCCACTATTGAACACCGTTCTTCTAAAAATTCTATCAATTGCTCGTTCGTCGGTATTTCGATGTCCTTCGTTAAGCTTTTCCACTCGCGTGTGGCAGTGTTGTCCATCTTGGTGACGCATATGGTACGTGAACAAAGCATCCTACGCATTTGCCTGCAAGATCTTTGGGATCGCGAGAGTTTCTGAACATGATCAAGCATCTATCGTAACACTACTGGACTCTATTCTTTCTATAGTGAGAGAGTTTCAACTAGTGATTAGAATTGCCGACTGATCATAAGCTTTGTATTGTTGAAACGCTTTGTCAGCATTTCCCATGCAGTTTTATAACTTTCCGCGGACGCTGCTAACGACTTGATCACCTCAGCTACGTTATCCTTCAGTGAGGACTGGAGATAATAGAATTTTTGTATATCCGCAGTTGACAAATTATCGTGAATTAGCACCTTGAACGTGTCACGAAAGTTTAGCCATTGGTCATCACCCCAGAGGAGAGATGTATCACTAGGCGAATACTCGACGAAGAATTAACATTAGGCTATGCTTTGGATTGAACCCGAGGAATGGGGGGGGGGGGGGGGGGCAATGCTAGGTACCTCTATACGTGGTTTGGTAGGGCTTGAGAAACCCCCAAGACGCCAACGTAACACTCGCGGAAGCCTCGCGTTGGACCCTTAGCGGCCAGCCGGGAGATCGTCGCGTCTGGCGATCACTTGAAAGTCCAAAGATTGAGACGTTGGAAAGTCCCAAGTCCGGAGAAATTCAAGAAGCGCAGAACTTCAGGCATTGTTATTTTCACTGGCAATTGAATGTGCGCTCTTTATGGTGCTGAAAGTACCCAAAAGTTAGAACTAACCTGGGACTGCCTCCCCTCATGACACGTCTAGAAATAAAAACACACGCAGCAGGGGGGTCACAGCTGGTATAATGATCCTTGAAAAATTGTAATGGTTTTCATAGCCGAAAATAATCCAAATCATGGGCTATGCCCGTTGAGCTGGCTGACTGTGTAATGAATTGGTTGCTCATAAAGCCGTAACCATGTCAGTAGATTTGATAAGCCGTGATGAAAGGTGACGTACTGTTATTTTTCTTTGATTTCGGCCATTTGATCCGTCGGTATCAATCTGAATACCATAACGCATGAACCGAAACACAGTTCAAAATAACACATAGCAAAATCAACATCGGTCGATACCGAATACGTACTCAAGTATTCATAATGGTGTTTGCTGATTATTATTGCGATTCATATTTAATTATCCATTACATCCAAGCGAAATTGATTGAATGAAATTAGTTAACTCTGAAACCAGTAGTCCTTGACAAGTGAATGTGGTAATCGTAGAATTCATAGACAAAGTGTCATTTATTATACTCTGGCTGCCTCCTCCATAATCGAACTTTAGTCTCACATAATAGTCTCGCAGTAGATTAACCTGTAGAAAATACTGTGAAGATTCATTGTCAGACTCACAAATAACAGGGTTCGAAGAATAGCTCACTTTGACGTGTAAGAATATTGTTTCGTTATCGAATTATTCGGTGAAAATGGCATTAAATAATATAGAGTCGTGCAGTATGGAAGACGCTTGTACTTTTTTGGGCGGGAGTGTGGAATCATTAATCGAATTGCGGGACAGACTTCAAGACTGGCTCAAAATGCAGCCGCACCTTCCTCAAGGTATGTGATAAGATTCGGTGTCTTACGATATTTGACTCGGCATGGATCCACAAGCTGCTTTAATATACATTTTAGTATAACAAAATTTGCATCTACGATTAGAGTACTTTGTCAGTTTGAATTTACAGAACACCATATATTGCCAGTTTAAGCAATTATGAATGCACAATTAATTATACAACATGTTGCGTGCAGATTCAACACGTGGTAGCCATACCACTTCTGAAAGATAATTCGCGCGAAAATGCACGTTGCGTTTTGATAGGACAACGTTTTTATTGTTTTGAAGATGTTTCGAAGATCGTACTGGAGAATCTGATTCTCAGCAGCAAAATGAGCTTAGAGCAAGCCAAGGGAAAGCTAGACATGTTTTATACGATGAAGGGGTTAGTGCCGGAACTTTTTGCAAACAGAGATCCACGTGGGCCCAGTATCAGTCGCGTACACTCAATGATGTACGTATTCCAGGAAGAAAGCCTGCACGTGTACCGATATAGTAGCATTTCTTCGGCATACAATCATTATTTCGATTCGTTCAAAAAAGTTTTTTTTTTTCTATTTCAGTCAGACCGTTTATCTTCCCAAATTGACCCATGAGAAGTACAGAGTCTCTATTATGTACCCCTGCGCTGACGATTACAGCAAATTGGATGGCTACGATTGTTTCAAGTATGTAATCCAAGAATTTTGCCTATTAAAGGAGGCAAGATTATACTATTAACAATGAGAATACCAATTCGGATTTTATAATTTTCGGACACGAAGCTGTTATAGTTCACGTGAGCAAGTAAACCACGCATTGCATTCCGAATCTTTACTCACGTGACTATTTTATTTCAGATACGGTTTGATGATTGAAGATATCTTGATGAACGAAACCCGTAGTCTCGGTAGCATCTTCGTATTCGACCACTCGAAAATAACTTTCGGCTTGCTCCTCAAGTTTACACCAACACTGATAAAGAAAGTTGAAGTGGCAACCACTGTGAGTTATCTCTGCATATATGATCGCGATTTTATTAATTCCATATGTCGACTCGACCAGCAACTTACGTTTTGAACTAATATAAGCTCTCCACTGATACCTCTAGTAAATTCTCGTGCAAATGCATTCTCTTCAATAGATTATAGCTGCTGATATCGTTTTCCTCCACTTTATTTTCAAGTACGGTACAGTTCTCGTATTTTTCTTCCTGTTTCAAAATTCTCAAAATATCCTCCACCGCGTTACAGCAAGTGATTCGAACTCTTCTCATCTACCTGTATCTATATTGTCGACTGTTCCGTTCTTTTTCAGGAAGCTTATGCAAAGAGAATTAAGGGGATCCACTTCATTAATGCTATGCCAGTCACACAAAATTTTGTTGCCTTGGCCAAGAAAGCTTTGAAGTCAAAACTTTCAGCAAGGGTTTGTAATCACATGCACATTATATCACTATTTGTTTCTTACTTCTATGATCATCGAAAACGCGAAAATACGGAATTCGGCGTGTTTGATTCATTTTGCAGACATAGTACTCATGCGATTTGCGTTCATTTGAGGTTGGCACAACTTACGAGCTCCCATTTATAAGCATAGGCATACCCATCTCGCCGCCTATCCCGCAACTGATGTATCAAACCTCCTTAACTCCCTCGAGTTAGATTGTATCCGTTTGTAGGAGTACCGATGGCATCCCGAAGGGATGAAATGATAAAATCACATGCAATTCAAACGTAGTTGGTCCAACTAGCTGCCGATGCAGGATATATATGGGGAATTCTCTGTGAAACCGGATAACCATTTTCGACAAAAATTTCCATTCTCACGAAATTTTTCCACAAGGTCACAGCTCTAAGAAACTGTCGGGAATTTTTTGGGAATTTTTGTACTAACCGTTATCGCGTAGGAATTCAAATTCTGTCAAAAATGAAATTAATATTTTCTTTCTCGTGGACTCGGACAAAAAAATATTAAACACCATAGAAAAATCGGATTTTTTCTGAACTGTCAGTTAAAAATAGTTTCAAATCTCTAAAAACACTTTATAGTCTATTTAGACGTGATTGAAGGAATAAAAAAATTATTTCTACAGCTTGGACACTTTTCTTTTTCTTCATATCTCTTGAAATCGTCATTTATACTATAAAAGAGTCACAAAAAAATCGGTGATCTGGGAAACCCAAATTCGCCTATGGTATAGAATCCATTAAAATATGTTATCAGCAGATTTTGTGTAATAAATATCCTATTTTGTTTTTCATTGATCATCTACACTGGGAAATATAAAATATTTCATGAGAATCGAAATTTTGGTCAAAAATGGTTGTCCAGTTTCACAGAGAATTCCCCATATCTGATTGTGTAAAAATAAACTATTCAGCATGTTATTTCAATTTATCGTCTTTTTTGCATGCTAACTTGTCATGTACTTCGCATATAGATACACGTGCACTCAAGAGGAGATTACGAATCATTATATCAGCACGTACCTAAATCCATTCTGCCAAAGGATTACGGTGGTGAGGAGCCATCCATGAATCATCTAGATGGTGAGTTTGCCGTAGAACCAGTTTATTACATACAAATTGTCAAATTAAAAATTTCCTGGATACTGTGGTCTCATGATATTTCTGAAAGTGCACAGCCATGACAGAAATGATATTTTCTGTATATTCTCAAGGCTAAGCGTAAAGCTATGACAAACGTACATTGGAATTATTAATTTGGAACAAAAAATTATGCATCAGATTGTGCAACAAAAACCGTAATCAAGTGTATTATTATTGGAGGAGACTTTCAATGTTTATGAGATAATTGTTAGTAGCATATATTTACTGCATGACTGAACATTCGAAAACATCTACAGTTGAATATTATAAAAATGAATATTAAATGTATACCAAGTAATTCTATCGAATTTGGAGTACCTTTCTGGTCAGAAGAAATTTTATCATTATTATAATTACCGCGTGACTATGAATTATTCATCGTACTTTGACTAAAAAATTGTTCATTATATTTAGTTCCTAATTTGTCTGTAACACAGAACTTTGGCGTCAAAAATTGGATGAAAAACGGGACTGGTTTCTCGAGCAAGAAAAAATTCTGGTTGACGAACGACTACGCCCTGGCCCAGCTATCGACGTTGATAATCTCTTTGGATTCTCTGGATCATTTCGAAAGCTAGACGTCGACTAAGAGTCACTGGAGTTTTATATTCAATATTCAGATCTACAGATATTAGAGATAATTAAAACTTCACATTCCAGTTAAAATCAACACAAAATGTGCACATAGCCAGACAAATAGCCGTACAAAATGGGAACCACGGATCAATCTTTTTTTTCTCTAGTTGCCGACCGACTGACGGTCGTTAGAACGACAAAAATATGTCGGAATCTTATCGCACGATGAACTATAGATATATGACGTAGGAATATACTTAAAATTATTATTCGCGCTGTTGGGATCCTCATCATTTTCCTTAATAATAATTTCAGTAGTATAACAAATGTCTGACATCAACAGAAACTCTAATCATCATCATCATTATTATTATTATTGTTATTATTATTATTATTATTATTATTATTATTATTATTATCATATTTGTTCTGTCCCACACTACACTTTAGATGTAGTGCACGTTATAGTTCCCGTTGAAAATAAGTGATACAGATGAATTTTTATAACTAATGAATGTATATTCACAAATAAATGTTTGAAGTTGATTAACAAGATTATAACTGATATTTTTTGTAATTTATGAATTTATACCGTTGTAGTATTTAAGTAGATATAGTATGGTAGTTCACAGTAGAGGTTTGTATGGATTTAACCATTAGTGTAAACGTGTTAGTTTGTTAGATGGTAATTGACGGTTAGTTGACTTGATATTTGACTGGATAATTGTTGTTCATTCAAAGATTTGTGCTGAGCTTTTGGCAGATGGTTGGAGGTATATTTTGAACATTTGGCAGGCAGAGGACTTTGCTCATTTGTCAGAAATTAGGGTTGGTCAAGTCTGATCTAACCTAATCAGGATTTCTATTGCAATCAGGATTGCGCTCATGAGTTTTATGAGTTCTGATCTTATTTCAATAGGTTTATTTTCAAGGTTACCTCTGTCGTCTTACCTTATAGTTACAGATCTATGCCATTTTCAGTGAATTTTTAATTGTAAAGAGAAAGACCTATGATATTATTTGCCAACGCTGAAACAAAGACATAAATTTGTCGAATAGGTAACTTCAAAAAAATTTTCGACTACAAACAAGTTTGCGCTCATTATTTGTAGGAGCTAAACTCATTGGAATAGATTCATTTATTTCGGCGTTAGTGATATTCAAATAACTGAGTCCCAAGCTCTTGGCATCGTATCAGTAAAAGATCGATCCTACGTCCCATGATAAAACTCATACCAAAACTAATCTA
Organism: Macrophya annulata; assembly: GCA_963924015.1. NCBI lineage: Eukaryota > Metazoa > Arthropoda > Insecta > Hymenoptera > Tenthredinidae > Macrophya > Macrophya annulata. The sequence continues at coordinate 15,710,581 of OZ001259.1, forward strand.
GCAATTTGATGCGAAAACAGTAATTTCATGAATTTGATTGAGATTCTCGAACTAGTAGTCCTTGATAAGTGAAAGTGATAATCGTAAAATTCATAATCGAAATCTCATTTGTTACATTCTAGCTGCCCCCTCTTCTATAATCTAATCCTAGTCTCAGATAGCTGCAGTACATCAACATGCAGAAAATACTGTTATGATTCATTGCCAGACTCACAAGCAACAGAGTATGAAGGATCGCTCACTTTGACTGCCGTGTAAGAATATTGTTTTGTCAAAGAATTATTCGGTGAAAATGACATTAAATATGGAGTCATGCAGTATGGAAGACGCTTGTGCTTTTTTGGGCGGAAGTGTAGAATTATTATCCGAGCTGCAGGACAGACTTCAAGATTGGCTCAAAATGCAGCCGCACCTTCCTCAAGGTATGTGATAAGATTCGGTGTCTTACGGTATTTGACTTGGCGTGGATCCACGAGCTGCTATGATATACAACTGAGAATAACAAAATTCGCGACTTCGATTAGAGTATTTTTTCAGTTTGGATTTATAGAACACCGCACATGACCAGTTCAAGCGATTATAAATATACAATTAATTATACAACATGCTGCAGTCTGATTGTACACGTGGTAGCCATATCACTCCTTAAAGATAATTTGCATGAAAATGCACGGTCCGTTTTGATAAGACAACGTTTTCATTATTTTGAAGATGTTTCCAAGGAGATACTGGAGAATTTGATTCTTGGCAGCAAGATGAGCTTAGAACAAGCTAAGCGAAAGCTGGACATGTTTTATACGATGAAGGGGTTAGTGCCGGAACTTTTCGCAAAAAGAGATCCACGTGAGCCCAGTATTAGTCGCCTACACTCAATGATGTACGTATTCCAGGAAGAAAGTCTGCACGTCTGCCGATATATCAGCATTTCTTCGGCATACAATCATTATTTCGATTCGTACAAAAAAGTTTTTTTTTTTCCATTTGTTCCAGACAGATCGCTTATCTTCCCAAATTGACCCATGAGAAGTATAGAGTATGTATTATGTACCCCTACGCTGACGATTACAGCGAATTGGATGGCTACGATTGTTTCAAGTATGTAATCCAAAAATTTTGCCTATTAACGGAGGCAAGATCATGCCCTTAACAATCAGAATACCAATTAGGATTTTATAATTTTCGGACACGAAGCTGTTATAGTTATAACGGGAACTATCGCCGCGAAAAGTTCAGACAAGCACACAAATGAGCGGTAAGCACACCGACCATAGGCACCGGTCATAGGCCACGCGTCATTGGCTAGAATTAAAATAATTATAACAGGAAATCTATGCATCTCAGAAAAACTCGGCTAAGAAAATGTCCATCCCATTAGTTATCAAAATTTACCCTGTGAAAGCCTTGGCATGAATTCTGTTACACCCTGTATACGGGATACACAACGTATATGCAAATGGTGTGACACGGTTATTTTCAGTTTTCAAAATTTCAAAATTCCGAATTGAGTGAATAAAAGACAGAAAAAAAATTGTTTCACATTTTTGAAAATGGGGGAGCTGTTCTGTGTCATCCACTGGATTTTTTAGAATTTTTTTAGCTTTTTGAAAATGTACTTTCTTAATCAACTTTAAAAATTTATGAAAAATAAATGGCTGAATAAAGAAATCTGGACGCATTTTTCACTGAGTAGAATTTAAAAAAACAAAAAATTCTCAATGAATTTGAGATTGTTGGGGTTTAACACTTGTTGAGTTGGCGAATAACATCGAAGGCATCTACAGGATACAGGGTAACAGAACACAGTAACATCTAGAATACATACAATATTTCTGATTTTACACAGTGTGTGTACTTTTATGTGTATGTATTTTCATTCGGGAAAACTGAATCTGTTGTCGAGAATCTGTAAATTGCACGTACAAATTATCAGTTCACATAATCACTTTGAAGGCGTCACATGATGATGGCAGTCAGATGTATGAAGCTAAAATCGAATAGAAGAAAGTTGCATTATTTATTCTAGAGCGTGTGAATGACAATTCGAGCGTGCATATGGTTCGAATCTTGGTGGGGATAAAAAAACTTCCGTTTTTCTTTGGTTTGCTGGATTGCATTCCAAAGTTTTATCATGTTTGGAATCTTCACTCACATAACTATTTCATTTCAGGTACGCTTCGATGATTGAAGATATCTTGATGAACGAAGCCCGTAGTCGCGGTAGGATCTTTGTATTCGATCACTCGAAGATATCTTTCGGCTTTCTCCTCAAGTTTACACCAACACTGATAAAGAAAGTTGAAGTGGCAATCACTGTGAGTTATCTGTGCATATATGATCGCGATTTTATTAATTCCATATGTCGACTCGACCAGCAACTTACGTTTTGAACTAATATAAGCTTTTCACTGATACCTTTAGTCAATTTTCGTGGAAATGTATCCTCTTCAATAGATTACAGCTGCTCATATCGTTTTTCTCCCCTTTCTTTCCAAATACGACAGTTCTCGTATTTTTCTTCCTGTCTCGAAATTCTCAAAATATCCTCATGCGCATTACCGCAAGTGATTCGAACTCTTCTCATCTACCTGTATCTATTTTGTTGACTGTTCTGTTCTATTTCAGGAGGTTTACGCAAAGAGACTCAAGGGGGTCCACTTCATTAATGCTGCGCCAGTCACAGAAAATTTTATCGCTTTGGCCAAGAAAGTTTTGAAGCCAAAACTTTCAGCAAGGGTTTGTAATCACATGTACATACATTACACCAACATTTATTTCTTATTTCTTTGATTTATTAAATCACGCAAAGTTCGAACGTAGTGGATAGGATATCTAAGGGTGTAAAAATGAACTGTTCATCATCATCAAAGTATCGCCTCTTACGCATGTTAATTTATTGAATCGTACGCTTACAGATACACACGCACTCAAGAGGAGATTACGAATCTTTATATCAGCATATACCAAAATCCATACTGCCAAAGGATTACGGTGGTGAGGAAACATCCATGAATCATCTAGCTGGTGAGTTTGCCGTAGAACATAACCGCAAGTAATCTTATCAGAATCGCAGAACTTTTCTGGTCGGAAGAATTTTTTTCATTATTATAATTACCGCATGATCATGAATTAATCGTCGTACTTTGACTGCAAAATTTTTGATCGTATTGAGTTTCTGATTTTTCATAACGCAGAACTTTGGCGCCAAAAAATGGATCAAAAACGAGACTGGTTACTCGAGCAGGAAAAAATTCTGGTTGACGAACGACTACGCCCTGGCCCAGCTATCGACGTCGACAATCTCTTTGGATTCTCTGGGTCTTTTCGAAAGCTAGACGTCGACTAGAAGCCACTGAAATCCTATATTTACTCTCCAGAAGGACATACATCAAAGATGTTCAAACCTTTGTAGTCACGCTTTTGTAGAATCACGTAATAGTCACACTCGGAATCAAATTGACCCAACGTCATTTTCAAATGGCAGCTATTGTACAAAAAGTATTCGTCCGATTTTTAAAAAAAAATCATGGGTCATCCTTTAAATATAATTGTAATGTATGTAGCAACAGTCAATTTGGAAAAATCAAGTGTCAACATGTCTAAAAAAATTGTAAAAATGTGTATGTGCAAAAAATGTAGGTACTTTTTCAATAAAATATTCATAACTATTTCATTATTCAATTTTTCGTTTTTGTATAATTTTAAGGTGATACTGGCAATATATGGTATTGATAAAAATAAAACCAAAAAAAAAATAAAAAATAGCTCAATAGTATGAGTTTCAAAAAAAGTATTTATTACATCCAAAAACAGATATTTAGTTCAAAGCTGGAAGCTGGATCAAATTGACCCAAGGGGACAATGGAAGGTTAAAACTTTATAGTCCAGTAAAAATCAACAAGTTTTCACAATCGCTAAGCGACTTCATCGCTCTACGTTCTTTATGAAATCGTGTCAGATATACTTCTGATGTAGATGTAGATTTGACAATATAAGGGTGACAACAGAAGTGACTTCTTTTGAATATTTGAATACGTACAGGGTGTGTCTAAAATAATGAACATGATTTTTAATTTTGTCACTGCTGACACTCCAAATGTTAGATTTTGATGTCCAATAGCTCCTCTCTGAAGAAAAGGCCTGTCTTGTAGCTAATTAGCTTTAAATTATACCTACTCGCTTAAGCAGGATTTTTATTTCTCATGTAATTATCACAGAAAAAATAAATTGGAATTCATGTAGTCACAAAACATAATTTTCATCCCATATACTTTTATTTGTCATTTTATGAGAATTTGAATAAATTACTTTATGGTAAACCTTGGTTCATTCACTTACACTAAGAACACATATAAGCGACCTAGGATCGCCCAATCCTACTGACATATGGAAATAAAAGACATGTGAAGAATTCGTTATAATATCCATACCATTCGAAAAGGGCCATCGAAAAGGATCAGCTTGTGATCTGAAAACACTTCGTGTTACGTTGATCACGTTACCAGGCTTATCGATAAGAAAATTCTGATCGTTTCGATTTCCAATACACAGTACTCACGCGTCTTGAGCTTGGACGTGAAATTGTATTCCGGTAATGAATACTCTCGTAGGTTCTCGGCTACTGGTGAATTTCCTATTTGAACAATAATAATCTAGTTTTAGAGTAAAAATAGAATGTAATGAAAATCTTGGTTCAGCTTCCATGTCTTTCATGTTTCCAGTTATCATGGACGTTGAAATATTTTCGGATAGAAGCAGAGTGTTTTTGAAAATTAGATCGGAGAATGAATCAAGCTCAATTCAACAGTTTGTGAAGAAGCTACCTTCAGATAAACGAATTCTTCTGCAGTCAAAAAGTGAAACGTACCCAACTTTGTGCCGTCAGAGTGTAGTAAGTCCCAGATGATAAAGTGCGTTTCATTTTTGTACCTAAGGTGATGAAATTTCATGATTATACAACTTCGAATTGAGTTAATCAATTAACGATGAATTTCCCTTGAAGAGAATGACCGCACGTATAATATGCAACTGTATTTCCAGCTTACGAAAGTGGTGCAGCTTGAATATGTTATGTAATCAATTTATCTGATTTATTTTTATTGCTTCGACAAAGTCAATAGTATAGTATACGTACATCGATATGTATCTAGCATTAACTATAATAGGGAATTACTTGCATGATTTTTACTTTTCATCACCTACGGTGATATAAGAAAGGTATTGGTTTTTGGTCGAAAAGTGACTTTTGCAAATTTCAACGAATCTTTACGTTTTCGACCCTCTTGAATCCAAAAAAACAGCTTTTTAGAAAGATGTCGGTCTGCCTGTCGGCCTGTTCGACAGACTCGCGCGGTGATCTCGGAAACGGCTTGGTGAAAAAATTTGAAATTCACAGGACCTTACAACCAAATGATGGGCATGAAAAATTGCCATGTCTTGATAATTTGAACTCTCGGTTCTACCGGAAATGAATCGATTTTCGCTGTTTTACCGGCAAACCTATACTTTTTTCTCTGTATTACCTTTCTAAATGAAAGAATATGTTCTTCCAAGTTGAGAATTTTATATGTATAGGGCATTCCTTGCCAATTACATCAAAAAAATTGTAAACATACCCAGATCGAATTAGAATGAATGCAGTGTATAAAATTGTTGTTTGTCAATATATAGGACGTTCCTGGCCAATGACGAGAGGAAATTGTGAATGTACCCAGATCGAATTGGGATGAAACGCACTATATGAAATTGTTGTTTGACAATAAATAGGGCATTTTTCTTATGTGAAATTTTCAATTTTAATCTTTTTTTTCGGTTCTTCATTACTTTTTTATACATTTCCTTCCCCTGACAAACCTATACTTTTTTATCTTTTTGATGAAAAGTACCCCGAAAAACTGTTTTTCCGACTTGTTTATTTTAACTTTATTTTGATCTGCGATGAAAACCTAATACATTTCCCAAGACAGTTTTTTATTAAATGACTTAGTTTATTTTTTATAAACGTTTATTTCTCAACCCGATTTCCGTGTAATTTGGATAATGCGCCGTATGATAGTACCCTACGTCGTATGCTTCTATCGGAGGATTCTGATAACTAAGACCATAACAATCGCATATAGTGTATTGCGTAACCTAAAAAACTACTTTATCAATTAAACAATTACACAATGATCAAGTGGAGTCAATCACCTCGTCCAAATTAATTCACTTATAGCTTTGACATGCTTTTCAACTTATAAGATATACCATTTCAGATTTGATATAGTCTTGGTTACCAATACCCTCGAACAGAGGCGCTCGATGCAGAGTACTGTCATACGGCGCATCATTCAAATTACTCAAAAATTCATTTAAGAAATAAGAATTCATAAAAAAATTAACTAATGCATGAAAAAAATAAAACTGTCTTAGGAAATACATTATTTCTTATCCAACTATCAATCCGAATAGAAAAACTGATAGAATTCGAAGTTATGCAAGTTCCCTATTGAACGAAAAATATGACTTTTATCGGTTTGCCTCATAGCTACAGATCTATTCCACCTTCGGGGTGTTTTGATCTTGAAGACAAGGCCTTTTGATATTTTGCACCAACACTGAAACAGACGCATAAATTATTTGAACAGACGGTTTTTAAGAATTTTTCGATCAAAAACAGGTTCGTGCTTATTGTTTACGAGTGCTGATCTTATTCGAACAGGTTTGTTTTCAGGGTAAACGACATTCAGAATACTGGATGGACCACGGTCTTGGCAGCGTATCGAACTTTCTTATCGATCAAGGCAAACCTCTCGTATAGACTGATTTAAAAACTTGATGTCACGACTACGGTAAGTCACCTACGTTTTGATAAACATAACAAATAACTAGTATATTGATGAGATACGCTCAGTAAACAGATAAACAATAGAGAGCACATGTAGCAAGAGTTTCACAGTTGGAATGATGAATCTTAAGAAATTATTATGGCTACCATGGCTACGAAAAACCCAATTCAGAAACTATCCCCGTATTAGCCTCGACCGTGTAGGTGCATATGATCAACCCTGTTCAAATGTGGTGTATTCTTTATTTTTGTTTGTCTTTCTGGCCATTTGATCGGTCCTTTTCAATCTGAATACGGTAAGATATGCCCAAAAACGTGGTTGGAAATGATACCATACAAAATTGGAATCGCTGGATACCGAACATCTGCTCGATAATTCCGAATGGTGTTTGCTTGTTATTATTATGGGCCATATTTTGACTTTTGCGAATACAAATCAGTAGGAGTTATATAGCGCAGCTATATCGACACCAGGCAATCATGGAATTTGTGCGCAAGGCGGCCGAAACATTCGATGAGCTAGCTGCATGGTATAGTATATAGGTAGAGTCTAAATTGGTATATTTTAATTTGGTTCTTTGAAATTTTTATAAAAACAACGACTCAAGTCAAAACTCCGACTTGTCTTATGACTATTATTTTTACTAACTATTTGGTGCTTTTATTGACCGGCCGAATGTTGTGCACACTCCATGTTTACTTTGAAAATAGCAATAGAAAATCAACCAATCACATCCAACTTTCAGGCAAAATGAAATTCTGGAATATCAAGTTGTGTATTCAACTGACAAATAACTGGAAATGACGAAATCGCTCGCTATATGAATGACCGATGGAACAAGGTTAAGCAATTTAAGAATCGAAAGATTTATCCACGCAAAATCAGTTTGATGACGTTGCTTGAATGTCTCGAATAAGACTCTCAAACTAGTAAACCTTGATTCGTGAGGGTCACAGTTTTATATCTCGAAACTGCCACGTCATTCGTTACACTCCAGCTGACCCCCTGCTTTTCTGAAATCGAAAACTGTCGCTTCACATATCTGCGGCAGGTTATTATACAGACAATACCGTTAAGACTCAGACTCACACGTGAGAGAGCTCAAGGAATAGCTTATTTTGGCTGCTGTATAACAATATTGTTTTATTGACGTGTAATTCGATAAAAATGACATTAAATATAGAGGCATGCAGTATAGACGACGCTTGTGCTTCGTTTGGCGAGAGTGTAAAATTATTAAACGAGTTGCGGGAAAGACTTCAAGACTGGCTCAAAATGCAACCGCATCTTCCTCAAGGTATGCGACAAGATTCAATGTCTTATGGTGTTTAACTCGGCATTGATCCATAAGTTGCTATGATATACAGCTGGGTCTAACAAAATTCGCATCAACGCTCAAAGTACTTTACCACTTTCGCTTTATAAAATGCCGTATACGATCAGCTCAAATAATTATGAATACGCACATTCAATTCAAAATGCTTGTGTCAGATTTAACATATGTGGCTTCTATACCACTTGTAAAAGATAAACAGCTATAAAATGTGCGTTGTGTTTCCATGAGACAATATTTTTATTGTTTTCAAGATGTTCCAAAGAAGATAATGGAGCATTTCATTCTTGGTACCAAGATGAGCTTAGAGCAAGCCAAGCATAAGCTCGACATGTTTTATACGTTGAAAGGGATGGTGCCGGAAGTTTTTACGATCACAGACCCACGTGGGCCCAAGTTCACTTGCTTGCACACAATGATGTATGTACGTGTATCAAAACACCGATTTGTCAAAGTCCAATGCAGGGAGAAAGCCTGCACGTGTACCGATATAGCATCATTTCGTCGGCATGCAATCATTATTTCGATTCGTACAAAAAAGTTTGTTTTTCTATTTCAGACAGATCGCTTATCTTCCCAAATTGACCCATGAGAAGTGCAGAGTAGGCATTGTCTTGCCCTGTGCTGACGATTACAGCAAATTAGATTGCTATGATCTTTTCACGTATGTAATCCAATGGTTCCGCTTATAAATAGGTGTAAGACTTGTTGTAATATTATAATTTTCAAAGACATGGAAATAAAATTCAAAAATCAACAGTCACATAGCTGGCGTAGGCAAGTAACAATACTACGCATTAATACAGAGAGTTCGAAGTTTATTCTGAATCAATCTTCACTTATGTGCCCCTTTTATTCCAGGTACATTTTGATGATTGAAAATATCTTGATGGCTGAGTCCCGTGATCTCGGTAGAATTCTCGTAGTCGATCATTCAAATGTAACTCTGCGATTAATCGCGAAGGCAACACCAACACTGATTAAGAAATGTGAAGTGACGATGACTGTAAGTCCTCCCTGCAAAAGATTGCTGCTTTATTAGCTTCACATTTTGACCAAACCAGCCATCTGATTTTGAACTGTTTGAAGCTTTTCATCAATACATCGGGTCATCTTCTTGAATAAATTAGGACTGATTATACTGTTTTCTTCCACTTCAAATCTAAGAGAGACAGCTTTCGTATCCTTTTCCATGTTTCAAACTTCTCAAAACTTCCTTTGTTACATGTGTAGGTTATTAGCACGCATCTTAACTATATCTGTATCTATTTCATAGTGTGCTTCGTTCCATTATAGGAAGCTTACGCCAAGCGAATCAATGGGATTCACTTTGTCAATGCTACACCACTCACAGAAAATCTGATCGCCATATTCAAGAAAGTTATGAAGCCAAAACTTGCATCGAGGGTTTGTATTTTCATGCACATAACATCACCATTGATCGTTTGTTTCTACGATTTCAATTTATTTTGCGGGTCATGTAATCAATTGTTTTACTTCCAATGGATTTTTCCACGTATGGTCCAGATGGTGAGATCTGACTTTAGTCAATCTGGATACAATTGACAGTTTATTCTAAAGCCAAGCAAAATAAAATTTGGACAATGCAGCCAAATTGTAAACCCTACTTGTTACTTCGCGTACTTTTTACTTTGCCCTATACGATTAGTATTTACTTGTCCTCTTCAAGACTGACCCTTGAAAAGTGAACTCCCTTGTGTTGGATTATATTCCTTAGTAGGAACACTGTCAGCATCCCGAAGGGACAAGTTGGTAGAATCACACAAAATCGAAACTTTGTGGGTCCAAGTACTTGCCGATGCCGGGCATCCGAATGTCTAAAAACAAACAATTCGTCACATGAATGAATATCGCCTTTCTCGCATACTAACTAATTGAATACTACCCTCACAGATTTACACACACCCAAAGGGACGTTACGAATCTTTGCATCAGCACGTACCAAAATCCATACTGCCACAAGAATACGGTGGTGACGAGCCACCTATGAATCATCTAGCGGGTGAGTTTAGCGCAGTTTAACGAGTTTATTCCATTCAAATTCTCAAATCGAATTTCATGAATATCTACCCATCGTCTCAAGATATTCCAAGGCGAGATGTAAGGCTGTGTAGATTTAACAGCCGTACATTGGGCAATCAAGCATATTAATATTGGGGGTGAACTTCGATATTTTCGTTATTTTGATATTCGATATAATATTGCACTGTATGCTTGCTCTCACCATCCTTCACCACCTCCCAATCCAACCTTGACTATGAATTATGAGTTGCATATTTATTGCATTGCACATCCGAATACATTCGCAGGAAAATAAAGCACAACAAATAATCTTATGGGAATTGCAGCATTCTTCTGATCGATCGAAGTTCTTTCATTTGCAGAACTTTGGCGCCAAAAAGTGGATGAAAACCGAGACTGGATTCTCGAGCAGGAAAAAATTCTGGTTGACGAACGACTACGCCCTGGTCCAGCTCTCGACGTTGACAATATCTTCGGATTCTCCGGGTCCTTTCGAAAGCTAGACGTTGACTAGGAAAAGCCACTAATATTTCATATTTATTCCTTAGTGCATTTCTCACAAGTTAGCGAAAATGAACAAGGCTTTTTTTTAATTAGTAGACGACATCTGTTTTTCACATTTCCTACGAAACCATATGAAATATGTTAATAATAAAAGATAGATAATGAACTCAATAAATACATTGTTAATTGGTAGCCGTTGTCTAAAAGATTGTTTTATTTCAATTCGTATCACTATACATAGATAATTAAACTTTGTACACATATACATAATAAAGAGTGTAGCATCCGGTCGGTGAACTTGAATGTATGTTTATTGCATTACATACGAATCCGCACAACACGGAAGAAGTTCGTGATCCGGTAGTATCTATTGTGATATTTTTTAAGCTGTGAAGCTGTCTGAACTCAAATAATTCATAGTATCAACGTTGTAATCATTCAATCAATAGATCAAATTATAATATTACATAGATATGAAATGAACGCGATAAAAAGACATTAATGATCGATTATTTCATTTGAGGTCGTAACCTTCGTTATTTCCGTTTTTCTCGTTAGTCGATAAAATATTTTTACAGCTTCTTGTTCCCCTTATTCTTGATGACTTTGACTCCTCGACCATTTGCACCAACTATATATGGCATATTTATAGCATTGGACATACGATTCGCTCTTACAGTCAAATACATATATAAGCCCATGAGTGATTAACAATTAAAAAAACAAAAACATCCAAGTACATTTCTTAATGAAAAAAGTACGGAAAAGTATAGACATATTTAATTATTCCCTGGCTGTAAATTATTTTCAGCTCGAAGACTGTCGTATTTTTTAATTACATCTATACCATATTCAATAAATTTTTTCGTCTACGACGGACCTCGGCTTGGCCTAATTATTCGCAGTGACAATTTTTTATGTATTATGAAAACAAACCTATTTCGTATTACACTAAAATCAAAAGAAGAAAATTGGCCCTTTGACTTATGGAAGCTTCTAATTTAAAAAATATTCGTCCACATTCCATACTAGAACTCAGGACTCTCAAGTTGTCATTTTTACAGTTTTGAAAATTGTAATTCTTGGTAAAACGGTTATGACATTTGAGGGTCTTTTCTATACAATAAGCTGCAAGAACTTCATGTTACTGATTTTTATTGACCCCCTTGAGAATTGAGCCATCCCAGCATTTTTTTTTTCTGCGTACTGAAATTCTTTATTTCATATTTGCATACGAGAAACTTGTGTCTTATTTCGTAGATTTATATAGGCTCTAGCCAATGCACTTTGATTGCAAATGAGCTAACCAGCTATACTGCCAATAGAGGAATAACTACTGTTGGCAGTATAAATATTTATTTGTTTTTCTTCTCTGATGATCTGACGTAGATGTACTATCTCAGACGATTCGTTTCCAAATTTTCTCGTACCTTGAATTGAGAAATAATGCAATATGTCTTGAGAACAGTCACCGAATTGTAAACCATCGTAGAAATAATTCATTCATATCTCATAGCAAACAGTTCATGCCACAGCCATTGACGCAATTCTTTGAAAAGTAATCGCAGCCTATGCAACATTCAATTGCCAATTATTGATTGCCACACAACGAGCGTGCAGAAATACAACTATTTTTATTCTAAATCCTAACAGCGATTATTTTTCCAATGCATACACCTGATGAACTGAATGCACTTTGCAGTGTAACGTATAGATACAGAATTTAATCGCAGTTGAAAATCAGTAATTTTTAGAAAATAAACGTTCTGATATTTCATAAAGGTACCTAAATCTAAACGCAGATAAAATATTCACCCGCCCTTAACCACTATTTCGCCTAATTCACCCAAAACTTTGTTAATTAGACCCACTGTGTCAATTGTGAATGTGTCAGTGCCAACATTTCCAGACAACCTTCAAAACCCATGAAACTAATGGCGACGACAAATCTCTAGTAACTAATTAAATCGCCGTTTGGAATTAGGTATAGTGATGTCTTAAGGAGAAAGAACCAATCTTAAGTAAAATTACAAAAAATACACCGATCTAGTGATAAGCAAGCAAGTGCAAGAGACTGCTGCAACCATTGCGTATAATTTTTACATTTGTATGACTTGTTATACGAGGGAAATGTCATTATTGGAATCATGTGGTACAAACCATCCAATCAGTTAATATGCTCTCAAAAAGTATTCTTCGTTTAATGTTTCAAAAAAGAGAGTCCCAAAGTCCCTAACAATTTATTTTTCCACCACAGGTATGTAGCACGAAAAGCTAGACGAATGGCGAAACTGGTTCCTAGAGCAAGACAAGACTTTTATAGATGAACCTCTACGCCTTGACTCTGTTGCCAATAGAGACAGCCTCTTTGAATTTGCCAGATCCTTCCGAAAACTAGATATTGACTCAAATATGAACCTTATACTATATAAACGTTCTTTACTCCGTCGCTCATGCCTGAATATAGATCCAAGAACGCAATATGTTTGCACATTTTCACACCATAATTATAATCTGCAATGGAAATCGTCGTGATTAATTGTGACCATTCAGCTTATGCAGAACATATATGTAAACTTAAGGGGCATCGGTATTAAGATATCAATAATACCGGTGGCTGAGACAAAATCAAATCTAACATTCAAATTGAATAATCTGAAAACAAGAAAGTTCTGTCGGTTGAATGATTATTCAGATTCTGTTTTTGACCTAATTTATAAAGGATCGGGATCGTTCTATGCAAAACTAAATCATTGCCTGAACCGCACAAAACAGTCATCCAATGCTACTCACAATCAGTACAGAACCAGTGTTTGCATAAGTGTATACAGGCATCTGATACTTGAAAGGCATCAATTTCACAACCAAATGTATCAGTAAAAACTAAACTGAAACCGGAAGCTAAACACTGCTTGCATATTCATGTCTTTGTGTCTGCTTGCACAGATACACGTTCACTTCCCAGCTAATTAGAAATCAGTTCGTCATTACACACCGAAATCTGTTCCACTGAAGGATTATGCCGGTGATGAGCTTTTCATGACTCATACTTCTGATGTGCTCAGCTCTACCAAATTATTTTTTAATCGCCTTATTTTCATTCAATATTTATCAATCCGCAAGACTTGTGGTAGGTAGGTAGAGATTTCAACAAAATCAATGTAATTTTATATTTCGATTTGTCTAATCGTGTAACTTCAACTCTGTCTTTCTATTATTTAAAAAATAATTATTGAGAATGCGAATTTGCATTTTTCATTTTATTTTTTGACACAAAATTTAAGATAGTTTCGTTTGTATCACCAATAAAATATCTGAAAATTTAGGCTGAAAGATTATGGCTTTCACTAATTTCGTACACATGGCGCTGACGATTTATTATATTTATTAAGATACTAATACTAGAGATAAATGCAAACAAGCAAATGCGACAGATAAAGGAGGTGCACTATGACAACTTTACTGTGCAGGGATACTATTTTACGTATCCAGTTTATTGAGGATCGCACTGTCTGCGATCCATCGCATATCAACGGGGGTTTAGACTATCGTGTTCAGAATCTCGAGTCGATGAAACAAAGAAGCGGATAGATTTATGGTCTGCAAGGGGATGCGGTCATCAAAGAGGTAATGAATAACAAATAATAAGAGAAATAATAACAGATAACATCACGATCTCCGTCTCCACAAACTGGACCTGCATTGAAAACGGGCTGGATAAAATGAGAAACTCTGCAGTCAGGTTATCCCAAGCTATACCGTCCACTGTGTCCACTGAATTTTAACTCTATTGGGTGGTGCTCTGTTTCACTTGCATCCATCTGAAAATCGTAACTTACCATAAGGCTGCGATTCGTGATTCAAAATAGGACGAAGAAGTAAAAGAATTATCAAGAGTCGAGTATTCAACATTGAATTTTCTACATTTTTTCAATGAATATTACGAGAATCCAGAGAAGGCCATTTTCTCCTTTTCTTCACGTATATACTCTCTCACAATTGGAACCTAAGTTTGAGGGAAGTACCACAGGGGATAGCCTTGATAGAACAACTTTCTTTTAATTTGTTATATGGAGCAATGTGATATGTAAAACAGAACAGACTCCTGGTGGCCGACAATGTAAGACAGAGTGAGGGAGAACCAGCTGGTCAACACAAGCTGAGCTGGATTAAATTCGGACTATGTTGATACTGCGGCATCCCTTCTCTGTATGGCAGGTTGCTCTTCCCTACATGGAGTTAAGAGGAAAAGAGTCGTTACATGTGTAGATTCATGATCACCTTTGCAAACATATTTTATAGGATGGTTGCTTATTCTGCAAACAATTTCACTCGGGCTTTGACTCGTTTTGAAACTCATCATTGAGGTAGAGCTGGGGTTTCCCTTTTTAATTGCACACAACTACCGAGCGAGCCTGGATTTGTCAAGTAAAAAATACAACAAAAAAAAAAGGTCAGAAAATTCCGGAGCTTTAGGTAAGACCGAATTTTTCCAGTCTTGAGCACTTGGTCTGAAAAAAGAAAATCTTAGGCTCTCAGAAGATCGGATGAGTGTCTATATGATGAATCGTACTCACGCAGATTAAATAACCAATAAAGTTTAAGTATCCAATGAAGTACCGTGAGTAAAACACGAGAGACATCAGATATAAATATCTCATGGTTGAAACTACTATTTATACGGTAAACCGGACTAAAATTATACCTTTGCTTACAATATTTTTATTCGTTATCTAGCAATGAGTATGCTTCCGGAAACAACCCATATTTAATGAAGTAAAAATTAAAACAGTTGCTCTTGTGACGTAATAAAGTTATAATATTTCTATTGCGCAGCTGGTTATGAAATTATAGTCTAGTTTTAGCTATAACGCTGCTATGGAAATCCACAACCAGCTTATAAAATACGTATGTCATTACTATGCTCGCTCAGAAAATGTTTAGTACAGCGTAATTAAAGATATCTTTATCTGAATTTGCCTTCCAACAACAAGCTGAATATTCATTACCCTGAAAAAAATTGTAAATGTAAAGAAAGCCGCCAACTATGCAAAGAATGCCACTCGGAAAAGGTACAAAAACCTATCAAATCGGGAAATAATGCCAAGCACCACGACCTTCTTGCGATTATATATCGTAAAATCGAACTCCGCTCATTCGTGTAGTGATATCAAAAAATCATTTCGTGAGCTACATATTCGGCGGTCACATTTCTCTTCCCCACTCTGATACAATCATGCGCACCTTTCGTAGGACATTTCTTACAACCTTATACAGAGTGGTCCATTTTAATCTTCCCATGCGAATATCTCAAAAACTAAAAGAGATACGAAAAAAAGATTAAGACCATACTTAAAGGGTTCCAAAGGGGAAAGACAATGATGATATTGGTTGACTTGTGGATCTTACCACTTCCGAGATTTTTAAAGTAACTCCGAATTTTAGATAGGGAATACATATTTTGGGTATAAGATATCGATAGCGCGATCGAAGACAAATTCAAAGCCGCAAGAAAAATTTTGTTTGAATTCTATTTCATTTTTTTTTTTTTTGTTTTGTTTTGAATTTTTTTTAAATTTTCAGAAAATCCGGATACTTCAACAAATTTTAAGTTACCACTGAGATAAAAATGATAATGATGATGATGATGATAATGATGACGATGATAATTTATGTTATGAAGGTTATGAAGGTTTGAACTTAATAATTTAAAAAACCATAATAAACAAGTTTTTCATTTATTTAAATAAAAAAATCACTAGTTTAAATTGACATTTCTCAATTACACTGCGATTCAAAGAAAAGACTTTAAGCTGAAATATTATCAAGAAAATAGTCGCTAGTTCCATTATGAGTCAAGATATTTGAAAAGCTTCGTTTGGGTAAGGTGGCCCCATGCAGTGTAGCGTTGACGCGGGTGAGAAAACATGTATTTTTTCCAAAGGTTAATAATATCTAGTCTAGACGGTAAGAGTCGCTGATTCTCTCAGTAACATCTTTTTGCTCTCAGGTAGGCCATTAGTTCTTCTATTATCCGCGCTTATGTACTACACGGTCCACGTTTTCTTGAATTTCAGGAGGCTCACGTTCAAAGAATCAAAGCGTTCCACCATATCAACGTCAACCCCGTCACAGAAGCCTCCCTCAATTTGATCAAAAGATCTTTGAAACCGAAACTTGCAGCCTGAGTATGTGCGCGTGTTCGGACATGTAATTTTATTCGACTCTATCGAATCATAATTATATCAACTACTTGTTGGAAGGAAAGACCATTCCTAGATAACCATGAATAACGGTTATACGTAATACACAGGCGAAGTAACTCGTTTCTCTGCACGTCTTTCTCGAAATAGCCTCTTCTTTCACCCAGTAGGTGACACACATTATACCTATATTATTATATATTTATTCAGAAAATTAAACAAAATTCGAATGTATTGAGTTGAAACCACTTCCCACGGTTTGCTCATTAGAGGTTTAGAATCTAAAAATAAGCTATTCAGTGCATCATATGAATACACTTGATGCAAGCTATAACTTGTTCGTTCTGATGCTTATGGATACGCGTTCTCGGCAGAGGGAATTACCAATTCCTTCATCAGGTTGTATCAAAATCTGTCCTACCAATGGAGTACGTAACATCGTACTACTCAAGTCAAGACATATGCCAATTCTGCAATATAACATGTCCCTGATAGTCGAGGCTGTCTTGTGATCTCTATTATCTGTCCCAGCCACGAATCAAGTGGCCACTGCTGCATACACTCATACAGCTAAGCGAAAGGCCTACAAGTGATGTTAAAATTGAAGAATAATTCACCACAAATTTTTTCGTAATACAGAACTGTGGCAACAAAAAGCCGATGAAAGGCGTAATTGGTACCTCAAGCAGGAAAAAGTTCTTGTTGATGAGAGACAAAGTCAATATTATTGATATCTTGGGGATTTCTCCGTGAAACCTGACAATCATTTTCGACCCAAAATTTCGACTGTCACGAAATTTTTCCACAAGGTCAAAGCACTTGGAAGGGAGTTTCAGGATTTTTTTGGGAATTTTTGTTCTAACCGTTGTTGCGTAGGAATTCAAATTCTGTCAAAAATGAAATTAATATTTTTTTTGTGGACTTGGTCAAAAAGAAAAAAAAAAATTAAAATCTATAGAAAAATCGGATCTCTTCCGAACTTTCAGTTAAAAATGGTTTCAAATCTCTAAAAGCATTGTATAGTCTATTTAGGGGATGATATTGATTTCACAGAACGGTCTCACCGTCCATCCGTCAGAAAAGTAGAAGAATTCAAAAAGTAGAAATCTCCTCGAGGGGCATTGGTTGGAAAGAAATAAAACATTTATTATACAAAATCTTCTGATAATATATTTAAATAATTGCTACCATGTACAAATTAGGGTTTTTCAGATCACCGATTTTTTTGTGGCGTTTTTATAGTATAAAAAATGACTTCGAGAGATATGAAGAAAAAAAAAGTGTCCAAGTTGTAGAAATAATTTTTTTATTTTCTATAAATCACGCTTAGATAGACTATAAAATGCTTTTGGAGATTTGAAACCATTTTTAACTGAAAGTTCAGAAAGAATCCGATTTTTCTATAATTTTTAATTTTTTGACCATGTCCACGAGAAAAAAAAAATATTAATTTCATTTTTTCCAGAATTTGAATTCCTACGCGATAACGGTTAACACAAAAATGACCAAGAAAATCCTGAAAGTCCCTTCCAAATACTTTGACCTTGTGGGAAAATTTCGTGACAATCGAAATTTTGGTCGTAAATGGTTGTCTGGTTTCACGGAGGATTCCCCATATGTTCTCTAACATTAGCTAAACGGTTACAATTAATTACTGCAATTTTCATTGCAGATTATAACTATGGTGTAAAATATGCAAACATGCTGCCTTTTTATATCCACATTAAAGCATGGGCGACGGAGAAAAGAATGTTCATATAGTGTAAGGTTCATATATGAGTCAATATCTAGTTTACGGAAGGACCCGGCGAATTCAAAGAGGCTGTCTCCATTGGCAACAGAGTCAGCACGTAGAGGTTCATCTACAAAAGTCTTGTCTTGCTCCGGGAACCAGTTTCGCCATTCGTCTAGCTTTTCGCGCTACATACTTGTGATGGAAAAATAAATTGTTAGGGACTTGGGGACTCTCTTTTTTGAAACATCAAACGGAGAATACTTTTTGAGAGCATATTAGCTGATTGGCTGGATTGAAAATGTAACAGTGTAACATTTAAGATTGACGAAATATCTTTCGATTGTTTTTTTTTTTTTTTTTTTGTGCTCATCAAACTAAAATATCGAAGTAATCGTTCATCAACAAAGAAGGAATACTTGCCAGATAGCTCATTTACTATGCTGCTACAAAATCAAATCTAACATTTAAATTGAATAATTTGACAACTCGAGATTTTCGTTAGTTAAATCATTTTCCAGGTTCTGTTTGTTACCTAATTCAAAAAAGATCGGAATCGCACTATACAAAATCAAATCATTGCCTGAACAATACAAAACAGTCGTCCAATGCTACTCACAATCAGGACAGAACCAGTGTTTGCATAGGAGTAGACAGGCATCTGATACTTGAAAGGTATCAATTTTGCAATTTAATATAAGTACCAGCAAAAATTAGACTGAATTTGGAAACGAAACACTGGTCGAATATTCATATCTCCGTATCTGCTTGCACAGACACATGTTCACTTCCTAGGTAATTACGAATCAGTTCTACATTACGTACTAAAATTTGTTCCTGTGGAGGAATATGCCGGTGATGAGCTTTCTATGACACATTTTTCTGATGTGCTCAGCGATACCAAATTACTTTCGAATCGTTTTATTTTAATTTGATACTTATCAATCCGCGAGACTGGTGGTAGGTTTCGAGATGATTTTAGTCTTATCACGGATGAAAAATCCAATAATTGAGGGGCAACGAATTCTTAATCAGCAAAAGCATCAGAGCAAAGATTATGGCTTTCATTAATTTCTCACACATGGCGTTGGCGATTCATTATATTTATTAAGATAACAATAAAATACAGAATTACAAATAAGAGAATGCGTCAGATAGAGAAGTCGCACTATGACGACTTTACTATGCAGGCATACGGCATACCTACTATTTTCATTCATCCAGTGTATTGGGGATCGTACTCTCTGCGGTCCATCAGGTATCAACTAGAGTTTAGACTATCGTGTTCGAAATATCGAGTCGATGAAGTAAAGTAGTAGATAGATTTTAAGTCTGGAGGAGGATGAAATCATCAAAGAGGTACTGAATAACATCACGATTTCCTTCTTCGCCTACTAAACCTGCATTGAAACCGAGTCTTAAATGCCTATACATGGGAGTAGTACCCCTATCGACTATCCATGTAGGGTTAGAGATCGGTAAGCTCGCTCAAAATCCCTTAATTTCGTGACCGTTACAAGACATAGATGCCATGATCTGCGCGCTGAGCTTTCTCTCTCTCTCTATCTATCTCTCTCGAGCAATACGGGAACTAAGGATTATCAAAACTTTCTAACAATTTCAAACCGCTAATTACAAAGAACTGCGAGTTTTCAAATTCAGATTTCATTTTTGCATAAAACAGGGATGTTTTTTAATAGGTGTGTTCATAATTCCATGCAGAATGGTAATACCTACGACTCTCGTTTTCACGCCAATGATGCATAAACTCTAGTAATAGTCGAAATAAGTGACACGTCCACACTTTACGATAATCAAACAATAATAATAATAATAATAATAATAACTCAATTTCCTCGAATTTTCATACTAACTCTAACTCATTCCTCGTCAAGCATCCGCTAAAATCGACTAGACCATCCCTTATTAGGTAACCAAGTAAACAACCGGATGAAGTACACAAAGGAAGTACTGTGCGTAAAACATGAGAGACATTTATATTTAATGGTTAAAACTACTATTCATTTGGTAAGCCGAACTTAATGTTATATAGCTTTGCCTACAATATCTTTCTTCAAATCAATGAAGCGCCGTTATCTGACCCAATGATTATGCTTCCGGATTCAAATACCAAATATGATATATTTAATATGAAACCAGTTGTCCTTGAGAAGTAAAAGCTATGACGTCTCTTCTTTTAGTCCGAAGTAGTTATGATGTTTCTACGCGCTACCGATTATACTATAGTATCTCCACTGTTTCCCCTAAAGGAACCATTCGTATCGTATATCTGAAGGTATCTTCGTCTGAATCTGTCTCCCAACAACACGTCGAATATTTAATTTTCGAATTCGTACACGGAGAAAATATTATAGAGAAATTTCCTATGGCATAGTGAATTTTCCAAGAAATTGAGGTAATTTTCGGCGCGTACTATAGGGATTTCCTCCATGTTATGTAGTATTTTTATAATCGAGATTTTACACTGTGTTCAATGGTGAAATATCCCAATCGGCAATACTATACATATTCACAAAGTAGTCACAGGGAAAATTACCATGTTGGCTAAGTATACATAGCTGAAAAACATGGGAGAGTTCGCCATGTGGACATGGTGAATTTTTCCATGTTCTTCACCTGCTCAGTCAACATACTAATTTTTGTTATGTCTAATTTGTGAATTTAGCATTACATTATTGATGAGAATATTTTCGTATAATCTTTTCTTCGTGTATTAAATCGGGTCCAGCTTACCCAGTTCACAGTCCGTATATTGACCCATTATCTACAGTGTCAAGCAGATAGTAGATACTACAAAGTTCGTTCAGTTTCAAGTGTAACTAATCATTTTTACGTAAGTCGTCATTCGATCAAGATGGCATTAAATATAGAGTCGTGCAGCTTGAAGGAAGTGTGTATGTCGTTGGGTGAAACAGAAAAATCGTTCATCGAACTTCGGCATAGACTTCAAGAATGGCTCAAATTGCAACCACATCTTCATCAAGGTATGAGAAAATGTTTGATATACGTCGTTTTTGAGTCGGCAAGTCATCCGCTATAGTTCCACACGCTGCCATAATTCAACTAACAAATTAAGAGTTATTCGCTAAAACCTTTGATTTAAAGGACAGTTTCCTGATTGTTCAATTTTACCAACGATCAAGTATAAATGGATCATATCTATTGTAACTAAAAATGCTTCTGTTCCCTGAAGATATCCCACTGGAAATACTGGAACACTTCATTCTTGGCACGAAAATGAGCTTGGAACGGGCCAAGCAAAAGCTGGACATGTTTTATACGATGAGAAGCATTGTACCGGAACTTTTCGCAGACAGAGATCCGCGTGGATCGCATTTCAGTCGCTTGCATAAAATGATGTTCGTATCAAAACGGGCTTCGTATAATATATGGCATTTATTAAGCATTATCAAAAACTTGTTTATTCGGTTCAAATGACAATTTTGTTTCTTTTGTTTCAGGCAGATCGTATATCTGCCAAAATTGACGCCTGAGAAGTACAGAGTTGGTATTTTTCGACCCATCGTTCAGGATTACAGTGAACTGGTTGCTTTAGACGGTTTCAAGTAAATATCTACATAAATCGATAATTATCTTCGATTATGCCTTATCATTTTTAAAAGACACGGGACAAAAAAAAAACAGGTCGAAAAAACAGTTTTTTTTTTTTTGCATTCTCTTCATCAAACAGGAAAAAATATAGGTTTGTCAGTGGGAAAAAAAGAATCAGAAAGTAATGAAACACCAAAAATAAAAAGAAATTAAACTTAAAAATTCCACAAAAAAAAAAAAAAAAAAAACAAACGCCCTTTATATATTGCAAACAACAATTTCATACAGTGCATTTCACCCCAATTGGATCTGGGTATTTTTACAAGTTTTCCTTGAATTTTTCATTCAGAAAGGTAAAACATCGAGAATTGATTCATATCCAGTAGAACCGAAAGTTCAAATTAAACGAGACATGGTAATCTTTCATGCCCATCATTTGGTTGTAAAGTCTTGTAAGGTTCAGATTTTGTCATCAAGCCGTTTTCGAAATCATTGCGCGAGTTTGTCGGACAGGCCGATAGACCATGAACAGACCGACATCCAGACCGACATTTCTCTGGCAGTCTGGCTTCCGGATTTTCACAATGGACATGGGAAATCGGAGGAAGCCACAGGGCTATAATTTTGGTTCTCTGCGGACTGCACGGTAGATGCGCAGTTCAGGCCAACGCTGTATCTATAATTTTAAGTCAACCTCATCATACATATTGTTGTAACAGGTGGCTACCGTCCAAAAGGAGTTAAGCTTTTGGATCAATAATAATAATTGTTCTAACAGGTACACTCTTATGATGGATGATTTGCTGATGACCGACAACGAGACTCGTAGTCTTGGCAACGTTTACATACTTGACCACTTGAATATAACCTTTGGATGTCTCACTAAATATACACCAACAGTACTCAAAAAATTTGAAATAACAGTTGAGGTAATTAAACTACCAATCGGAAGTTTAATAAGGTCCTGACTGTACTGGAAGGGCCACTTGATTTTCAAATAATGCTGTTTAGCTGTCATGTGAGTACCTAATCAACTCTTCTGTTATCTTATTGTTTATGGTCCATGTTTTCTTGAATCTCAGGAAGCTCACGCACAAAGAATAAAAGCATTTTACCATATAAATGCGGGACCTGTCACAGACGCTGTGCTGAGCTTGATCAAAAGAGTGGTGAAACCAAAACTTGCATCGAGAGTATGTATTGTACATGTTTGGACATGCAGATTGCCCATAATTTTTTTTCCTTCATCCAGTCGCTTTATGTATACATGGCACCCACACACACATATATATATATAAATATATATGGGATATTCCACGTGAAACGAGACAAGTTTTGGCCGAGGGTCACCGAATTTGACGTCAGCGCAGATCCGGGTTCCTTGTCTCCACATGAAACGCCCTCGGCAGTTACAGATGCTCAATCCGCTATCGGTGGATTTGAAGATGTGATATTTCGGTGCAATAACTGGAGCGATATTTCTGGTAACAATTTTTTGAGGATCTGTAACTGCCGGGGGCGTTTCATGTGGAGGCAAAGAACGTGAATTTGCACTGGCGTCAAATTCGGTGGTCCCTGACCAAGAACCGTCCCGTTTCACGTGAAATACCCCATATATATACATTAATCGATAAAATTAGACAAAATTCAAATGTTTTGAATTGGAACCACTGCCCACCGTTTACTCTTCCTCCTTTGACACTTAAAATATAAATCTAACCTATTTAGCTTACAATCGCATGTTCATATTACATACAATTGACATAAGGTAACTCTTGTTCATTTTTGCATTTATAGCTACACGTTCATGGCAGAGGGAATTACCAATTACTTCATCAGTGTATACCAAAATCTATACTACCATTAGAATACGGTGGTGACGAGCGATCCATAGATGAACTAGCTGGTAAGTCTAACATTGAACTGGTTTAAAATATATGCAAATTCTCCAATATAATAGGTCCTCAATAGCCGAGGCTATTTTGTGATCTCTATTACCTGGTCCAGCCATAAATCAAGTGGCCTTTGCTGCGTACACTTATACACCTAAGCGAAAGGCTTATAAGTTATGATGAAATTAAAGATTGATTCGTTGTAAATTTTATCGCAATACAGAACTGTGGAAACAAAGAGTCGATGACAAACGCGACTGGTACCTCGACCAGGAAAGAATTTTGGTTGACGAAAGACTTCGACCTGGTCCAGCTATAGACGGTGACAATCTCTTCGGAATTTCCGGATCTTTTCGAAAGCTGGATATCGATTAAAAATCACTAATATTTTGTCTTCGTTATTGTTGTATAAATTTGATACGTCCGGAGCTCTTGACACTGTCTCTTATTTGACTACATTATTTTTCTACTAACAAGATATTGACATTTAAAATTAGTCAAATACTTTTGATGAATTCATGTTGTTAAAACTATTTCATTTTAATGTTAATTAATGGGCAGTCAAACTTTGTACTCTTCATATTGGGAAATAAAATTTTCGCATTGATTCTAAACCGTTTTTTGACAAATTTTTTCCACGTAGAATGAACCTTAAACTTTAAGCTCATGATTGGTGTATATATATAAAGCCGTAATTTCTCACCAACTTCATTCACAGATCCATAAGTCCAATATAAAACCGTCAGTTGTACTTTATTATTTAATCATCTTATTATGAGTACTTCAACATTTACTAACTCGGCAACCTTGTGATATTACAGGTTCTTAGAGTACTGTAAGTGCTGAAATGCATATTTTGCAAACTCATTCTACATGTGCATATAAATAATGCAAACGATCGCTAATACATTTACATTAACAACTTATAATCAAAAAAGGACAGTACCTCTACTCTCTTAGGGTCACAATGTATGACCACAAATATCAAGGTTCGTACACGGCATCAATAGCCTAAGTCTCTGACGAAGGTATCACATAACTGCCGTTTCATTATGCGAAATACTAAACCAATGACTGGACTGATCGATTTAGAACTTTCCTAATATCAAAAGTTTGAGTGCTATAACTGCAAAATGTACGATCGCTAATTCGGTTAGAAATTAAAAGAGTCCTACGTTATGGAGCTAGAAGGATGGGTAAATTTCCTCAGTCTTAAGCACGGAAGTAGAGAGAAAGAGTGCAGAATTCGAGACCAAAGATTCCTGCAAATTGATGGGATAATTGCAGTTTAGATCAGAATGATATTCATCGCTGATGCCTATCTCGGAATTAAATGCATTCCGATACTATAACGCGTAAAAATTACTAATTTGCTCTAGCAAAAATAAATCGATTCAGATCGAGTGGAGTCCCAAACCGGTTTACCTCTAATACGTTAGAGTTGAATTTTTTAACACTAATGATAATTCAAAATGAACATTTATGACGTTGATCAGTTCTATAGATTGAATTCCTCATAAAAATGTCCAAAGGAATCCTTCTAAACGAAGGTAATCATATAACAGTTTTGTTAACCAGGCCAAGGTGGTGGCCTTTCTAATAGATACTGATAACATGTTCCAAAAACTTGTCACCAATACAACAAAGACTCTTGATACGTAGCTGTTCTATGATTACCTATAGAACTATATACCATCCTATCAACTCATGCGATCTCCGGTGCAAGTAAGTGCAACAATGATAAATTCAATCATCCTGTTTTCTAACTTTGTTCCATATACTTTAGCTCCGTATAACATCATGCTCTGTAACAGTGACTTGAGCATTACCATCCGTTTCCAAAGCTTTTGTCATACAGCCCTTCTTCGACTTTCTCACTGTCTTCGCTGTTTCATTGACATGCAATGCTCCCTGTGATCTGAGTAGGTGTGGGTATACTTTCAACGTCAAATTGGATGCGAAATTGGATTGATGTGTTAAGCCGCAGGTGTTAGAAAATGTAAGAAGAAATCATGAGTTTCTTTAAAATATGTTGGAATGTCGGTTAAAGTGAAGATTGACCGTATAAAAAAGGGTATGAATAGGGTATGAAAAGGGTATGAAAAAATAAGACAGTCGTTTTAAAAGAAATATTGCACATTGATAGACATTATGTACTGAAAATCACATGTTCATGCTGCACAATATTATGAGATGGGTGGACATCAAGCGCGGTAACCCCTCTTGGTATCCAATGTAAAAAAAGAAAAATTCTGCGCATGCGAGTTCACAAGAAGAGGTGAAGAAGAATTTCAAACTGTTTGGCCGAAGAACAACTCTTAAGAGTGGAGTAGGGTAAGTCCATCACATAAAGGCAATATCAACAAGCTTTATAGACTCTTGCGAAACATCGGCGTAGATCAAGCAATCTGAATAAAAATTAAGCCACGGTCTGTGATCTTTTGATAGGTATAGATACTCTGCGGATCAATGTCATCGCTGCAGATAGCCTTGATAACAATTTCAAAATAGACCCATAATGGTTCTATCGCGGTATGCTAGTGAAGTCGCTGAGCTGGTCATAGACGGGCTGGACGGTAGAATTGCTCCGAGTGCAGCGTATCTCTTACGTGATCATTGAAGATGTCATTAGTTTTCGAGTCGTGTAACACAGGAGAGTTGTGCATTGCATTGGGAAGTAGTGAGAAAATATTATACCAACTTCGGGATGAATTGGAAGATTGGATTTCATTACAGCCACATCTTCCACAAGGTATGAAAAAAAAATTACACTTCATTATAAATAATCCGATTACGGTATACGGTGTAATACTTATGGGTGTAATTGGTATGATGAATGAAAAATGTATGAACAATCCACATATACCGTAGGTTCATTGTTCAGGGAAGACCCTACAAAGACTACTAACTTCGTAATTTATTTCTGTAATTGTAATTATTAAACAGATCATGCGAAAGTATATTTTAGAACTAATAAATTCCCACCTAAAACTTGAAGATTAGTCAAGAAATTTAGACAGTCTTGATGATAAAAATGTACTAAACTTAAACACTAGGAGCACACACCTATTTTTTCGATCATGGAGCACACCGTGGGTCCCTAAGACACGGTGTGCTTTTGCACGTCTACCATTTCAAAACTGCTCATCTGTTTAACTTGAAAAATACTCAGATATTCTTCAAACATTATAGAATCAATCCTCGTAGTTCGAATGCCTCGTTAGGAATATTAAAACGTCAACAAAATGTCCAGAAAAAAAAATCGTTTTCAAAAAAAATAAAATTTTGTGAAAATATTCTGTTTTTCAATATTTTTAATATTTATAGCCAAAAATTTGTTAAAAATTCAAGTTTTCTCGTATACGAAACTGAAGGACAGAATCTGACAGACCCCGTATGTGCTCCGAGGGTTAAGTACTTTCTGCGACTTAATCTTAATCGCGTCACATTAATCTACGATTAAAGTCCTCGGCATACTAAGGCAATAGAATCTAGGAATCGGAATAGGAATTGAATTACTCGTTCCTTTTTAACAGTATTTCACATTCTTACTTGAAAATTTTTATCAATTTTCATGTCTTTTGAGTTTCGAAAAATATGTTTCTTTCACAATATTAATTCCTCATTTTATGAATAAAATGTATGTGGATATCTAATACGAAAGAAAAGTTGATCGTAGCAAAATTCAAAAGCAAGTAAAATCTAGACCATATGAAGGGTCCACGGGAAAAAGGGGGAATGTAAAGATTTCTGATTTCTCAGAAATTGAAAATAACATGTTAAATCTATCATTAGTCAATCAAAGTCGGACTAAAAAATAAAAATATCAACATTTTCATAGACAATTTAATCCTAAACAACATTCATAAATAATTTTCAACATTCAGTAAATAATGATACCTATATTAAATAATCAAAAAACAAAACAAAATCAGTAATTTACAGGAAAAAAGGGGGAATGCAGACAAAAAAAATTTTTTTTTTATTTTTTTTTCGCAGTTTTTTTTTTTAAATAGTTTCAGGAAATGTCTGAAACTCATCGTCTTCTAAATCTGACTGCTTTAGTTTTTTCACTTTCGATAATTTAGGAAGCTGAGAAACAAACGTTTTCGCTTCTTCTTATCAAAATTATAATTAAAATGGTAAGGTAATGTAACGATAGTTCAATAACTAGATTGCATGGTATGTTAATTTTTCGTCAATTTTTTGTATAAAAAAATTTCTTTGGACCTTGCCCCTTTTTCCCGTGTATACTATTTTTTTGATAAGTTGTAAGAACCAAAAAAATGATTGAATCCGAAATCTAATATTATAGAGAACTCTTCAAACTACAAAAAACTATTTTTTATTCAAAAAGTTGAAACAGTGACAATCCCCCTTTTTCCCGTGGACCCTTCATATCTCAAACTAGAGTTTTGAGTAGATAACATTTCAAGGAACACTGGTGTCAATAAAATAAATTATTCAACACATATGGCGCAACATGATTGAAAATGTCATATCATCAATCTTTTTCATTAACGCATTTCATAATCTTTTTTTTTGGCCCATCGTTTCGGTCCGCATAATGTCGTTTTTACTCCGCATTGGCAGATTAACTATCACACGAAATAAAATTAAAAGGGTTGTTCATTGGATTATATTTAATCTCAGTACGGTCTTCCCTTAAAACGGTGATCACCTCGAAAAATCTAAAAATCCATGTTAAATACAATTCAACCTGTGTTTTTGGAAGCAATCCCGGATCACATCGTGATTTTTAATATCTTCAAGTGCCCCTCATTTGTAAGCAACACTCTATTTGATGTATGTGTTCACCTTCATAAATTTTCGAAAATTAATGAGGTAATCAATTTGGCGATTTGATTATGGGAACACAAATACCGGAAGATGAACACTGCAGTAAATGAGAGTCATAAGTTTGTAAACCAAAACGATCTAAGTTGAGAATAGGTCTCCAACTCAATAGAATGGCGGAAAAAAGATGTGATTCTATCTCTTTCTTTTGAAACTTCTTTTGACTCTTTCGATTGAAACTGATCGAAATTTGGCGGAAATGGTTTTAATTGAAATCTGCCAACTCTTTTTTCGCGTGTTCTACAAAACAGTGAGCTTCATTAGGGCTCATAGAATCGTTCAACAATTATTACTTTATGTTAACTGAGTTGATGTTGAATACTTGAAAGATTAGATATAACATAAACATGATTAATTTTCAGTAGATTTAGAAAATTTTCAATCTGCACCAGATCATAGTTGTCTTTGTGTCGACCGAATATACCTGGCAAATAAACATTGGATGAAATAATGTAATTCATTTTGCAGATACTCCGAAGAAGAGGTTAGAATGGATCCTTCTCAGTACCAAGATGAACTTGGAGTTGTCAAAGCAGAAGCTGGACATGTACTACTCAATGAAGCAGCTCGTGCCGGAATTATTCACGGACAGAGATCCATGTGGACCCAATATGACTTCGGTACACGATGTCATGTACGTAACAGACCTGTGTGAAAATCATAAAGTTCAGAGGAAAATTATATTTCATATTCTTGGTTGTGAGTTATTTTTTGATTTTTTTTGTTTCTTGCCACAGGCAATTCGCAATGCTTCCCAAATTAGGGCCTGAGAATTGCAGAACTTTCATTCTTCGGGTCACGGAAGCAGATTCCAGCAAAGTCTCTATGTGGGATATTGCCAAGTACGTTGTTGAGTAGATATATCTTTCATATTTGTTGTTAATGAATCTCAATATTTAACAAAATTTTAACAAACATTAACATATACAAAATTTGAACTGCAGTTTATTAGTTGTACTAACTATACTATAAACTTATGTACACTCAAGGATAGTGAATCAGTCGCGCCTTAAATATGCAACCAAAGTTACACCACATTTTAACTTGGCGATGCCCATCTAATTGAGGACCGCCGCGATAGAAAGTGGCGAGTGTTAACATAGTACTACTAGCTCAAAACGTGGTGTGATTTGGGTTGCGTATTTTAGGTACAACAAATTCACTGTCCTAGGTGTACTTATTTATACAAGTCTTGACATTATTTGATTCAAGCATAAGAGTAGTAGTAGCTATACATCGAGCCTTTTTCCATGGTATATAGATTTCTTTATATTTACTGAACTTTTCATTTTCTTCGGTCTTAAATTGAATAACATCGATACGTCAATGCCTAATATTTCTTGAAGTCATTAACAATTAAGAATTTCAACAGTCGAACATTCAGATTGCCAATACATTCCATTTAATGTGATCAAATGGTAGTAATTGTGAAGATTTAAAAATATGTTGCCATATTTCTCAGATGAATACTAGATTAAGATTAGACTAAGAAATTGCTCTAATTTACTTGCTCATTTACAACAGGTATCTATTTATGATAATTGATATTCGCATGGTTGAGGACCATTGTTCTGGCGATATCGTTGTATTTGATCTCTCAAAAGTGAGCCTGGGTCATCTCATGAAATTCACACCCACATGTATTAAAAAATGTGAAGCAACAGGGAAGGTGAGCTTTCCAAATATAATACGTAGATTTATAATGGTAGCTCAAATACAACCGATTAAGATACTCTTCGTTTACGTCAATAAAAAAATCTAAACGTTCTGCTGGCCACTTTTTTGGGATAATGTAACAACTTATAGTTGGAGATACAATTCGATGCGAAATTCCGGGATTAATTGTGAACCAACACAATATGTTCGGTGAAAAGTATACAGTACACCATTACTGATTCCGCTCGCTTTAGGAACCCCAATCCGATTTCAGGTGTCATATACCTACTGTTGATTATAAATTGATCTTAAAGAACCAGGTTTCTGCTTTTCTTTGTGCTATCATACCACCCAGAAATCTTCTATTTCTCCTCATATTTTTTATTACATTTTTAAAGTAGTCCTCTCACTTGCTGTGGTTTCGGTAAATGAACGTTAAGAAAATACCCTACTAAAAATATGGCGAAAAGAAATTTTCGGTTTTTAATTTGCTACAACCTGTCTGCGATCAAAAAAGGGATTCGAAAGTGATGATGCTGAAATCTGTCTGCGACAGGTTCCCTATACGTTACCTAACACTTTCATTGCAAAAGATTGAAAAAAATTTTCAATACACATCACACTGCAGCCATAACGAACTTAAGTGAAGAATGTTCTTTGTGATTGAACAGTTTCTAGTAAATTGAAAAATGAAGAAACGCTTTTTTTTTAAAAACTATCAAAAAAATCTTCTTTTAACTCATTGGTCTTCGATCTACCCGCATTACAGAAGGCCTACGGAACAAGGATAAAAGGGTTTCACTTGATCAATGCTCCACCCTTCGTAGATTACTTAATCACCGTACTCAAGTCTGTATTGAACCCAAAACTTTCAGCAAGGGTAAGTACATATACCTTATCCATTACACGGGCCGTTTCAAAAATCAATTAAAAAAAAAAGCCGTGGAACCAGAAATACAAGTATCAAATTAATCCCGTTTCAAGAAATCGTAAATGGACAGTATAGTCAAAAAAAATATGTACTATTTAAAATATGAACAGAATGTAGCTTTTTTACGTCCCTACATGCGATACAGGGTTACCGACGACGAAATAAGTTCTTAAACAAGATACATATTACCAATGACTAGGGACTCATTTGTACAAAATTGATATATTCGCAAATATGGATAAATTCATTTGTCCTTGTATATTTACAGCTGCATGTTTACCCAGCAAGTAATTTGGAAGAATTCTATCAGTTTGTACCAAAATCCATATTACCAAAGGATTACGGCGGTAACGAGCTGACTATGACTGAGCTACATGGTAAGTATCTATTCTATTAAGCGGGCACCTTAGAGTATTTCAAAAAGAATAAAAAATTTCTTCATTTTTCATACTCCAACCCCTTAAGACTTGAGTTTTTATAAAAAAAAAAAACATGCATGCACCGGCCCAGCTCTGTAGGTTAAGCGGAAAATGCCGCTCAGTGGAGATTTCAAATTATAGCAGAAAATTAACGTAGATGACAAAGTTTATGGAAAGAAAAATTTGATACTATAGGGACTGTATTTTGAAAGATAAAAAAAAAAAAACAATTTTCATTGAATAAATTTTTTTCTTTCATTCCTATTTTTCATTCCAATTTTATGAGAAAAAAAATTAGAAACAATTTCGAGTTGAAATTCTTTTTTTTTTTTTGAGGCCATTGTGTATTAGGTACATAAAATATAGATCGATTTCATTCATAATAATAATTTTGCGACTTAATCTAAGTCAATAAGTACGCCATAGACGTTAATTGGCTGCTATAATTACAAATTTTTAATGGACAACAGTTTCCGCTTAACCTACAGAACTGGGCCAGTGTGAGGATGTTTTTTTCTATAAAAAATCTCAAGGCTTGACGGATTAGAGCATGAAAAATCAAGAAACAATTTTTTTTCTTCTGACCGCCCTAGGGTACTTTTTTATTTTAGCTCAAGAAGCACATAAAAAACGGTAAAAGATGTTTAAAAAATCTTGGCCGTTGTATTGTCCATTAGGGTAGTTCAAAAAAAAATTTCAATTGTTTTTTTCGACTCTCACCCTCCCAAATGTTTGTGTGCGATGAGAAAAAAATCCTCAGCAAAGAGGAGCGCCGTAGCTCAACTCTAAAAGGTCACTATTTTCATTTTAGTTTCCCATTCATTTAACACGGGAATTTTCGTTTTTTTAATTAAATTGAAATTTTACCTGATCCCCCTTTCTATTCTTCTCTATCATTAATGGTTGTGAAGATGCAAGCTTTACAAAGGTGATCTTCATACCGCGAGTTCACCCTCCAGATCTCCCAGATATTACAAACGGCCCAAGCAACTGCTGCGTTATAGTATAAATTTTTTTTTATGTAAGATTCAGAAAAAAAAGGAATATAAATTATTAACGATTTTTTTTTTTTTTTTGTATAATAGCTGGTTTGCGCGAAAAAGTTGACGAATGGCGAAACTGGTTCATCAAGCACGAGAAGATGCAGGTGAATAAACATTCACGCCCTACACCAGCTATAAATGAAGATAGCGTCTTCGGATTCTCCGGGTCCTTCAGAAAAATAGAAGTTGACTAGAATAAGTTAATTATTAATTTCTATTATTAAAGTTTAATCTGTATGTAAGCCATCGTTGAAAGTCGGATGCAGATTGAAAAATCTCTGCTCATCGGCTAATGAAATTTTGTATATACGTATAATTATTTATCATATTATTATTGTACTAAGTTTTACGATTATATGTTTCTTTATAAGACGCATTCTTCCTCAATCCAGCTACCCGTTTTTTTCGATGACTCCAAGAATTCTGAAAACAAATTTATACTTTCCTACTGGTTATAAGGACTCTCTATAAATATTTTTGGAAAAGTTAAATGTGTTTCTTTTCTTCTACAGATTCAGATAAAACTAAAAATTAAAAAGTTGAATCTAACTCCGGCACCAAAGCTCCGAAAAATCCAGAAAAATTCACAGAGAGTTCTTATAACCCGTACAAAGGTATAGAATTTTTTCAGAATTTTCGGAGCCATCGAACAAAATGAGTGCCTGGATATTGAGGAACACATATACACCATACGTGTTTTATAACTCGTACGCTACTCTTATGTATGTCTCGCTCTGAGCCAAACCAATAAATAAATATTTATGTATATAATATTATTGATTGGGTAAGAAAAGGAATTTTGGTAAGCGTCAAGTCCTGCTATATATGGGTATGCTATTCAGACATACGATGCATGTATATCTATATGTGAAGGTATTATTCTACGAGCAACTTTTTTGGAATTTCCAGATCTTTTTGAGAACTAGAAATGGATTGGAGTATTCCAACGCGGGAGATTAATTTTGTTTTTCTACTTCATATCTTTACGTAACTGCATATTCTTTCGTATGGGTACTGAACCAGTATTCTGCTTTGAATCCAATGTAACCTGACGTATTACGCATATAATTTGTTTCTTTATTCGTGGATATTTCAACTTATGTCTCTTTTTCGAAATTCTTTCCATTGACAAATTGAATAGATCACATTAAGTAATATACAAGTATTAAAACTGTGAAACAAGTTTGCTCAAATTATGCATCAACAGCACCGCAGGCAGTAGAAAAATCTTAGTAAAGTATGTCAAATTACATAAGTATAAATTGTTAGAGCACCATGAGTGCTGAAATGCATATCTAACAAACCCGGTTTGCATGTATGTATATACATACATTGATACATATAAATATTGCTAACAATTGCTAATACGGTTAACAATTGGATAAGGTCATCGTTAAGAAGCTGGAAGGACGAGAGAATTTTCTGAATCTTGAGTAAAGTTTCAGGAAGAGTAGAATTCGATTCCGAAGATTCCTGCTAATAGTAGGTAACCAAGTTATTGTCGCTGAGAACGAAATTATTATCATTTGCAGGAGTCTACGTCATAACCAGCATAATAAAATACCTACCTATATAACATAACATGGAGCAGTTTATATTCGGTTATGTTTCCAAAAATGAGCCGTTTTAGATTGAGTGGATTTCCAAACCGGTTAGACTTTCACAAGTAAAAGTTGTATTTCTTGTTGTATTATCGTGATTAAAAATAGAAATTTTTTACTCTTCTCATTCCTAAGCATTAAATTTCTGCTAAGAATGTCTTAAAACATCTTTACGTTCGCACGAATTTAAAACAAACAAAAACGTTATATAATTTACATTATAAGGTATCGCTAGCTGTAAATAAGACGGGGTCTAATTAATTATCTTTGTATCATTATTTTAGTTATGTGAAAACTTTACTCGTAAAACTATGAGAAAATTAAAAACAAAGCGAACAAAACGTCAGCGAATAAATGAAAGAATAATAAACCTTAGGATGCATCAAACATACAATGAACGATTTAGTGCATTTTCAATTTCATCAGCACCTCAACCCAATATTTATTAAAGTAAATAAAATTCACGATATTTATTAAGGTGAATATCGCAAATTTCAATTCAGTAGATACGAAGAGACCAAAACAGAGATAAAGAAAATGTGGAGAAATAAGATCAAAAGGCTGACGCATATTTTTAGCTGAAAAATTTATTGCAATCCACCTGAACTGTACCATTGTGATCGACGAAATGGATATGGGGTATTCCATGTCACCTCAACCAACGTTTGACCCTCACGTTTTTTGTTTTCTCTCAAATTAATTCATGTAATAGTAATACTCAAAAAATGCCCATCTTTTTTTGTATTTTTTCTTTTCGACGCATACTTTATCAATTATGGCGGTTCAAAAAATTTCCAATTTCGATTCATTTGTAAAATCTGAAAATATTACCAAAAATTCTATACTTTAGTTAGAATTTTTTGGCGCAAAAGCCATAATGGGACGAGACCTCCTTCTAGGTCATTTTTGGCTTAAAACATCTATAATTCACTCCAACCGTGTAGATCTCTTACATTGCTTATTATAGACTTCCTAAATAATTTTCATATGACAGATATTCTTATAGAACCACCCGTATAGTCAATTGCTATATATTTTCTGAGTTTGGATTCTTTGAGTGCTGAAAAGTATTTTCAAAAACCCAAAAGATGGTATGATTATTATTTTTTTTTCTTCTTAGTTTCTACGATAAGAAAATCTTCGCAACCCAAAAACTTGCCAAATATAACGATAAGATGTTTTCCTCAGAGATTTATATGATTGGGTTGAATTATAGATGTTTCAAGCCCAAAAAGGCCTAGAAGGAGGTCTCGTCCCATTATGGCTCTTGCACCAAAAAATTCTGAATACAATATAGAATTTTTGGTAATTTTTCCAAATTTTACAAATGGTTCGAAATTGAAAATTTTTTTAACCGCCATAACTGATAAAGTCCGCGTCGAAAAAAAAAAGATGGGCATTTTTTGAGTACTACTATTACATGAATTAATTTGAGATAAAACAAAAAATGTGAGGGTCAAACATTGGTCGAAGTAACATGGAATGTCCCATATACGTTAAGCATAATAACCCGGAAGATGCCCAAATATAAAATCTATAGACAAATAATTCTGCGCATGCGAGTTTACAAAAACAGGCGGAGAAAAATTTCGAACTGTTTGAGCGGCAAAAACTCTCAGGAGTAAAGTAAAGCTAGTGGCTAGTTTGGCAGTGCCAGTAATCTCGCTAAGCTTGTCACAGGTGGGTTGTGCTGAAGAGTTGCTCCGACTACAGCTGCCTATCTCTTACGTGATCGTTAAAGATGTCGTTGGTTTTCGAGTCATGCAGTACACGAGAATTGTGCACCGCATTACAAAGCAGTGAGAAGACATTATACCAACTTCGGGATAAATTGGAAGATTGGATATCATTACAGCTACATCTTCCTCAAGGTATGGAAAAAAATTACACTTTATTATAATATAACCCGATTTCGGTACGGCATAATACTTATGGGTGTAATTAGTATGATGAATGAAGAATCCATGAAAAATCCACATACACCGTAGGTCCATTGTTAAGGGAAGACTCTGCAGTGACTATACCAACTCAAACATTTTTTTTTTCTCCTGTAATTGTGCTTATTTATAGATCATGTGAAAGTGTATTTCGGCACTAATAAAGCTTCAAGATTACTCAAGAAATTTAAAAAGTTATATAACAGTCAATGGTGAAAATATACTAAACTTTATAATGCTCCTTCCGTCTTTTACTAATTTATTATATATTACATAAATTGTATACATAACACTGATCAAAGATTAGAGTGTTCAGTCCGCCAAAGCAATGAAATATTAGCTCTGAGATTGAGTCACCTATTCCTTTTCAGCAGCACTTCATGTTTTCACTTCTGAATATTTTGCATTTCTTGTGTTATATAAGACTTCGAAAATATGTTCCTTTCACAATATAATCATATCGATTCCTCAACTTGTCTATCACGTATAATATGTGGATCTCGAATACGAATGCGTAGTCGATTTGATTATGATCAAAACTCAGACGCATGTAACATATCGTGTAGCTAAGAGTGTATATAGCTTTCAGTAAATCGTATTTTAATGAAATCTGGTACAGATAAAATAAATTCTCTCCAACACATGGCCTAAAAGGATTGGAAAGATTATGTTGTAAAAATTTCTGATCAACGGGACTCTCAAATTCATGAGAATTTTTTTGAATGAAATGTGGCCATTGTTTCTTCGCGTATTCTTGTAGAAAACAACGAGATTGATTACGGGCTGTCGAATTGTTCGCCAATCGTTATAGGGGAATATGGGGCAAAATGAGACACCACTTTGGAGAAATTTTTTTTTTTTTTCCATTTGTGGTACATTTTACCTCAGAATCACTTTTTTCCATTTTTCAATAAAATTATTCAGATAACAAACACTTGGAATAAAAAGACAAAAAAATTTCTTATACCAATTTTTAAGTGGCCGCATTGCGTGGGCTGATCTTGCCTCATCCTTTTCTACAAAGCGTAATTACTAAGCATTTTTGAACATGAAAAAAGAAATTTGTCTTAAAAATGTTGTCTCATTTTGACCCGGACACCTACGAAAAATATATGGTGTCTCATTTTACCCCACATTTCCCTACTTTACGTGTACTGGGTTGATGTTGAATACTTCAAAGATTAGGTGCAATACAAACATGATCAAGTTTCATGAAATTTACAGAGCTGAAATTTGGAAATCGATCCAATACGTTTCACAAATAACCGTTAAGATGAAATAATGTAATTAATTTTGAAGATGCGTCAAAGAAGAGATTGGAGTGGATCCTTCTTAGTACTAAATTGAACTTGGAGCGGGCAAAGCAAAAGCTGAACATGTATTACTCGATGAAGCAGCTCGTCCCAGAATTATTCACAAATAGAGATCCATGCGGACCCGGTATTGCTTCTGTACACAATGTCATGTACGTAACAGACTTATGTAAAAATCATACAGTTTAAAGGAAAGTTATATTTCATGTTCTTGATTGTGAGAAAATTTCTTTCCTGCCACAGGCAGTTCGTGATGCTACCCAAATTAGGACCTGCAAACTACAGGACTGTCATTCTTCGGAGCATTGAACCCGATGCCAGGAAAGCGAATGATTGGGAGGTTCTCAAGTATGTCAATGAGTAGAATTTAAGTAGAAATATCTAGATTTTTGATCTCATGATCGTCTTCAACGAATTTTCATTTTTAAACCGTTTGACAAACACTTTTGTACAAAGTTTGAACGGCTGCAGTTTATTAGATGGACTAATTGTGTTACTAATGTAGGTATGTATATACATACGTACATACATACAACCTACCAGAACATATCAACAATTCCAAACTAATTACAAATCAATAATTTCACTTAAAATTTGAACAAGTCACAGCAGTCATGACATTTTAAAAATACATCACCATTCTCACAGGTACAATTGATGTTGAAGAAGTGCACTAATTTACGTTTTCATCTTGAACAGGTACATATTCATGGTGGGTGATATTCGAATGGTCGAAGGCCACTGTCTTGGTGAGAACTTTGTAATCGATCTAGCGATGACAAACTTGAGTCATTACATGAAGTGTACTCCTACAATTATCAAGAAATGTAACGTAGCCGGAACAGTAAGTTAGTTTTGGGCTTTTATTTTCAAGCACATATGCCATTTGAATACTAATATCTAGAAAAATAATAGATTTTTGACGATAGCTCGAGTCCAACCGATTAAGAGATTCTTTATTCACGTCAATAGTATGAAATGCAAAAAGTTATATCCCCTTTCTTGGGACACTAGAATAAATAATTAAAGATACGTCGTCCAGAAATCTTCTATTTTCTCGCATACTTTCTAACACGTTTTCAAGCTAGCCCTCTTATTTTTTTTTACATGTTTTGACCCTGTTTTACGATTCTCCCATATTACAGAAAGCCTATGGAACAAGGATAAAAGGGTTTCACGTGATCAATGCTCCACCTCACATAGATTATGTAATCACCATGATCAAGTCTATTTTAGACCCAAAACTCTCAGCAAGGGTAAGTGCAGACACTTTGCCCATTACATGAGCAAAGTATTCAATCTGAAATTTCAGTAAAAATGCCATAGAACTTATACATGTTACAGTATTGAATTAAGCTTGTTTCACGAGATCGAAAATGGGCACTAGTCAAAGCAAAAAAAATTTGAAATATTTTAAAAGTGACCAGAATTTTGAATTTTCATGTGCCTACATTTAAAAAGGGTTACCGACCACAAAAAAATTCTTTAAACCAGGTATTACGTACCAATGATTATAAAGAAACCATTGGTAGCAAATTGATGCATCCTAGTTGGTCTTTTATATTTTCAAATCGCTGAGGAATTTGCACATGTCGTAAGCTGGCCATCTTAATAGAAGTCTCATAGTCCACTACCTTCGTCATTGCTTTTCATACTTACCGGACACTCTGAGCACTATTAAAACGCTAATAAAAGTCGGCTAATTTGAAGTCGTCAATGTAAACGTATATAGCTTCGCATATGGGTACTAGCATATCAGGTACCCTTATCGCGTACACGTTACGTAAGTATGAATAAATTCATTTTGTTCTTGTATATTTACAGCTGCACGTTTACCCAGTAGGTAAATTGGAAAAATTCTATCAGTTTGTACCGAAATCCATATTACCAAAAGATTACGGCGGTGACGCGCCAACTATGGCTGAGCTACACGGTAAGTATCTATTATAATGGGGAAGGTACTTCTGTTTTTTTGTCAAAGGAGCATTGGTTTATAAATCTTGCCCACTATACATTAGGGTGGTTGGAAAGGAAACCTTTTTTTAATTTTTTTTTTTTTAATATAATTTCAAAAGTTTATTTTAGATATAAAATAAATCCTCCCAATAAATCGGCTCGATATCTCAATTCTACTATAAGAGCTCATCGAGAATTTATTTTCCTATTCATATAACACGTGAAAATTTTTTTCGTTTGTTTCTTTTTCCGTTTTTCTCGAATAAAAGTATTGGAAAATTATTTTTTCAACTTTTGAAATACATTTTTTTGTAGGAAATTGTATTCTCTACAAAAAGCTTTGATATATTTTCTTCGTGAATTCAACAAATTAAAAGTTGTAAAGCCTTAAGCACTGTAAATATAAGTAGGAAGATTCAATGTGTGCCTGATTATTAACCATACATGTTTGAGGCTTTACAACTTTTCATTCGTTGAATTAACGAAAATAACATATCAGAGCTTTTTTGTAGAGAATTTAACTTCCTATAGAAACATGTATTTAAAAATTTGAAATCAAATATCCTAATATTCATAGAAGCGAATTTATTAGACAAAACGAACTCAAATTTTTAATGTAATAATCAAGTTTCAATACTAAATTCTTTCAAAAGGTCTTTTAAAAGTATATTTAAGAGGATAAGATTCTCTTTTCAAACGAAATAATAATATCGAATGAAAAATATGTACATTAACGATACTCACAATCAATATGATCACCTCACGGATGCAAGCTTTACAAAGGTGTTCTTCATACCGCGAGTCAATCCTCGAGATCGTCCAGATATTACAAACGGGCCAAACGACTGCTGCGTATTGTAGCATAAAATTTTTTAATATGAAATTAAAAAAATAGAAAAATGAATTATTAATGAACTATTTTATATTATAGCTGCTTTGCGCGAAAAAGTTGAGGGATGGCGAGACTGGTTCATCGAGCACGAGCAGATTGGGGTGAATAAATGTTTACGCCCTACACCACTCATAAATGAAGACAACATCTTCGGATTCTCTGGGTCCTTCAGAAAAATAGAAATTGACTAGAATAAATTATTTATAAATTTAGTTTTTACGTTACTGTATACGTTAACTGATGTTGAAGACTGCATGCACTATAACATGTAAAAATAATCAATCCATCTCACATGAATACATCTTACTGTGACACTCTCATGTTCAAGAGGAGTCTCCACTCATTAGTTAGTCAAATTTTGTATCTATCATTTATCATGTAATTATTGTACTGAGTTCTACGCCCTTATAGGTTTTTTATGTGTTTTATACCTCGTTACTGTTTTTATATGTCTCGGTCCGAGCTAAAACAAGAAATAAATACACCAGCTGGGACATTCCATGTGACTTCGTTTTAAAATTAATTTTCAATTTTTAAAACTAATATTAAAACGGCCGGTTTCTACATGACGTAATTTTTCACAAAATTTCTGTTTCACTTGCTGAATATGAGAAAAAATAAATGATCCAAATATCGATATGAGTTCTTGGTCAGCACGAATTTATTTTCATTTTTTTTTTCCTCTCGAAAATTAATTGGGTCTAGACTGTTCAAAAAATTCTGAATAAATTTGTTTATTGTAGTCGATGAAATGACCCAATTTTTTCACTTCTAATAATTTCTGGTATGAAGTAGATTTTTCCGGATATCTCCGTTTGAAGAAATAACGCTAAATACGTGTAACTCAGCGCATGAATCACTGTGGGCCGTAATACTTGGCAAAAATATTGTACTTTTAGAGATACCCTGATCTATAGTGAATTTTTGAGATTTAGTCATTTTTTGGATAGCCGAAGTCACATTAAATGTCCTACTATTATGTACAACATTCATTAGGTAAAAAAAAGAATTTTCGTAAGCATGAAACCCAACTAGATATTAGAGCGCCGTTCATACGTGTAATAAAGACATGTAAAGGTATTATTCTAGGAGTAAATTTAATCAAAATTATACTCCGAATAAAGAGGTTTAAAAATAATTTTCAAACCATTTCATGGATGCAAGTATAACGCAACTATAACATTATTGTGGTAGGCATATTGTAACAAAGAGCTCATATTGAATACTGACAAATTTCACGCCTAGTGCAGAGATAATCATTTTCTATCATGTTTTTCGTGTTTTTTTTTTTTTTTTTTCTAAAAACTACGGTTTTTTACTCAGGTCCTGTAACAGTTTACCATGTGGTTCACGTAACTGATTGTAAATACTGAGAGCATACGCTATACTTGCTCACTAGCTTACGAAATGCGGTAGCACGTTCTCCATCAATTGATTATCTTTTTTAGATCCACCGATAAGTTCGCTGTTATTTTTACACTGATTAATACCGCTAGATGAAATCCTTCGTATATGGAATTACATTATTCTCCAAGATCACAGGCATCATTAAAGAGCTAACTTTTTACTTCGTATAATCTCCATAGTAGTATTCAAGGCAAAGATTAATTAATTCAGGTTCTAATTGTCAGATTATCTAGATTTATTTCACCTTAAGTAACCAATCGAATGAACGAAGATATCGCATGCATATCCTACAAAAATCTCTACCCTTATTTTGATATCAATAATATTTCTCGATCAAGAATCACACCACCTCTACACTTCATTTATTATCCAATAGACATACAACAAATACTAGATTAAATCATATCCCACGGATATTGAAAGTTGATATACATTTCATGTATATGTAACGGTATGAAATTGGTGTTAAATAAATCATTTGACCGTAATAAAATTGTTAATGAATTAAGCAA
Source organism: Macrophya annulata (assembly GCA_963924015.1). NCBI lineage: Eukaryota > Metazoa > Arthropoda > Insecta > Hymenoptera > Tenthredinidae > Macrophya > Macrophya annulata. Next base: position 15,753,209 of record OZ001259.1, read on the forward strand.
GTGGAAGTGAGACAACTAAATGACTCGAGAAAAGGAAATTTTCCTACGAAAGTAAGATGCCATCGTCAAAAAATACAAGATTGTAAGTTAAAGTGAATCAATTAGTTACTTCAGTTATTTAATTAGCTAGGTTAGTGCTCATACATGTAGTAATAGTTGTTAATTGCGCATCCGAAAGTATAGCACTTAGATCTTTTAAACCAACGATCGCAAAGCCGGAAACTGTTCGTCGTGCATGTCTATTAGAATATATCCATCACTTATTGTAAATCTGACGAACCATACCTATAAGAGTATGAATTCTATATTTAAAAATGGAATTAGTCTCTCGTTTTGATCAGGAATGGATTCATCACCACATATACTAGGGTATCATGACAGGTAAAATATCAAACAAGTTTTGTTATATAATTATCATGTTTCGTATAAGTGGCGGCTAATTTCACATGGTTCTAGTTATAATTTGAACTCATTTGCTACTGCTGATAAAAACTGACCTAATGACACCAAGAACTTGCTGCAAAATTTCGAATAATCCGGATTACCTTGAAAATCATTGACTTCAACCACAATCACGTGTTTCAGCGTCTTGCTAGACCGGTTGTCATCTAGTATTGCGTTAGAAATACCCACACAACGCGAGTGCAAAGCAATGTGACAGGCCTCTAAGAGTGGGGCTAAACTCTACATATTACACTGAAGACATCGGCACACTAACCAGTGCGTCGGTCTGAAAAGTGACTTCGACTGTGGTGTATCATTTACGTTTTGATTGATTTTTATTTATCAAAAATGTCGATAACTCTTGAGCCATGCAACATAGACGAAATATGCATTGCACTGGGAGGAAGTGAAAAATTATTAATTGAACTTCGGGATAAACTCCACGATTGGTTGAAATTGCAGCCACATCTTCCTCAAGGTAGGTATAAAAAAAAATTAAAGTCTGCACTTCGGTAAGGGATCGTATAATGTAATTTTATGGTATCATATATGTGAATAACGAATTTTTTTAATTGGATCATCAATTTTGTGATATTTGTGATTAAATCTGCTGCTGTATTTCTCATATCAATAAATAATGATAATGAATGGATAGAAAAATTCTATAGGCTTCTATTCTTCAACTTGCCGCTATGAAAAGTGAAAATTTTCCAAAAAAAAAAAAAAAGTTATCGATTTTGGTCCGATTTTTGAAAATCAAGTTTCCATCAGATCTCGACGCACTCAGATCTTAGGAAGCTATTCTGACTATTTTTGAATGGATGTCCGTGTGTGTGTCCGTGTGTGTGTAAACAAATTTTGGTCGTACGATATTTTTACAACGAATCCACCGTTTGGAATGGTTCTTGCGGCGATCGAAAGTGTTTATCAAGACTTAGATCTGATTAGATTTTGGAGTCGATCGGTCGCGTAATTTCAAAGTTATTCGAAGGATAAAAATTAAAAAACAATTTCTTCTTTTCATGTTTTTAGCGCATAACTCCTAAATTGTTTGTATGATTAGTATCAAAACTTAATTAGATTTAAGTCTTTCGATTGCTGCAAGATTTATCAAAATCGACCGATTAGTTTAAAAGATATTGCGCGACAAAAAATTCTTTTTTTTTCTTTTAGTTTTAACTTGAAAGAATTGGGTGGGAAGTTTTAGGTTTGGCCTATTGTGGTCAGCCGATTTACCTACTTTTCTTCATAGCCATCGCAGTTCAAGGCAATCCGTTACGTGAAAGATCATATTTTTCACTAGTCAAACATTCAAATCTGAACCGTTTGATTAATGTTAGCCTTAGCAAAGGTCAGCTGCTAGAAACTCTTAATTATTTATTTAAATATTGTTTCTACTATCTAGTGCTGGTAAACATTCTAACGTAAAAATCCTCTTCTTTTTTTTTATCTTATTTTGAGTTTCTGAAGATTCTCATTTTTAGTATCAAGTTATGATTAATCTTTGATACAAAAGAAGAAAATTCACATTCTAACCGTAAACCTTTTTTTTCGTTATGACTTTTCTTTGCGGACTGTGAACCGCAGTAGATATTTCACCTACCAACCTACTTCAATAATTACAGAACTAAAATACAACAACCGCAGTTCTCTATGACTATATACTTTTAATGAATACAATTATGACCGCGATAGTTGTCGAACCGTAAATAAGACATCTATAAACAACATCTTATTCTAAGATGAATGTACTATTTTGCTAGAAAGTTCTGGTTTGCCCTCATTGTTAGCGATTTGAATACTTATTCAGAAAAAAAATTACTGTCAGAGGAAAGTGTGGACTTTTACTACTACGCTGTGTAGCTATACAGTTCACGTTACACATATCTTTAAACTATGTTCAACGCATGTCGAGTATAAATACACCTTCACTGAACATCTACCATATAATTATGTACGTGTGCAGTAATATGGTTACGTACATGCATAAATGAGGCCTGTTATTCCCTGACGTTATAAATACCATCTTGAAAAAATTTTAGAACAAATTTTTAAGAATCTTCCTCACAGTGTTTAAACAATCGATCACAGCCCACAGTAAACGTTAAAATTCACGCAGCGTATATCGGTAACTTAGAAGCACGTAGTGTGCATTGAATTGTACGATTGCTGCAGTTGCTTTGTGACATAACAAAGTGAAAATTATAAATTTATATGCGACGTATGAATTTATTGCTCAATTGACGTCACACAAGAGACTTATTACCGACAATAAGATATAGACGATTTTATGACATCGTCAATATGAATGAACGTCTCGATGTCATTTTCGCCAAACGACATACGACAACGACAATATACTAGCAAGTTCTTTCAAAATACCGTTGAAATTCCCCACCACGAAGAGTAATAACAAATTTCGACAACTATTCTAAACAACAATAAGTCATGACGGTCAATGAAGATAACAAAAATTGGGAACCCCATGGGTTCTAATTTTTAAAGTATAACCATTTTTGGATCTCGTCCTAAGTTGAAAAATGAAATACTAATTGTCTCCCAATATTTATATCACCTCTGCCAGATACACCTCATTGTGAAGTGATCAAAACTTTATCAGCTTTCGTTCAAAAATTAAGGATGATGAATAAAAACGTTAAAAAACCTATCTATGACCTGTTTTAAGTCTATTTCCTAAATTAAATCAGATCTTCAACGTCTATGATTGGCAAATGTTGTTCGTTTTTAAAGATATCTCGATAAAGAGATTGGAGTTTATACTTCTGGGTACTAAGCTGAGTTTAGAGGGAGCAAAGCAGAAGCTGGACATGTATTACACGATAAGACGGCTCGTACCTGAACTCTTCACGAACAGAGACCCACGGGGACCCGCAATCACTTCTCTACGTAACTTAATGTACGTAACAAATCGAATGATGTGCGGATCTAATTCAAAGGCTACTTATATTTCATATTCTTAATTCAAGGTAAACTTGTTTATTTCTACAGGCAGTACGTGATGCTTCCTAAATTAACACCCGAGAAATACAACACTCTCATTTTTCGAGCCACCGTAAATGACTCCAGCAAATACGAACCTTGGGAATTTCACAAGTATGTAATTACGAATAGATACGTTCAAATGTAATCAATTTTAATGAAACTTTGTATATGTTATTGAGTTTCGGCTACAGCATCCAGTTTCTTCTAATTTCTCATGTGATAGCGTTACTTTTATGATCATTATCTGCACAGTTGGATAATGGAGATTATAATCATTTTTCACCATATAAAAGAACTGAAGATCGAAATACATAAATGAAAATGAAAAAACCTAACATTTCTAACGTTTACAGATTTCAACTGGTGTTAATGAAAAACTTTTCTAATCGGATTTTTCAATTTTAACAGGTACACGTTTATGCTGGGTGATATTCGAATGGCTGAATGCCATAACCTGGGCGAAATATATGTCTACGATTTTTCCATGGTCAGTCTGGGTCATATCATGAAAATGACGCCTGCGCTTGTTAAGAAATGTGATATAGCGGCTTCAGTAAGTTAGATTGTTAACCTTTTTTAGAGATATTTCTGATACTATGAAAAGTTTTCGATCAGAATAACAATAAACGGTTGACAGTAGCTTGAATATTGTGATCATGCTGTGATCGTTTCAATAACTTGCCAAATCGATACAGCTGCTCTACTGTGATAGACTATAATTATCATGGTGACTGTGCTCATGGATATGGACAAAAAGTCAGAAGCTGGAACAGTGGAAAATATTTATAAAAACATAAACTGAATTATGAAATAATAAAAATGTGAAAGAACCAACACAACCATTTTCTCGTATATCATATGTTGCGATGGAATAAGTATATAACTTGAAACTTAATCTCTGATTCACCCTAATTACAGAAAGCTTACGCAGTAAGGATAAAAGGGATTCACTTCATCAATGCTCCACCTTTCATAGATCGTTTAGTCACAATGGTCAAGTCAGTTTTGAAGCCGAAACTCGCCGCAAGAGTAGGTACAAATCTGCCTTACGATATTATTATTATTATACCTGTTCGGAGTAGCGGATTGGTAGATTGGCACTTTTTTAGACTAACGACCGAATCACTAAATTTATTTGTTCTGTATTTGCAGCTACATGTTCATAGAGGAGATAACTTGGAATCGTTGTACCAGTTCATACCAAAATCGATATTACCGAAGGATTATGGCGGTGACGAGCCATCCATGGATGAGCTATCTGGCAAGTTTTTCTTTCATTAAAGAGTTATTCTTTTATGTGTTAGTTAACAAACAAAAACAGAGAAACGATATAAAGTTATTTCGTAAAATTTTTATGTACGCGTTATGCATTAATTTCGAACAAACGAAGCAGCTACTTCATTCTTATCAAGTAATTTCTGTTCCGAGATTCCGAAAATATGCTAATGAAATTGTTAACATAATTTGTAAAACAGCGTTCTGGATAAAAAAGATGGATGAATGGCGTGACTGGTTCCTGGAACAAGAAAATGTTTTAGTAAACGAGAGTCTACGCCCTGGTCCACCCATCGACGGAGACAGCATTTTCGGATTCTCTGGTTCCTTCCGAAAGCTAGACGTTGACTAGAGGCTCTTTTATTGTGTTATACTTTATAAATTGTACAAAACAATTAGTAACGATCAAATCTGATTTTATGCTTAAAAAATTCTCTATCATATTGATATAAAGTAAAATATTCATCGCCGGTGAATGATTATTGAATAAACCAATAATGGATGTTTTTTTTTTTTTTCAATAATTTATTGGGAGGTAGAAATAGGTAAGCAATTGATTTCATGAAATCAAAGTTTTTCAAGTCACTAGGAAAAGATTGAGATTCGATTTTCGATTTTGACACAATCTTGTAAAAAAAAAACAAACTAGTAAAATAAAAGGATAAATTGTTACACCAAAATCATAGAAATTATTATACGATGGTGGGCGAATTTTTCCCATTATCATAACAATATACGTATGCATTCATACATAGTTCGTACAATAAATATAGAATTGGTCATTTATAATCTAACAATGAATAGCATTGTACGTTGCAATATAATTATGACAATTGGTTCGGCTACGAGTACAAAATCCGAAAAATATTCGAAATTTTGAATTATAATTGGAAATTAAACAAATCTGGCCATGATCGTGAGACAGATGTAATGTACGAAAATAATTTTTACATTGAATGTGTAGCAAGAGGGTTTTTGTACTGACATATACTTCCTGTACTATAAATTGGTATAATTTTAGTCGAATGTTAATACCCTCAAAAATTTGTGATTAATTATTTGAAAATTTTGTACAAAAAAGTAATAAATGAACGTACGAAAGTGAATTTTGAGTATTTTCCGGTTCATTTGAAAATTTTACCGTAGATGAAATTTCCTTCGTTTCTTTTAACTTGCAAATAGAAATCTGTAAATTTGTAGTATATGTAAAAATTCTGAAAAGTCACAAATTGTCTATTTCCGGTGCAGTACATGTTAAGACGAATACCACCCTTGCAACTTGTCTTGATTTTCTACTCGTAAACGAAACGGTTGTCTCTTATTTCTCCAATTTCTATATGGCCTCTGGCAGACGCACTCAACTGTAAAGCAATCAAAGCCTTTGTAGCTACCGCACCGTTGCGGATAGATAGATGATAAATAAAACTGAAAGTAACAAGCATGATTGATCATTCAATAGGAGGATGAGAAATGGCTGATTGATTCCTATAAATTATTTAATAATAAATAACACGTTTTGACAAACGAATCAATATATTCAGTTTCAAATCAACACCCGTTTACAATACTACTCTGATGAAAAATTGAACTACTGTGTCACCCAATATACGAAATACGTTCTTTCAAATATACGAGAGAGATATAATTTAATTATAACCGATAACTGATTCGGTGTACGATTATTTTTTCAGAAGAGCAAAAGACGTACATGGGTGTAAATAAATTTTGAAATTATATGGATTAATTTTACCCTTTGTTATCACACTTCCGAAAAATTACGCACTTGTCACATTGGGTCAAATTGACCCAACTGATTTTCTGTATATCTACGTACCTACGCGACAGCTCACTAAACCCTGTAACACAGATCTATGAAGGTATGTATAGCCAAGGAAATGGAATCTGCAGCGCCCTATTGATGCAACTGAACATACAAGTGGTTTTAATTTCCTTCAAGTTGGCACGAAATTAAAGCAACCCCTGCTTTTCTGATATATCAATGTTCTTCTCCGCTCGGGATAATTCTAAGTTTCTCGAGATCATCGCGCGAGTTTATCAGACAGACTGACAGAACGACATCTTTCTAAAAACCTGTTTTTCGGATTCTAGAGTGTTGAAACGTTAAGATTCGTTGAAATGAGCGAACATAATATTTCGACCGAAACCAATACTTTTCTTACATAAACTGCGAACGGAAATGAAAATTTCACACAATCAAACCCCAGATACATAGTTCCGTATGTTTTTACCTCAAGAATTCAAATTTAAACATCTCGATGTGAAGCAAGCTATAAAAATAGACTAGAGACACGATCGTCGTAATAACACGTTTCCTTTACCATTTCACTCTTATTTCACTATAATATTATATCATAACCAGTTTAGTGATACTTATCTTGTCCAATTTCATCAGCACAACAACCTATCTAGAGGCAATTAACTCTTTTTTTTCTGCATCGTATAAACGCTCTGCGCCTGTAAATGATACAGCAGAAGCTCGCCAACATAGGTTTGACTTTATATCCCCAGATAATTATTCATTATACATGTACTCGTACGTACACAGTGTAATCTATCATGTATTTTAGCTGTTCAACCCTTGGATTATGCCCTTTGTGCACGTATTATTAGCCTGAATGGACAAAACTGCTCGTTTCAGTACCCTGCGTTGAATTATATCTGCCCTGGGATGACCATGCATGTGATTTCTAGGTATTTACATACCTAGAAATTGTTACCATAATAGCTGTTACCAAAAGTTTCTCGAAGCTTGAAAATATCCGCAATACTTGAGGTGAGACCAATTGTACTGAATGCTTTTTCTGTCGTTTTTTTTTTTTTTTTTTGTATACTTTTGTAAATATGTCACTACGATAAATTGGTATTTTAATACGATGTGTTCGGTAAGAAGATGCAGAGAAATGAGGGCAAGTATTTCATAGACCCTGGTTGATACTTGAAAGAATTGGATATGGGAATTGAGAGCTTCGTCGAGAATATCATCCACTATCGATATCGATTGCTACAGGGAAACTTGCAGACCAATTTATATAACGATATACCTCATGGTTGTTATTTTATATTCCTTTCTGTGTAGATTGACGTGGATGTATCACAGAGAATAATTTTGGTGGTAACAATATATGTATATATACGGGTACAAAAATTGGACTTGTAACGCAATTAATTTTATGGGATTTTTGTCTCGAAATGAACACAATTTTTTCTATACTCAATAACGGTGCAGATAATCTATCGTGAATGTTTGAAAACTGATCTGTGAAATAACGAGTGAGATGAATTGAACTAATAACGATTTTTCAGTCAAACTTTTCCATTCGAAAATCACGTTACAGTGGGATTCGAATGAAAAAAAAAAACATAGGTATATATACCTATACATATATGTATTACTCAGCTTTGACCTGCAGCGAAAACAAAATGATCGAACTTTTCCCGGACCCCGGGTTGTTGGAAAGTGAAGGTACAACATACGACTGTGACTCCCGCAACAGAATGACCACAATGGCAAAGGCTAGTGGCTGGTGAGGTACCGCGGGGTCTGGGTTGGGTTGCCATTTGCAAAATGCTGGGTGAACAAGAGTCGAGACACAGGGAATTGCTTTGGGTTGACCACTCTTACCTACGTATGTATGTAGAGAGTATATGGATAAGCGATACAGACAATTTTATAAAAGCTAAAAGTTTTGTTTCAATGTAAAACGAAAAGGTGACATGGTACGCTTCTAGCCATTATCTCGACTCTACTTTTATTAGGTAACAGAAGTGACAGGAGAGAATGTTGGTTGATTGCAAGAAGATTTCACTTTTCTTCTTTTTTTTTTTTCTTCTGTGCAAGTTTGTTGATAAAAATGAATGCTCTTTCGAATTCATTTCATCATGTAAATTAGATACTTCTACCTTCCAATAGAATTTCCAATAATAAGCACTTCTTCTTTTCCGTTCTCGATTCAATAAAGCTTCTCGCTCGAGCAATCATATTCGTAACCAATTTTTAGCACCGTCTCCTTCAATCAGTCTCATCTTGATTTTCATGATCGAAGTTTTTTCTTCATTTTCTTTACCTGCTTCTTGCATGATCAAGTTGAAACTTCGTAAAGAATATGGGATAATCCTCTTTTTTCAATATCTATCTTTCTATATAGTTATACGATTATGAATAAGTATTTGAAAGTATTTAATTTTTGTCATACGATTAAATGACAAAATAAAATTATATCGTGGAGTAGAAATCCTCAGCAAACAAACTTTCCCACTCATATTAGAACTGTACGTTTACTTCTAATCGGGAATATTTGCTTTACTGTAGTTAGAAGGGACCCTAATTTGCACCACGTTGTGAGCCACTGACCCGCATACGTGCTCTACGCGGATCTGCCTCGGCACTTACCCAGTCCATCTAATTACAGTTTAATTATAATCAAGCTCAGACTAATTTTAGCGTTAAATATAAGTTCAGCAAAAGGAAAAAAAAAACTAAAAAAACATCACTAACTACGTATACCTGTTCAGTCGCGTAAAAGCAAATGCAGAAAATTTTCTTAGACACAACTGTGAAAAGCATAAAATTTTTTCCAAATTTAAACAAAGGTCCAATACCAAATTTGAGGTAAGATTGAAATCACGATCAATATCAGCATTCAGAAATTCGTATGACATGCTCAGACTTAATATTGAGCTTCATCGCTCGTTTTTTTTTTTTTTTTGTTTTTGTTAACATGAACGTAGTCTGAGGTTCCGTACTTCGCGGTCTCACTATACGTGACCCGACTATCATTACGCTTGCAATAATTTGGACAGCTGTTCTAGTCATCGCACCGTACTAAAATATTGTACAATCAAGTATGGGTATAATTTTATTTCGTTTTACCATAAAAATGGTTATCCTAACTATAAAACATGGGTGTCCCTTTTATTTCTCCGGATGCGCAGCTCGTTTCATCTCATCCCATGGATCCCATAGAGCTTTAGCTAAGTGTAAAGCCCATCTTCCACTGGCGATCTTTTCGCACGTCCCAAAACTCGCGGTCACGTAGTGCGTTTCAGGCTTTGCCCAAATTTCCACCATTATGCGGATCTTCAGAGAATTAACCCGCCTTATATATACTCGATGTTACAACGTTATGAGGATGGTTGCATTATTATTGTTAGTAGCAATCCAGAAAAACTTATAACTGCAGATCGACTTATAGTTGCAAATAAATGGAAAAATAAAAAATAAAAAATTATGAAAAAGCTATATCCGAAATAAAATTTCCACTGTTTCCAAGAAACATTTCTGGTCGATTGGATATTGAAATTTATTGAATCTATAAAAAACAAAAAAATGAAAAACAAAATATTCATTTTCCCCTGATTCAGAAACCACAGTCAACAATAATCTCCAAAGCGTTCTGGAATACAGCGGTCAAGTTAAAACTGTGCGAATTTTCCATCCGGTCATCCGACTAGAGTCACTAGATAAAATGTGGGAAAGAGGAAGCTGCAGGTCCATTTTGTTCACTCGTTCGTACGGGTCGCCAATTTGAGTCTACTAGGCGTGAAAAAGCTTTTCGCCTAATGGCGCGTATGTTTTTTCGTTATTTTTTAATGTTTACGTCTCGTCACCGTAAGCGTTCACGTTTCAAAGCTTTCAAGCGGAATGACATGAACGCGGTGTAAAACGTAAACGGTATACAGCTACAGGAAAGAGTATATTAGAGAGAAGTCGCTATTCTTCGGGAAATTCATTATTTATCCAGCTATATCGATCGAATTGTGTTCTTAGTCCAGCATCCCAATACACTGGGGATTATAAATTCTCAGCTTTTCGCCGATACTGAAACTAGGAAACTATTTTATTCATTATTCTCAATAAAATACTCCAAATACTGCTGGAAATTGTTACCATACACACGTAAGGCCAACTCTATAATAATAAAAAGGCTATAATCTATCCGACAGTATACCTAGTCGTAACTATTGAACAGTATTATATAGTCTTTTCTGTTTATCGGTATGTCTGAGAAACTATACCAGTATGTTGTCCTAGATCCAGGACCTGAATATATCAGGACTCACAATGCATTTCCAAGGACCTACGTTATGCCGATGTGGCATCAACATTGTAGCAAGTGGATATCCCATATACTCGGTGGATACTTGAAAATAACTAGACTATAAAAGGGAACCAGACGCTGCATGGCCATCGACGTTACCACCCCGATGTTGAGCGAGGAGCGATGTTGTGTGATGAAGGGTCGCTAGCGATGGGTACAGGGAAAGAGAAGCGGAGGTGAGGATGCAGGGAAAGGTTCGGAATAGTAGGTGTTGTAGGGTTCCCTCGGGAGTGAGTGAGGTCAGAGGCGGGATAATAGGGATAATAAATGGCCCGGAGCTACTCAGCCACCGTTGCTACGAGCCGCAGTAGAACCAACTTGGGCCTATGTCGAAAACCCAAAGTCAATGATTGGTTCACTTTTTTTTTGAATTGAACATCGTTAGGATTTTTCCACGCATATAATCACGCTGTTCTTATACGATCGGGGAAATTATTTTCACCCTTTATAATATATACGATTTTATTCCGAATGTAGATCACAAGATAGAGTGATACCTACCACAGGTTGTGGAGATAAGTTTTACACAATTTTTCTGCACTATATAGTTTCGGAGTCGCACGTGATCCCAACATTTCTTCGAAGATGAGTTAATATCTGAGGGACACTTGCTCGGTCTGAAACGAGGGAAGTTTGTCGGGAAGATCTCAACCCCTTGTACCTAAGAACACTCACTCAGTCACTCCGTAGTTATTTTGCCTGCTTGCACAACGGGAAGCTAGTTGAATACAAATTTAGCTGGAATGGAGAGTTTACTGCGACATTGTCCCAAGTTTCAGCGGTGATGTAATTTCGTTAAAATCTATTACGTACCGCGGAGTGGCGAGATACGTGTATACTATATCATTATTATACGTACACCACTGCTGAAGCTGATCCTTCGTTTGCAACCTGCATATAATGAACACACATATATATACATTAAGATTTCGCGAATGTCTTCAATGAATTTGACGATAATATCCACCTGGTACGTGCGTTACCACGTACGTAAGGTAGACGCAGAAGATATCTGCAAGCCAACAACCTCTGCTAAACTTAGATAATCCAGTGTGCTTAGCTTAATTAAAGCCGATACTATTTCCTACCTTCACTTATGCATCGCCCCCGTCGTCAAATATGCGTATACAAAGGGTGACACGATTTGTTTTAACCCAGATGGTTATTACTTTTATCATAACGACAATACGCGCTAAATTTTGGGAACAACATGGCAAGCTGCGTTAAAAAAATATCAATTCCAATCCATTAACACCTAACAGTTCAGACTACTTTCGGTATAAATAAACCATTCCAACCTTACAAGTTTTATCTGGAATATTTTTCCATTTCAACATTATTTCGGTAGTAAATTGCTGGGGTCAGTTGATATCGGCATCCCTGGAAACATGGGATATAGGTATATACGAGTGAATCGTGATGTAGGTATATGTTATAGACATAAAAATAGACGTTCAACAAGACTTAAGACACTATATTTGTTCGAAACCTAGCCCTTATATTCGTAAATTGAAATTTCCCTACTAATTAAAATTCTTACTTCAGTATACAATAACTAATTACCACTCTATCATTCCTTTGAAGTTAGGAAACGACCTCGAAGTCTGATCTTTAAACACAAAGTAAAGTCTAAAGGTACGCGAAAAAAAATCTTGACCAAAGAATTTCATCTTAGATTAGTTGTAGCTAGAAATTCGTGATAATCCATGATCAGCCTTTTGATAAATATAATTCTACACACATGCTCCAAATCTGAATTGAGAAAGCCCATTCAATACAGAATCTGCAATTAGCAGTCACTTGTGGTTATACACATGTACCATTAATGTACCACGCGGTTTCCACCCTTCGACAGGGATGAACCAATTAAGTGTGATGGCTTACCGCATGACATTGACACAGCTATGTAATCTATGTCTTTGTTTGACGTCTGATAGGGTCAACAGCGAAGCTTTGCGATCCAGTATGCATTATTCGATTCCGTAATAGACGTGGTAAAACGAGGGGAACATCTGGATATAAAAAAAGGACGTTTTGACCACTTGCGGTACTGCGAATCAAAAGCAGACAAATGGGCTAAACGACGGCGACGGGGTTTGCAACCCCGTGAAAAAAAAGTTAATGACGTAATTTGCAGACGCCAGCTTTACTTTTCGCAGTGCAACTAATTTATATTTCACACAGCACTGTCTTTTTTGCTCCCCCCCTTTCATTCCCCGGAATTTTATCCCGCTTCTTCATCCTCCTCGTATACCTACAGTTAACAAATCTCTTTTCTTCAAGCTTATCTTTCCGCGGTAACGAGAATCGAAAAATTTATATAGAATATCAGACCTTAGCGTCAAGGAAAATCCAACGTTCGTCCATCCCCTTGAATATAAACTCTGAGATCCCTACGCTTCCTCTGTCTTTGACAGTCGTTCTAACTTTTGTACCTTTTACCTGATCTTTTCCGTTTTCTTGGTAGAACACCTCCTTCTCACCGCCACCCTGTACCACTTGAAGTTCCTTGAAAATCGTTTACAGTATCGGACCGGTTGCTGCGATCAGACTCAGACCAGTTTCCACTCTTATACCCAAAATTCCTTCAGGGGCCACGAAAAGCGGTGGTTATGGTGGTGGTTGTTGGCTTTGGAAGGAGAAATATCGCAGACTCAGAATACTCCTTTGGAAAGGGTTCGGGCGCGTTGCTCCTCGTAACCGCGCGCTTTCGCCCTCTCAAGAAAGTGTATATCCATGTCCCATCAGATGGGATATGAGATGGTACTACCTCAGCCCAACGGGATCAAAGAATAATCTATTATACGGCCGCCATCACATCGCGATAGAATATTTCCCGTTGCTGGTTTTCTAGGTACCTACTAAAATTCACTTCACGAAATATTGCAGGGACTGACACATTATAAAAATGAAGAAAAAAAAAAAAGAGGGAAAAATAACAGAACCAAACCTCGGGTGTCGCTCTCCATGCGGGAATATGAATAATGGATCAGTTTCCTTTTTTCTTTCGACTATAAGAACGAAAGATACGGTGATTGAGCGGTCAGAGAAGAGAGACATAGAACCGATAGCTCGTAAGATACACACGCTTAGGGATCTCTTGACATTATTGAAAAGTTAAATGGATATAACACGGTCCATTAAACCGTTGGCAAATGTTGTTTCATCGCAAAGATTCAGGCGATAAAAAAAAAGAAGAAAAAGAAGAAAAAAAACGGTTGAATGAGTAAATCTCCGCAGTTTCTACTATCAAATCATAATTGTTCATGTATAGCAATGAGAAAAATCGGAATACTTAAAAAAAAAAAAAAAAAAAAAAAAAAAAAAAAAAAAAAAAAAAAAACTTATTTTCACAGGCATAAGACTCTCGCGAATAATTTTATCGCCATCGTATTTTACACCGAGGGGAAATCGTGGATGAAGATGCTTTTCAACGGAACGTCGACAGGTCTGTAATGTGGTGATGCTGCCTTCGGGTTGAAAGCCTGCGGTGGTGGTTGTGTGGAGAGATCGTAAGGTGCTGTGAGGTGGAAAACGAAGATGCATTGGATGCTTTCCAACCAGAGTGGTGAGATCTAATTATTTACGTGTACTATTTACGTGAATTTTCTTTTTATTCTATGTTCGAGATAGTCTAGTCGAGAAGCCTGGCAAGAGGAAACGCCCATTTAAATTAGCGCGCTTCGCTTCTATAGTTCCAGCTATCTCTTGGATGTTATTTCTTTTGCAAATCCTTTATCCTATTTCTTATAACTTTATCTCACTTCGCTGTAATGTGAATACCCCTATAAAGTAACTATAAATAATATACAATTAATTCGAGCAAAATTCGGTGTCAATTTATCTCACCATATTTATAACGTAAAAAGAAAATATTTCAATTAGTACATGTGAGTATTAAGCTTGGATCTTCCAATTACCGATATTCAATTAACTAATTGCTCCTAGTATAATATCTGACAAGTGAATAAAACACAAAAGAAAGGGAAAAAAAGGTAGCTAGCAATAAGCTGAGTGACATATTGGCAGATGGTGTTAGTTTTCAATGTGAGATCAGCAAGTCGTATCGACATTTTGGTGGAATATCACACCGTACGTCTGATATGTTAATGTAAAATTTTTTTAAAAATACGGAATACTTTAATACCTTCAAAAAATTTTCCTTGTCCCACAAGCTTTCGTATACCATTTTTACATATTTATACTTAATTCTGCAACTGTGCACGGAATATAATCGCATAATATTATAGCAAAACGAATTTCTTGATACGATATAAATACTGATTAAAAAAAAGCGATTATTTTTTGTATATTTTTTGCATATACATGAACATAATACAGCGCTGTATGCTCGTAGTTTTGAGTGAAATAATTTTTTAATAATAATAAAAGAGCAATTAAATTTTTTCCTAATTACTTTCATCGTAGCGATGATAAATAAATTCCATTCTGAATACGAGCTGCGCTCATTTTTTACCACAAATTTTATTTTTCAACTATAATGTATATGTATGTATAATACATTGAGTAACGTATGTACATACGTATGTGCATGAATACATATACACAACGAAACACTTGATGCACTAGAAAACCAACGCTGGATGTTTGCACGTAATTCAGTTTTACGAGGAGCAGCTCGTAGCTATTATTTATATAAAGAGTTCGCGAAGCTTTCGTGCTGAATCCAAACTGAATCCTTTGCTATTTATTGCTATCGACATTGTCGTTGTTGCTACCTATACGTCCGTTACTCAGCCACTCTGACTCCAGTACCTATCTCGATGAGTATAGCTTATTGTTAGATTGTTTATTGCCTAAGTTTTTCATAATTTATCTCTGACCAATATTGTCAGAACCTACCCCCGAGTAGACGTTCACATCAACGAAACTTGGGTCAAGAGTCAGTTAGGCTGGATTGAAATTATTGTTGTATTTTCATCCGTTATACAAAGTAACTCCAAATCAAATTATTATCCAAGATCATTCAAATAAATCAATAAAAACGTATAAATTTTGAATCTCTAGCCGTGGGATGATCCATCAAGGAGCTAAGTGATCAACGTGCATAATTGACGTTAGAAATCCTTCAAATCCTCCTAGTTTTTTTGTCTTTTTCTTTTTGCGTAAAAGATAATGACCCAAGGGAAAAAGCTGTTTGATTCAGTACTTCCTGATTGACGCCATAATCCCACCTTTACCATTACGAAGCCATAAAAGTGCAGTTGAAATCATGGTGCGATAAAAATCTCGTATTGAATCATGTGAGGGTAGGGGTTTGGTTAGGTCAGACGAGGTTCTAATAGGCACATAAATTATAGAACATGGCAATTTAATCGTACTTAATTCACGAGCTTTGGTCCGGGTGTGATAAATCGGTGCGTCCTTGAAATAGTTAAGAATTTAAGACGTTTAATTCACCCTTCGGTGTTACTACAGTTTCATTTCAATCAATTACACACCTTGGAATGAAATTCTAGCTTTTGCGGAGACTAGAATTAGCGAGAACGTAAGATGAAACGCACAAAGCCGTTTCTAGCTCCTCATAGGCGTCGTTGTGTGATCTCCTAGTTTAACGATTCTCATTTCCACACGAAATCAAGTGGATGGTGTTAATTAAATGTCAGATCTCTCTCTTTCTCTCCTTCACTCACTCTCTTTACTTCTCTTTCCGTACGGGCACGGTACCTACGAATAATGTCTGGCCCAGTAGCTTGCACGGAATGAGAGTGATCACCATGTTTTGCCTGGCTCGAATTCACTAGGTAAACACCTCGATTACACGCTGCGCAAAGTATACCAATCGGTGCTGCGTTGACGGTAGCAAATTGGATTTAACACGTATAATCACAGTCAAGTTGGACGCCGTACAATACGCTTTGATTGCTACTATGTCAGCCTTTGAACTGTTCGTTACGTTGTTTATTTGTCCGTTATTATTATTATTATCATTATTATTATTATTATTATTATTATCAGCTCATTACTGCCGGCTGGTACTAAAATTTGTTACCAATTCACTTTGCCAACGAAATGTAGCAAGGCAAATACCCAGGTCAATGTAAAAGTTCAGGCAAAGTGCATTGGCCGGCAATTTGTAAACCTCGATGGATTTTTACGAAACGCGAGAACCGCAAAATGCATAAAATGGCTGCGGTACCGCAGTGGCGTCCAGCCAAGAATTGTTTGAGTTCAGGACGGGTACGTAGCCAAGGAGATTCGTAGAAGGTCTCTACTACTCGTAAATCCGGTACGCCGCATTTCCGAAATGGCTTCCAACGCGCACTGTCGATTTGAATGTTCGTTCTCGCTGGTTGAGCACAATTTTGAATCAGTGACAAGCATCTAGTTTTATATTCCTTTTACCTTACAACTTTAACATTATTACTTATCATATTTAATCAAAATTTGAATTCTAATACGCGCTTCGAAGAATAACCGAAGACTGTTATACATATACCTACTTACCCGATTTCCTTGCTAATGAAATGTCCTACGTATTCTAATATCTTGCCGAGTAGATTCAGGTTGGGATAAGCTCTTGCTCCGTGCATCTAAGATCGGTCTGCTAGTCATATAGTTTTCATAATATACTCTCAGTTTGCAGAGTCTCAGAATCCCGGTGGTAGACAGCAAGTCAGAATGCGAGTCTGTGTCTGAGTACCTAAAGGACCATGCTGCAGTTATCTTAATAAACTTGAGCAAATCTGAAGAATATCTATATATGCGGGTTCTTGAATTAATGATATAATATATACGACAGAGGGAAAAGCATGCCTGCATACGACGTCGTCCATGTAAAAAGATGAACCGAGTTAAAAACCATAAGATCCTGTGAGCATTTATTATCGCAGGTCGTTTAAAGATCGATGGAAACCTGATGATGCATTAATAGGTGAAAATTAATCGACTCATTTTGTAGTTTATCATTTTTTGGCACGAAACCAAACACCCCCTTCGATCAAATAGCCGTATAGCTTAAAACCTGTTCTTAGAACGGGTAACCTAACAAAATGATTTATGGTTAACCCCCGAAAAAGATTGGAATCTCTGCATGTATATTGAACGTATACCCAAGTTTAGAATGGCGGTAGCTTGATAATAGGTGCGGAGATAAAACTTCCACGTTAGAGCTTGGGCGGAGGTTTAGATGAGGGACATTAATGAAGTTTATTGTCTAATTTATAAGGGGCTAAGTACTCGATTTGCATCGCGAACGATCCGTTTTTTTGCCCCACAATCTCTGCCCACCAACTTGGCATGCCAAAGGTCGCTCCGTTGATAGTTAGCTAAGATTAATTTGCATACTATTAAAGCTGCAAAGTACTTAACCTTCGATGTATTCGCCTGTACAAAGGCTGTAAAGGGGGTAGAAGATGAATTTTACGAAAACGTAAAAAAACAAAAAAAAGTTTAAAAATTTTAACCTGTACGTAGAAATTGTAAATCACAAGCTCTTTCGAGAAAATTCGTTGGATCGTAATCTCCTGTATTCGTTGAATCTATTTCTGATACTATAACTGAAATCCATTTGTCACGTAATTTTTGTGAAAAAATACTTTACTGCGTCTGATTTCAATTCACACGTCAGCCAGGAGCAAATAACCAACAAAAAACGAAATCCTGTCTTTCAAAAGCTGAGAAGAAACCGATAAAGTGACAATGGTTCAACGCTCAGATTGACTAGAAAGCTAGTACCCCTAAACCCTCAACGACTACTCATTGGCTTCAGATTCGTGCTCGTTCACACCTCGTTGCACATCACGATCCTTGACCACAACTACGAGTAGACCTTAAAGGGAACTGGAATTCGCTCGTTGTCAGCACTCACGATCTCTAAGTACGTATAGGTATACAGTCGGACATGTTCAGCGTACGTATAAGTACATGGAGTTGTGGATCCGCCTAAACTGTGCGCGGAATAAAAATAGAGAGTACATAGGATATATGAAAACCCCAATACCAAATGGCACTCTGCAGCTATCGCAGTACTGGCACAAAAATAACTAACAAAAAAGGAAATGGTGGCTTTCAACGGTCTGATGGAAGCCGATAAAATAGCAAAGCCTTGACGCTGAGATTGACAAGGAAACCAGTGCCTCTAGACTCTGAAGTTAAACCCTTGGAGGCTACTCATTGAGTCTAGATCCGTGGTCATTCACACTTCGTCGCTCTTAAAAAGCTTTGACCGGGACAGTCTATATGTAAACTCTAAGGACCACCGTAATGCTTTTGTATTTCATGGTGATAGCAATTTCTAGTTCCGTTATGTATGTATGTATACGTATATGGTCATTCATGCACATTATGATTGATCACTGTCTAATATAACAGCGATAGATCAAAAATTTGTAATATTTCTTTTCCATACAGAAAGCTGCTTATACTTAATGTATAGGAAGATTGTGTATGCCTGTATATGTCATAAGCTTTGGAAAGCGTAATGTTTTTACGTATTGGTGAACAATCTGTGATAAAAGTTTAAATAAAAATTATTGTGACATCGAAGTAGTAGGTTTTAATTAAAGAATAACAGAGACGAAAAGTAGCTTGGAAAGATGCTTTGATTAAGTTAACGATACAAGAAATTAATTAATGATAGCATTATGACTAATCAGAGAGCATGCAAGAACGTTTGTACGCTTGGAAGTGAAAAGTTTTATATGTATTTAAAATTTTAAAGTTCATTAGGAAAAGACAATCCTGTCCTGTCGTTTATAAGTCGTCGTACCAAGTTCGGAAATATTTTGCAAAGGTATTGGTCAGAAAATTTCTTTTATCGATATAAATGATCGAGTTGAGTAATTATTTGGTATAGCATAATCGATCATGGATGGATATAGAGATTATAATACAATTTAATCACGATATAAAAAATTTTCAATCCAATCTGCGATTTCATCGAGGTAACTTACGGTTATCGATACTCGGCATTTGTCTTTGAGTGAAAGAAGAACACTCCACATCACAAGTAACCAAGAGAATACATCCTCTATTCGCAATACCAGAGTATACTGAGATTGAGAAACTGCACATCGATGCATCCAATCCTGGAGAAACAAGATAAACTGCGACTTCGTTGCCTAGAGATACAATGCCGAAAGTCAGACTATTGAAGTTGCTGATGTTTGAAATTTTCTTTGAATTTTAAAATGACGAGATGTTTATATACAGGAGTTGAGTTTTTGGGTATTCTATTATCCAATTAATTCATATGCCTACCTTATAAT
Source organism: Macrophya annulata (assembly GCA_963924015.1). Taxonomy (NCBI): domain Eukaryota; kingdom Metazoa; phylum Arthropoda; class Insecta; order Hymenoptera; family Tenthredinidae; genus Macrophya; species Macrophya annulata. Next base: position 15,773,280 of record OZ001259.1, read on the forward strand.
TTCAAGCCGCAAAAAATTATTAAAAATAATTGAGGATCGTAATACGTAAAGTATTTTTCTTTCTTCATTATAAATTTTTCTGTTATATTATTCAGTCTAAGTTTGTTTGCTTCTGGCTTTACCGTTCTAACATTCTGGACAAGATTTTAAGGACACTTCCTGACCTTAAGTACCTACGTCCAATTATCAACGAAAGGACCACTTGTAGCCAATTACACAAACGCGAAATAGGGGATTTGCAGCGTAAGAGGAAAGATGATTTGGGTTCATTAATTTGTATACCTACAAACGAGGGATTTCACTGATTGGTTAGAAAACTTTGACATTTCCTATTACGAGAACAATAGCTTTGATGTGGAGTATCTCAATGGAGGAAGGGGGCACAGTCGCTCGCGCATTACTGATCAACTGCTACCGCTTCCGGTATGTGAGTCGCGTTCTCTTGGGAAAATGGAGCATGCCTTCTTCTCAACTGATTGGAAAACTATGGATTACTTCCATCGGGCTTTAGACTAAAGGGGCTGCGGAAAACTTAAAGCATAATACTATCTCACAATTAATTATTGGAGGTGACTCCGTCGCGATTTAGAGCTACGTAGTAAGCGTCACATCCTGTAAAATCTCTTGAGTAATTATGGTGAGAAACACATTACTTCGCTTTCTACTTTAACTATTTTTCCCTACTTAGATACCGTTTTCTGAAACTTACGCTTCAGACTGGTTGACAATGATGACTTGAGCCTGTAAAGCAAAATAATCGAAATACATTATCATCGTTTTTCGATATTCTTCCTACTTCTTGATGTCTGTAATACGTATAAGCATACTTATTGATATCTAAAACCTGATTTTAAAGTTTGAACGAGAAAATTTAGCGATACGATCCCTTCGATATTAAAACGTTGAGTGAGTCTTAAAGTATATTCAATAGAGCCAGAACTTCTTTGTGGAACACCCCTTATTATTGAACCTTCGATTCAATTTTACACGTAAAACTTATTACGTCCCGTCCCGTTCGCGTTTCGCAATTCTCATTTTCATTTTATTTTACGTTTCAAATTTCTTCACCGCTATGCTGAAAACGCGCGTGCCAGAAATCGGAAGAATCAAACACCTAAACGAGACCAAGCTATCGATAAAAGTGGTGCCCGATCGAAAGGGAATTATTAAAGAGTGAAGTCCGGACGGGTGTGGGGGAAAAGAGTAATGCGTCTATAGGGCAGGGTTGAGGGGTGAAGTTTGCAACTTTTAATTGGCAGACAACGGTCCCTCCATCCCCTCCCCATCTTTCTCCAATAATAATTATAATTACTCTTTGTTTTATAAATTAACTCCATCCCAGCTCCCGCACAGTTGAATCTACTATATGTATATACCGAAGGGACTCGGGGTGCCGCGGTGAGGATGAGTGCTACATTCACTTCAATTAACCGGTAATGGATTAACTGCTTATCTTCTCTGAGTTTGCAGTCTGCCTTCGCACCTTTCTGTTCACCCGGAGGTATCAGAAGCCACTCAAAACCGAGAAAAGTCTTTTGCTGATTATACAATTACGATTTCTCACCACTTGACTGTCAGTAAATATAGGTATACCGAACAAAGATGACCCTAGCTGCCAAATTTATTTCAGATAAAAAATGTGACCTATCGTTGCACTGCAGCTATCTGGTTAATTATTGATGATGATTTTTTTCGACGGGTCATTTTTCGTACGGTTTGATAACTGCCTGTCTTTCGGAAACGATTATTTTGTTGCTTGGAAAAAGTAATTGAGATTCATTTCACAGTTTTTAGATAACTTTTCATCACTTTTACGCTAGGAGTGGCCGAGAGCGCGATTGCCTTTTGCATTTTATCAACTTCACCCCAGAATCGATCTTACTCTTTAGACATTTTTCGATTTTCCATTAAATCTTATAGCTTTCCATCTATCAAAATTGTTCGAGACCAGATATCGTAAGCTCTTTTACTCATTCCACGTATATACTACCTTCTGACTACTGACCAGTCAGTTTGTAGGACCACTCAAACTTAGTTTCTTTTGTTTCGTCGTCGCGGAGTGATAAGATCAAGTGTAGGAGTTTTTCCCGATGAGAAATATAAGAAATAAAACTCTTGGAGAAATACTTTGGTAACGGCTGTCTCCCGCTGCCACGCCACAGGAGGACTGGTGTAAATTTTTCATTCGTCCCTTTCATTCGTTTCGTAATCGTTCGCGTCCATCCGGATATCCTTTTTCATTGCAAAGAGTTTTCTAGTTTTTCGCTTACGTAGAACTTTTCCCTTGAAAAATACATCAGCCTTACAAATAGATGATTGCCTATACCTACATTAATAAATAATTCATAACTTGCCCTTGTGTCCCCGAAGTATTGACAATCAGTTAAAATGTTCATACTGATCAACTCAACAATGTTTCCGCCAGAAAACACAATCCGGCTGAAAATCCGTGAAATTTTGGATTTGTAGTAGTTTAAAAATCCCCCGTACCATCTGACCGTTACAAATTGGGTATTGTTAAAATCACGTATGGCGATTGTACATTGAGAGAATGTTTTGTCGTGCGAGGATGTATCTAAATATGAGAAATTCATAAAACTATAGCGACGGCAATGAGCCCTTTTGTTCTAATATTTATCGCAATATTAGCGAATTGTTGCCTTGCAGCAGTTATCTTCCCTGAAATCGAAGCGAGTAAGATTCTTTTTCCCGAACCCCAGAAGTTTCTGGATGTAAGTAAATTAAAAAAAAAAATAAAAACAAAATAAAAACAACATCTTAACGATAAGTGAAAATTTTGAACACTTGTCGCTGAATGAAAAATAAATTAGTTAGTATCAATGACCATAATTTACAGGTACGGAAACTCTTGTGCTGAATCGATCTGCAGGAGAAGTTGTTACTTACGTCCAGTAAAATTTTTATGTTCACAGGACAGAAATCAAAGTATAGGGGTGAGAAATACCCCGTAACTTTACACGGCTTACGGGGGATAAACACGGATTGATCCCATCATCTTGTGGCGTCTAGACGACGAAAAAGCTCAACAGACAGCAAAGCCAGTAAAGCCATATTCAATAGAGCTTTGTTGTGCTAACTGCTTGTATATCCAAAGTCTGCATATAAGCAGTATTGTAAACACCAGTAAGACCATTTTATTCTAAACTTACTCACCCATGAGCACTGAAATTTACTGTCAAATTCCCTGCACACTCGCTTGTAAGCAAGTCATAATGCTATCTTCTGCCGTTACTTCTAAGAGCAAAGTTTTAATGTCACTTCGAATTTAGGACGTGTCAGACCGTTCGTAGTTTCGTATATATGAGGCAGTGATTACCTCCGTAACTCGCTGATCTCTAAATAGCAGTTGGCATTTACAGGTAACAACTGAAAAGTTCAACTATAACACTTAACTTCTTGACAAGACAGTGAGGAATTATTTGCTTCCTTCGGGAGTCTCGTTTGCAGAGAACTCATCAGAATTAATATTGCGTTATTATTTTTGACAACTATTAATTGAGATATCAGCGTTACTTTATTTAAACGCTAAACCAACTGTGTATAAAATTTCGAATTAATATCCTCGTAAGTTTTATTTTACGTATGTATATCGAAACGGCTGGGTGCGGGCACATGGTATATGTATTCATAACGTTGCTTCATGTTTATCGAATATGATGCATCAAACCGCATTGTATAAATGTTTATACATTGCCCCGAAATTCAATTATTCTATCTCCATCAATTCTCGAGGCATGTTAGAAGAATGGACAATCAAGTATATCATACTGAGGAATAGAGATACGCGTTTACCGCGTAAATGAAACACAACTGTATATCAGTGTGTGGGTTTATCTATACGAGAAAATCGCTAAAGGTGGGTATCACAATGTTATATTATTCCAGACGCGTTTCTTTCATAAAAAGCAATTGTTTCAGTTTTATATTTCGGTGGTTGAGGGTCGAAATAGCACGAGTGTGTTGGTCCTGTATGTATCGATGCAAACAGTTGTTTGTGTACACCGAATCGTGAAGGGATTGAAATTTTTTATCGAACGATGAATAAAGTTGAAAAAATTATTTCAGATGGAAATTCAAAATTCTTTACTGATGTTCAAACTCACAATGCGGTCAAAATGATGAGCAAGTATTTTCATTGGACTTTACGAGGAATAGAAATTGATATCATCCATCTTTCTCGGTCATTGTTATACTCATTGTAAACAAAAATGAAAAAACAACAAGAGAAATTGGCTATCAAATGTGAAACGTGTAATTTCACCAGGGTGGTATTTTGTCACCGAGTGATACCAAGGTTATTTTTCATTACGTAGATTGATGAACGAAATTTCAGTTTCCAACAGTTGATACACGGTGTGGTCTATTTCTCTCATACCCACGATAATACGCTTCGTTTTAACGGTTGCCACATATCCACTATTCAAACAACTGAGCTTTTATATTTGGGTTAAAAGTAATTTCTGTAAAATTTTGTAACCGTACGGTATAACATCACGGGAATCTTTATTGAGGACAGAATTCATTTTATTATTGTTGATATCATATATGGCTACGATCTGATGAGAACTTTTCGGTAATTGAATGGAAAACCAAAGAAACCTCATCTCTGGATAGATTTTACTGGAACGACGTGTGAAAAAATAGTAAGGAACGTATAGATTTCGAGGAAATGAAAGCAGCGGAAATCGATCAGACCCATACGGTGCACGAGATTCAATGTGAATTGGTCGGTCAGAGGTAAATGCCCTGGAAGTAACCCTTAACCTTCTTCCAACTCTCTTCGAAAGTTCATTTTCTCTCCATCGTGCTTCTTTATCTCTCATGCCTATTTCTACCTCGCCATCTTTCTTCCTCAAGTATTCTGGCCTCAAGACCTCTCCCCCCGCAACACCTCCTATCACTCGCTTCAGTGCACCTTGTTATTTCCAATCTGTACTAACTAATACCCCGGAACGAAACAAGTTTGAATTCTGATTCTTTAAACTACGTCTTCGTGCTCATTTTCGAACCTCATCCCATCTCGGAATTTTGTAGATTCCCATTCACGTGATACCTTGAAACAAACGAAATTAGATTATCCTTTCTTGGAGGAATCCTAAGGGAACCGAAGAATGCAATCTTACAAACCAAATTCGAGTAGGACTCGACAGATCAGAATGAAACTAGGCAAATAGTTTACTACTCCGAATACCCACCATCAGTTTAACAGCGATCATGGGTCCGTTGGTCTCATCAGCTTTCAGGCCACTGAAAATTTGTCAGATTACTACTGGTTCAAATTTTATTTAATTTAACAACAATCCTATACATATTAACTCTATACTTTATACTCCTAAATTCTTACGTCAGATATTATAGACTTTTATATCAGAATAATTGAATATTTTTCATCGTGTAGTTTCTATGCTTTTGCGGATTTTGGAAGTGAAGAAGCGATCGAGATACTCGATCATTCATGATTAGTAGAATCTGGCTGAGATCTTGTAACCAAAACTTTGACTACGGCAACATGAAATAAAACAATAAAGTTTACATGACGATATGCAGACGGGGTTCGATGATCATATATATACCGGGTCAAGGTAGAGTTGGTTTGCTTGATGTAAGATTTGCCACCCCCGTAAATTTGCATTTAGATTTGCAATCTTGTCTCCGCGCTGTCGCATCCCCCATCTATTCCCTTCCGACTTTTTTCTTCATACCTCTACTCCACACTGACTTCAATGTGGTTGGTAAGGTGTCTGAGCTTAATATACAAGAAAATCGTAAAGCCGACAACGTCTTTTGAGCAGTAACAAAACCGTAAGTATTATGACAACCCTCCCAACTCGGAGAACATATTTATAAAAATTATCGACACCATCTTCGGAATTTAGTTAAAATAGTTAAGCTCATCCTGGTGGTTAACTGGCCACGTGATCGAGCCGTCCGTTATTCGAAGGCCGAGATCATTGATGTCCATTTCAGTCTCTCTCTCTCGGAAAGAGCGCCCACGGTTCAGAATTTCAAATCCCTTGATCCTTGTCGATCCTTCATCGAGATATACACTCGCGATACGTGAAGTACCGTAGTGCGTTATGGACACGCTGATCCTGACGCACGATCACGTTATCCCTGTGGCTGCCTCTCTGTGCTTTTCTTGGATATTTTATTTCATTTCATTTCATTTTTTCGATCTGGTATAGAGGGATTTGCCCTGAGTGAATTTCCCTGAAGTAGGTTCACTAAGGTTAAAAGAGGTTAAAAGTGGACTACCTTCAAAATTCAGTGGATCAGCCTAAAAGCTTCTTACTGTATCTGCAGCTGATGGTTCCAAATTTTTCTTACATTCAAGGCCAAGTGGACTGATCGTGAGTAAAACACAGTCATCGAGCACGAGTTTCTCCTTTAACATATTTCAAACATTCGCTGCTTACAGCTCGCTTATCGATCAAAAGCCAATATATTTAAACCATACAAGAAAAGTATAAGCATTCCCTTCTTTATACAAAGTTTTAAATTTTCCCTCGTATTATTCTTATAGACCGGATTCCATTACAGTATTTTTCAGGCTTCAGTGAAGTAATATTTTACTCCCTTTAACCAACTTTCAATTCAAGCTGTTTTTGGTTTTGCAACAACAGTCTGCCTGTCGGAGAAATAAATACAATTACATATACATGTATATATTTACTAAAATTGCGAAAAAAAAAATTCAAGGCGTTATATTTTTATATGATTTAGGCATAGGTATTTAAAAATCTTACAAGACCTTCGTCGTAGTCTTGGCCTGGTCCTGTGCCATATGCAAGGATAGTGCAGCGACACCGTGTAATGTTGTCGTTTAAAGTAATTGCCCCGCGTCTTGTAACTATATACAAGCCAAGAAGGAATGTACATGTTCAGAATGAGTCGATTTGTTATACCGTGCATGCAAGTAACAAGTATTAAACGGTTCTTGCACTAACAGCAAACTGAACACGGTGAAACTTCCATTAAACCAACATACCGCCACCGGCAACGTTACTAAACTTGTACTATCAGTTTATGTAATAATATCAATAATACACGAGAACATTTACTCCAACCTTTGAACTACTGACTTGAAAGGAGAACCCCGTAACCTGATCACACAGTCGACTTAAAGCTGTATAATTATGCCGAGAGTGTAATGCATGTGAATGTGATAAAAAAACGGTTTTGGAGATATCACCTTTTTTTCGATAGTTTAAAGTAAGTTATATTTACTGGTTGTCTTTCTTCCTATTATTGTTATACGCTTTTAGAGGCAAAGGATAAAATAGCAGACCAAAATACACCCGAGGGATATACTGCATAAAAAATTCGTAACATGGTGCGCACGCATGGGGATTTTAAATAAAGTTAGCCGTCCTTGAAAATCGCTAGCAATAAGCATGAATTCGTCCCTTGGAAGCCCCGCATTAAGGAGCGTCGGGCGAATAGGGCGAATAGCTGATATATTATTACAAGCGTGAAACTCACCCCATCGGAATACAGATCCACTCGGTACTAAATTTCCCTGGCGAAAGGGAAGGTGTTCCCGTAGCAGGCATAAATACACGCGTTATTGCTTGCTTATTGCTGTTTAGTTTCAAAATGGCTTGGAAAATCTCGCTGTGGGCGGGATTGTGGTTGAAAACAATATGCGTCTTTGCATATTACAGGGAATCTCCGTATTGTACATACATACATATTTACTTATTTACGAGAAAGAACGATTTATCGAAAGGCTTATACTCACCAATATAAAATCCCAAAAGACCGGTCAAATTCTATCGAAGCCTTTCCACGCTCCTCGTTTCAGAACTTTCCAGACTCATTCAACCTTTATTGTCGAAAGTCTTGTTTTTTACCCACTTCGTATAACTACGGATGCTATGTAGACTTTCGGAGTCGTATAAACACAAGCTGTCTCAAAGCCCTACCTCGCAAAGATAGACCCAACGATTAAGCGAGATAGTTTATATTTAAGAGAAGAAAAATTATTTAATAATTTTTTTTTTTTTTCAAACTTTGAATGAACGAAAGATATAGAAAAAATAAAATGTACTGACTGTGTATCGATTCCTCGACAAAATTTAGCCTCGATTAACTCATGCGTTTGCCTCCTGATTTTCACCTCAAGCGTAAGAACCCTTCGAATTAATGTAAATATTTAATTAAGCATTCCCTGTAGGGAGTCTGGCGCCGTTAACCCGCCTCGCGCCATACCTAGACTCAAGATACATCGCTACTACTAACAATTATTTTACGGAGAGAGGGTACATCCTCGGGTCTTTGAATTAATCGAGGCCAGCTATGCCATGCTCAACGTCTGCATAGTTGGTTGCCACCAGTGGTCTCGGTGTGTTCTTGCATCAGGCCAAGGTTCATCTCCTGCCTCTTCTTCGTCCTCATTTAATCCTGACACCCCCACCCAAACCCGACAAGTTCAAATACCTGTAATGATCAACCCCTAACCAGTCTTACCTAACCCCGACATGCCTTACACCTTACTTCGCCTCCCCCCCCCCGTGCTTAATAACCAGGTTACCTTAGGAATTGAAATCATATCTCGGTACTGGAACGAGAAACGTGGAGGTACCGGAGGCACGTACGAAAGTGCTTTGGCTGCTAAGTGAAATTTTCAGTTTCATTGACTTGGTTAAATGAATTTGGAATTAGAACCCCTGATTTGCTAAATCGGAGAGCTAGATATGTACATACCTACCTCGCTGCAGGGTCCTTGGATGACGTTTAGAAAATTAACTTATTCTTTTTATTTTTCATTCAATTACCTACTGTTGATCTAGATTTTTCGATAATGATCTACTCTTAAATTCTCATTTCCATGTAAAGTTCGAAATAACAAATGGCCATTCATTTCTAGATATTATAATTACCGTTATATTTAATTGTGAGATTGTTCTCTTATCAGCAATGCGATCCAGTGGGACGGACTTATCTACGTAATTACCAATCGAACGTGGATTGAATAAGTGCCTCAATTAATAGGAATATTATCTAGAGATTATAGAATCATCGTAAAATTTCTAAGCTATAGATTGCATGCTGCATATAATAGAGCTTCGAGGTCAAGCATAGTAGCGAAAGTCTGTAAATTTTTTATACTAAAATATATGGAAGCGAGGTAAAAAGTGCAGTGGTTAAACTGTTCAGTTATGAATTGTAATGCATATCACAATTATAAAATGTTATTAATTGCAGTCCACGATTTTTTTTCGGATAACAACTATCCATATACCGTCGGATCAACGTTCAAATATTAACGGCATATCCGTGATAAATTTTACTACGATTCGATCCTGCAAATAGAATAAAACACGCGTTTTATGGGTACCTGTGAACAGTAATAAATCATCACCGTGAATCATATTTCGATAATCTGAAATGCAATTGATTGCGTCGTGCATACGTGTCATACGAAAGCTTTTGTTATACGATATTCAGAACATTTACACAAGTCAATGTATTGGGCATCGGGCTGAGGGATATGTTTTGAAAAACGTATCATTTTGCTCGAATCGTTACTTCATCGCTTGCTATACCACGCGATCCTTATCAAGCCGTGACTCACACAAACTTAAAATAACTCTAAATCCATTTCGTCGAATCGAATTTTGAATAAAAATTTTTTAATTCAACTGTAAAGCGATGATAAACTGACGTAGACGAAGGTCTAAATTTCGTTGCTATTTTTCACACACCAGATACGAACGTAAAGGCCAGGTTGATGAAATTGTACCAAAAATTTCTCCAAGTTAAACGGACACTATAGCAATTTCATATCGATGAACTAAGCTGTGATCGTTATGGGAAATTAACTATCAGTGAATAATGAATAGCAAAAGATTTTCTCGCGAAAACAATTAGAAGAAAAGCTACACCGTTAGTATATGTCACGCCATGAAAATTGAATGGTATTCACAAGAGCTTTTAGTGCTGAATATATTTAGAGCTGAGGTTACAGGAAATGCAACGATTATAATAATTAATTACTGACGCGCTCAGCTATTTCATTATACGCGTCATTATTTCACGAATGCTTAATCACTGTATCCATGATCGTATTAGAGGTGGAGTAACAGTTCGCTGGGGTGTTAAATATTATTGACTGGAAATAGGGGAAACGTAGAGGAAACGGCGACAAATTGCTAGACGCATAGATTGTTAGATTTACAAAATCAATGACCAGACTAACTGCGAGTTTACTATGAGATTATACGTACAGCGTATGCTCGAAGCTCCCAAATCACGACTCGTGAAACATGACAAAGCACGTAAGCGGGTGTTACCGCGAATTTACAATAACTATATGTATGTAGGGATTTTATTATTCCTTGTCATATTTACCGGATTACGTGGCGAAAAATAATTTCATATCTTTTTAGGTTTAACGAAGGATTTTTTTTTTTTTTTCTTTAACAACAATTCAAAAATTCGATCAAATTTTGATTGATTCGTTAATAATCTCATGATAAAGTCATTACGGTGAAATTTTCTAACTTTATAAATATATGCAAACTGATAATTTTCTTAGCCTTCATTTAATAAATGCTTTTTATATATAGAAAGCCTAAAATTTTTCATACAGAGTTTAAGGATACAGCAGAATCAATGTCCAAATATGACTATAGGTATCGTTGCGTCATAAAGCAAAATTTCTTTCGGACCTCTTTAATGTAGGGACTTAAGCTTGCGGCAATAAAGAAATTGAGAAAGTTAAGGAAAAGCAAAGAGCATAGCAAGCTTTTAGGGGTTAGCTAATTCAGTGTTGCCGTCAGGTTCTCTTTACTCGTTTTTTTTTTTTTGTTCGTTGTAACTGTTCTTTGATTTCCACAAAGCGGTATAATCCTTTGATATATTCAAAGGACTTACAAATTCTGTCAGACTTCATATTTTTTTTCTTTTTTTTTTTTCTTTTACATTTCCTTTTAGAGAATATACCTATGATGACTGGTGGTCGAGACGAAAATCCTATTACCACCGAGTGAAGGGGCTTATATTTAATATAAGAAGGTTTTACTTTTGGAGAAAGGAATTTTTTCAAGCAGTATGTATCTACACGTACTTTACGAGCTGACAAGATATTGGAACTTCGTAAAATCACACCTTTCTACTGTTCATGATTTTTCGAACAATTCCACCGACACATCTGCAGCTTTTTTTTTCATTCCCCGTGTACCTAGGAAGCTACATGTAATACATAAAACCACATTTTTTTGTTTCATCTTCCCTTTCTGCATAACATATCCGAACAGCAGCTCGGGTTATCTTCTTGTGGAGTTTCGCAACGTTGTGCGATGCGAGTGATATGCAAAACCTTTCGAATTTATGTATTATATAATATTTATAAAAAACTGTTCTGGTTCTAGTTTGATAAAATTGCAGTTCCACGCGGTCCTAAAGTCACAATTAATGCAAAATTCATTTTCAAAGAAATCAAATGTTATTAGAAACAGAAGGGATTAAATTTTGAGTTCTATTAAATCACGATCAATATCAAGAAAATGAAAAGTGGAAACCATCTTCAAAGTTTAGAATTTTTCGAATTCATTCAACCCCTAACCTTTTTGCTGAACCTTAAGTCTTTAAAACTCAAATACAAATTGTTCACCTTAGTATCTCAACAAGCACGTGTATATATAGTTTCCTAACTAAGATGAGAACATCGGAAAAGGGAGAGGTTACAAATGCATTCGGTTTTAACACTGACAAGCAGGGCTTGCTCCGGTTTCCACTGACAGAAACGGTGCCGTATCCGTTCCGCCCTAGCAAAGCGCATTCAAAAGGAGATGTTGGCTGGATGCCAATACGCTTGTTGCCATACCACTTCCTTAACAGTATGAACTGTACACTAAAACAAGGATGTAAGTTCAGGACGTCCAAGTTCTTGACACTCGGCAGATTCGGCGAACCAAATACAAAAGTCAAATAGCTGTGTGTAGGATTACCAAAAACGATTTATCAACTGCTACTAGCATCATGTTATTTCTCACTATTGAAATATTCAACATGAATGATGAACGGTTTCATAAAATAGCGAGTATGTGCAAGGTGGACTATAACAGTTTGAATTTTATGCACATACATGAGAGCCGTAGACGTGGTAAAAAACTCTAATGTTCTGGATACACCAGCCTTTTTCTTTTTCACTACTTTCCTACGTCACTCATTGTTAAAGCTAAACACGAGGTATATTATGACAAGACATTGCACTTACATGCTTCGCCTTACTACATGACATCGTAATTCAATTTGCATCCACGTAGAAAAATGACTGTATATAAATAAAAGAGCCAGACAAAAGAGGCTTCCAGAAGGTTTTGCAATACAATATTTGCACACGTACAATTTACATCGTGAAACTATACGAAATAAATATACAGAACAATGGATCGGAACATCAATTAATTACCATACGTCAGCAATTGGCATTCAGATTTCAAAAAAAGCATAAAATAGTACATCGCAGTATACGTAAGAATTCCGGAACATTTAGTATCCACTGAAATTCTACCCCAGCAACAGTCATTAATTTTCAACTGATGGAAAACATCACCTAGCTCAAGAGAATGCCAGTTTTTTTTTATTTTTTTTTTTTAGCTCAAGCTCTGATCATCAGCATCGCAATTTCCACTACTATGAACAACCTCTAGGGATCGTTCGCGGTTCACTTACGTGACCAGCAGCTGATATATTGCCTTTTTTCACGTGCAACAGGAACCTTTTACCCCTTCGACGGTTGTGCAAATAGCTTGATGGACAATATATATCTATAGATATACCACGGGTGTTCTAATATCAGCAGACAGTCTCCATGTTTGCACCGTGCAGTTAGCCGTAGGGTGCGACAGATGAAGCTAACACTTTTGTGCTCAAGCAGCTAGGTCTGTGCAAGTAGAATTTATATTCAAACCATGTGTAATTGCGAGTGTCCTAAACATACCCTTTTCTTTGGAGATGCAGACTTCAA